>OY728158.1:697596271-698187662 GCA_963277665.1 Viscum album
TAGATGAAAATAATGGAAACCTGATAATCCAAGCCAATAAAAAATTATAAATTGACACCGCCCTATAAAAAAATTTAATATCAAAAGGATATCAATCATTTCTTGAGAATGATGGAAGAAATTGAAAAACCAAAAATAAAAAATTTATGCCTCCAAAAAAATTGAATGATGCATGAATCCATCACCACACCAGTGTTCTCTTCATTGACATTATCAATAATTATGTCAGATTCCCCTAATAAAATGGTGTCACCAATGATTCCTGACCTCATTTATCCCTCCCACCCTATAGTTCCTGATGATAATAAATGGATAACGCTAGAGGGAAACATAATAGGGATATAAATAAAAACAATATTGGGTCTAATATAATAAATAATCTAATTATTTAACTAATTATATCATTAAAAAACAATTGATTAATCTATCTGTGATGAAAAACACCTGAGGGTCATTGTGAAAATGAAAATATCAACAATCCTAGAGAAAAAACATTTCTCAAGACCTTACTAAGGTCTTGGTATTCTCATCTGATATCTCATTTATGAGATATGATAAATTATTCCCAAAATCATGAATATGGTATGAAAAATATTTGTATGTTAAATATGTTGTTATCAGGGGATTACATTCATGAAATACCACACAGACTTATCCACAGGGTAAATACCCCAATCCATAGTTAATGTAACTATCATATATTTTTTAGAGGCAACCCTATAGGGTAAATTTATAATTTTTCCCTTGGGGGGGAACTAGGACTCCGAATCTCAAAAATAAATGACAAATTAGTTGGTAAAAATCAGGTCTATAAATTATCCCCACCCTTAATATGTATCCCTAATAAAAAAATTATAAGATATAAAATCTATGAAAACCCATTAAATCATGTGAATTAGGAAACAAAACCCCACATGAACAACTTTAATCTTCCAAGGTCGATCCCTAATAATGCAAAGTAGCCTATAAACCAGTAATGAAACAACCATTCTCATTACTGATTTTAGATGCTCTAGTTAATATAATGAAATACCAAAACATGAATATAATAATTGTGATTATCTCCATGACTCAAGACAAAAAATCTATCCTCTTATAAATATCATCCCTTCACATATAAAAAATTAAACCATGAAACATTGACATCCATACCAAAATGTTTATGCCAAAAAATCTATCACTAGTTGGAGCGACTCTCTCTACTCTATAAAAGAGAATTTATGATGGTTTCTTTATGTAATCAACCACCTACTCTAAACTCCCAAATTATTGTTGTAAGATTTGTTTCTATATAACCAACTTCTATTAAAAGATGATTACATGTATTCATTATCATGAATACTATGGTTGTTATCAAATCATAATTAATCTCTACGTTATATAGTATGTGATAATTTATAATTAATTTATGTCCAATTGTAGGTCATATAAGCTCATAACAATTATGTGAATTGGGAGGGGCCACACTAGTATTCTTGAAGAAATATTATATAGATGGATGTTATGATTTGATGACAGAAAAATGATATAGGCTATCAGGGTTAGATAATCATAGGAGATTGAGACACCTAATCATGGAGTTTTCCCTTTGTAATTTATATCGACATAGATAATGAGAATGATACCCTCTAGTAGGATATCCAAATTTTATATGTAATTGGATGTTCCTTTATGAAGATATGCTTATTTATCATTAGAATTTATTATTATCATTAATAATTCCCATTATTAATGTACTTTGATGTATTGATGAAAATGATGAAGACATATGTTCACAATGAAATATGATATATTGGGTGCATCTCGAGTGGTTTTGAATTAATAGATATTTTGAGAAAGGGTTTAAATTTTTTTTATTGAAGAAATTTGATATCTAATTACATTTTATGGAAATGTAACTTCATATAAAAATCCATTCCTATGTTATTCTATGGAAAATTTCATTTCCAAGAAATCAAAGAAACATATTTCAAGCACATAGGTTGGTGATGCTTGTATGAATCCTTATTGATTAGAGATATCACAATAAAGGGATTACATTACACAGTAAGAATTTATATAAGGTTGCATGTCATTGTGTAATTAACCCCTTTTTTAATAGGTGCCTTTCAATGTTACTAGACACTCATCGTGGATATTAGGCACGTCTGACTATTTCCATTGAGAAACTATAGGGGCACACAAAAACTATATTCCTAATCTTAGTTAAATTCATTGATTAATTTAACAAGATAGACAAATTATTATTCATTCTTTTTAGTTTAATAATTATTCAAGTTCGGTCGATTTCCATGATTTAATCGCATGTTATTTGAAAGAACGAATGTTTTAAATAATGATACTAAATATTTACCTTCAAGGCTCTGAGAATCTAAAATTTATTATATTTATCAATGAATAATGTTAGTGATATTTACCTATTAAATAAATAGTCACTATTCAAGGTTCGGTAAATTTGAATGAGGATAACTTGGTCCAAACATAATGGTTTCATTAGAAATGATGTAAATGAAATTTATTTATATATTCCTAAGTGATGAACAAGAAAAGTGAATAATAAAAATACCTATATTATTATTATTATTATTAAAATTTGGTTCAACTAAGAATTATTTAATTAGAAAGTGTCATATATGAAAATTTATTACCCTAAACTTACCATAATAAATATATAATTATATCACTTTCTATAGATACACAAACTGTTTACATTGGATAGGGGGAGTTTTAGTGATCTAGAGTGTGATCTATCCTCCTCTTCCCAAATTCCAATGAGATAAAAACAATAATTCTCTATCATCATACAGACTTCATCTACAATCAATCATAAACAAAACAACTGATTGGGATTGATCATATTAGAACATAGTGATTCTATTGTGACATTAATATATTTTAGTGCATGTGTGGATCACTACTCAAGGTATAGTTCACTTGGATCCTATAAAAAATGATGTTATGATGAGATCATGCCAAATACTTCATCAACCGAGAGATAATAACATGTTTAAGTAATTCTCAGTGAGGTTATAAATTAATTATAAATTTAATATGAACATCCACCTCTTTTGATTCTGGAAATTAATCAAATCTTATAATAAATGAATTATATTTATCAAAATGTAATTATATATGAACAAATATAATAATTCATAAATTAAAACTAAATTCTAATTTTTTCATACCTAAATAGGCACATACACTATGTTCTAAATCTATAGTTGCTTCACATGATCTCAAATTAACAATATTAGAATTTTGAAATAGAATACCCCCATAAACCAAAGTCAGTTTCTCCATTATATCATACCCATAAGGCATGCAACCTATGTCACCATCTCACGATAAAAAAGGAAAGGTATGAATTCTTTTAAAACCTCAATAATCAAGATAGTTTTTTATCCATATCCCAATCCTAAATAGGTTCCATGTTCACAATAAAATATTTCTTGTGGGTGTTATTTTCACACATTCACGAATGATAATGATGAGAACCCTAGGTATGACACCAAACTCATTCAAAAACTCAATGTCACCCCAATACCCATAAGTATTCCCAATATACCACAATTTGATGTGTATGGTCCAAAACATTTAGATAACCCCACTATTTTAGCTCTATACCCCATGATAGCACTATCTTGAGTCATCAAAAAGCACAATCTCTTGATAACACCTCCTCCCCCATCATAGAAAAGATACTATATGTGGTGGTTACACCAAAAATTATTCATTGGGTATGGAATACTAAAGAATATGACCCACTAAAATAACATTCACTCAGAGTTTCTATCACCACATATGATAAGAGTTTTAGAAGATAAATACTTTCAACCTGATACTTGATATTCATGCTTCCCATCATAATAGATCACATATATGTTCAATGTTGGAGGAAATTTGGTAATACATAATCTCAAAATTGATATCATCACTACTTTATCTTTCTCACCCAATTCACGACTTTGGGGCTATTGATATTAATCGAAGGTGGGAAATGTTACCCACTACACATGAGAGTAAAACAATTTAAACTAGATACTCACAAACATACATAATCACCTAAATACAATATTTTCCATTAAGAAGTTTTGAAAACCATGAAACTTATAGACTATTATGACCTCACCATCCCCCCAAACTCCAATCACATAAAGTCTAGTGTTTTTACATCAAACCAGATGCCACAATATGAGAGTTTTTAGTTTAGTATAAAATCACATGGTAATACTAAATAAATATCCCAATGACTTATAAGATCCACCTTGAACCATCTCACTGGACGGTCTATCTCAAAATTACTAGGGTTTACCCTCCCATTTGACAAAATTTAAAAGTCATGACTAATTTGGAAGTTTATGCACAAACTACATCCTATTTAAGGGTTAACTAGATGTAACCCATAAAAATATCTCATGAATTACACAACATTCATATGAAGTGATTTAACATCCATAAAACACAGAGAAAACCCTATTCCAACTAGTTAATGGATAGTTATCCAACATGATATCTCTGGGGATCCCTCTATATTTTATTGATAAATCATAGATTTTATATTTAATCCAATAAACTCACTTCATGGGTAATCGGAAAACAATTGATATTAAGTGGGAACCACCAAAAATATTAATCACCACGAGAAATATATGAAATGAACTCTTCCTTCATACAGAACAACTTGATTCACTAGAAGCAGTGAGAAAATTGAACTCACCATTAGTGGGAGTTCCCATGCTGGCTAGGGGTTCCCCTAGAATCCCCATCCCCTATATCTATAATACAGGATATATATCTTACACCAAAATTTACGAGTAAGATAGATCATAATAAAGGACATGAGTTATACATTAATTAATTTTTTTGATGATTGACTATAAGAATATCCTATGTCATATAACACTATATTCTCTAATGAAACCTGACATTTACTAGAAAAATCCTGGGTAATAAAAAAATTCCATAGCATATAATTTTATGATCTCATATACAAACTCAGTTTAGTAGTATGTGAGTTGAAATAAAATTGATGTCTTAATTAAAAAAATTTCCATACCCAATATCTTGGGGGTATCTTCATTAGGGATACATAATATTAAAATTTGTTCTAAAGTTATTATAGAATAGGTGGTGTTGTATGAAATCTTAATCCAAACTCGTAATTTTTAATATCCAAGTCCTCACATGAAATGATTAGCCAAAAAATTTTAATACAAAACATACCCAAAAAATTCCTCACAAGTTCTACAGTTCTTGATTCATAATGAAACAAGGTTTCATCACATTGTGGAAATTTTATAATCCTCTACCAAACCCAATCTCAAAAAAAAAATGGATCAAGCTCTAAAAACTAAAGAGATGTTCCCTTTGATGTTCATGAAAAAAAATCACAACCCCATTATTTAAAATTATGGTTTCCATGGAAATCAATATAAGAAACACCATCCATTTAATGAATTTTGAACTAGTTGTTAACATGAGTCATAGACTCAAACACATTCCCTATTTCCAGAGTATTAGGAGCCTCTAAATCAAATTAAATCTCTCACAATATTCAACATTGGAATGTTTCATCTCACTTAGATAAAATGACCATCCACCCTACATGGATCCTACACCAAGCATGAAGATGAAAAATTAACCATAGTTTATCAGGAAAGAAAATATCTCAAATAAAACATGGAAAATAATACATAATCACTTTCTAATATGTGTTGTGAATCCTATCTATTCAAACATACTCATCATGAACATGAATTTACATGTGGGTTCAAAATCAGTAGATAACACCCTCCATTTGATAGGGTCAACCCATAAGGCTAAGAGAATATCTTGATGATATGACATGTGAAGAAAATTAAATTCCACAAATGACCATTATTTTATGCATTGAACAACTTAATTGTACCTCAAAGTGATGTAATATAATTTAGGGTCAATTAAAATATTATAAAAGTCTAAGAAAAGGTTAAATTATCCACTACACCTATACTAATCTCGATTGTTAGATAACCAGTCTGATGACCCACATAACATTGTTTTTATAATTTTCATAAACTAGTCCTCACATGACTATTTACTCTAAAATTAAACCCTAAGAAAAACCTACTCTTACACCACTCTAACATGTGAATACCCAGACGAGGCCCTACCAGGGTCTAAAGTAGGTAATGAATACCACCCCAAACCCACATCCAATAGGCCACAGGATGGTGACTATCCCCAAATAGGTATATATCACAATATAGGAGGCCTTATAAAATAATAAATTCCAATAAACATATCTAAAATACACAAGATAACCCCTAATAACAACATGATATTTATAATCAACTAAAATATATACATTGCATGAAATAGATAGTGAGAACAAATACACCCCATAAGGTAAATATATGTGAAGGAATACTATTAAAAACCCTCTAGAATATTATGTTATGAAAAGATATTACAATATGTGAGTAATCCTATTTAAAACACCAGTTTCAACAGCCACTTACACCATATCGAATCACAATACTCCATAATTCACTACCAAACATCCAGAGGCATTATCTCAAAAATTACAATCCATCCCCATTTTCACCTAGACTATCTATAATTATATGTTTCATTTGTTCAAAAAACTACATGTATAGAAATAATACCCACACATGAGTGAGTATAAATATACCTAATAGGACACCCGAAAATCTGAAGTGGAAACACAAACAAATACATCATATCAACTCCTTGTATGATAGGTGTCTAAGAGGTTGATAAAGAGGGAAACCATAACACCATGTCAGCTCAATTATATTGTTACTAAAAATTAATGGAAGGAAATTGAAGAAGTGTAATATAGATTATCATTATGACTAAAATTATTAAGGATACAATTAATATCAAAATATTATCTTCTATAATCATCAATAGTCATACCAATGAAGAAAATAATAAATATCATATTACTAAAAGGTCTATAAATTCTATGGTCGATAACTTTTCATATGCGATATATCAAAGGAAACCAATATGGTGTCAAGTAGTCACTAATACCAATGAAAACTTCTCTGATTGGCCTTTCCAACCACTATAACACTTTTAAGACCTAATATGATAATCACTGTCATTGTTAAATCAATCTCTCTAGAAGAGGAAGTATCACTATTTATGGTCTATCCATGTCATATCATTGTTTAAATATTTTTCTTCTCATTTCATTTAGATAAGAGGAAATATAAACTCTATTGGAGGATCTAAATCTCATCTAATCTTTTAGACGGGTAAAATACCAATGTTATAGATAGGGGGTCCTAGTATTGTTTATTTGAGTTAAGTAATGACCCTATATGATTTCAATTTAGAGGATCCCATACCAAAATGTATATTGGTGAAATTACAATAAAAAATATTATATAGGAAGAGGGTACCATCTTTAATGACTGAAATACCAACCCTACCTAAGGATGTCAATAGAGGGGCACAAGCCTTGATGAAATATTTCTACCAGTGTGGGTTAGTAACCGTGAGATACTTCAGTCATCACGCATAAACCTACCCCTAATATCTATAGAGATAAGGAGATTAAAATACTCATATCATCCCATATCTCATCTCTAATATTAAATATAATTATACCATTATGATCCATATGAAAGAATACTCACAAAGGGTTATTTACATTCCAAAATCCATGTTCTGAGTAGGATGATATAATAAGCCCTACAATCTAAAAGGAAGAAATGTGATTTTCTATGTTTTACATGTCGTATAACCCCTAATAAGTATTATTTCCATGTACCAGAACACTAAATGGTGTGAAAGATACATTTATATGGTGTGTAGGTTAGAGTACATTGCATGTGAGGTGTCACACACAGTTTTTTTCTTTTCATGTCATGGTATTGATCCAGTAGATTGAAAATCAAGATCTTTTTATTGGGTGTTGGGTGAGATTAATTTTGAGTTTTTAACTACAATATATGTCTAATAAACCTAATTTGGGTTCTCCATTGCTTGTTTTGGAGTTTTTTTTTGAGAATGGGTGGTTACTTCTTGATTTGGGCCAACCGTGAGCCCATTTTCAGATTTAAAAACATATTTTGTTTCTTTTATAACTCATTAATTTTTTTATAATTTTTGACTCATTCCACTTTCCAATTTTCTTACACTGATATATTAAAACTACAATATCAGTTTTTACCCCTTATAAATTCATAATCATGGTGAATTGGGGTTACTTATCTAGGTATTGGGCCAGCCCATGGCCCCATTCCCAGTTTAAAAAAAATAAATCATTGCTATTATATCTAATTCAATTTTTAATATTTTCTGGTTATTCCACCTCCAACTCGAAGCCAATACCCATATACTCACCCCAATTATCTATTTTACCTCTGTTGAACTCATATGAGTCCCTCATTAGGGAAACCTTCTCAGTGTCTCTCAAATCAACCAGAATCGCGAAGGTAAATTCTTTCATCCATAAATAATTTATTTTGAACTATTTTTTCAACATATTTTATTTAAATGGTTCTACCAGACCGTGGGAGTCTCTCAAAGATGTTTCAAGACTTTTAATTTTCTATAGGGGTGCATATAAAATGGAATACGAAGAGTTTTCTAGTTGAAAATGTGAGATTCCTTCTCCTTTATCCCACCTCTTCTTCCTCCTTTCATTATTTCTTGGTTTTATAATCTCCTCTAGACATGATCGAACTAGGGTTCTGTTATCCCATGATTTATGGGGTTTTTTTTCATTTGGTTCTGGTCTTTATAGGTTTTGTGTTGGTAAACCCTCAGATGGTGATTTTGGGGGTGCGTTTCTTTTACGCCAAAGATTTGAGGTAGGATATACCTTGCACAAGACATTATCATTTAAGTCTCATAATTATCAAGATATTATAAACATATTTATATGATATTTTCTCCTGTGAAACCATGGTTTTAAATTTTTTGTGTGAAAATTATTTTTTATGACTTATTTTGTTAAAAATATAGTTGTTTTGATATAAATGCGTGCTCCTCTTGTTTGATAAATTATTTCATCAGATTTCATAGTTGGTTTAAGGTATTTTGAATATGTTCGAGTATAATGAATAACATTATGTCATGAAAATGGTATTTTATCCCTTTTTAAGTGCTTAACATAATTTGTTTTGTTAAAGAGTGCATGTCATGTGTTCAGTAAATTGATCGGTTGGCTTTGATGTGTCTAGTGAAATTAAAAATTATTTTTTTCAGATTTATAAATACATTATAAGCATGTAAAAAATTATTTTGGGATCGTTTTATGGATTTAAAATTTGGATTTTTATTTAAAAACAAATGGGTTTTTTACCACATGTTTTGGCACGAGTTTCCAGAAAATAGCCCATTTTACATTCTTTTGAAAATGGTTGCATTTTAAATATGTAACCTGAGTATTTTAAGTAATTTATGAATGTGGTTTGATACTTTAAAATTTTTTTATACACCACCTTAATAAAATTTAAATTCATAACTTTATCAAATGTTAGTTTTGAAAAAAAATTTAAAGGCCAATTTGTCCTTTCCTAAAAATGAAGAATGAGTGTTTTACTAGTATATACCATGTTTTGTCAATTGGTATTGTTTAATGGTCCATGAAATGATTTTATTAAATTTTTTTATGGGTGAAAAATATGTCTGGGTATGGTTTTGTTGTGTGTTTATAATTAAAAGTGTATTTTTGAATGAGTTTTATGTGCAAAGCCTCAATATACAGCTTAAAATTATTTTACAAACAATTTTAGTGGATTTTTGATTCGTGAAAGAAATGTGAAGAATGTTTGTGGTATATTTCTGTGTTTATGGTCTGGGAATGTAATTTTGAAGTTAAATGCGTATTTGATAATATGTGTAACTTGATTGAGCACTAAAGGGAGTCCCGCGTATCTATGTGGGTAGACGTGTACTAGTATGATAGCGATCCTGTGAGGTTTGGACCGTATTTCACGTAGCACGTTTGACAATGACAACACTAACTAAACTACGATGATCATGTTTTTGGGGGACCACTAGGTTATGGATATGCTCCCTACTAGTGGCTCGTGTGCATGAGGATGGATATTAATTATGTTTACTTTCACCAAGATACGAGGTACCTGGGGCTCACAACTAACTAGTGGCAAGGGGTGTTCCCGTGACTTGTACTCATTGGATATTTTTTACTCACCATCTACATATGGTGTTTTTTGTTGGTAAATTCTGCTTTTTGGGTGATTAATTTAAAAAGATTAAATTATTTAAATCATCCCTCTTGAATTTTTTTTCCATTTTTAAAGTTTCACCCCTTTGAAAATTGTTACTAGAATTCTTGTTTACAAAACATACAAGTTTTTTTATATTAATTTTTTATATCATGTGACCTCATTTGGAAAACATACTTTTATATTTGTATTTAAAACTTGAAATTTATATATTTTTTATTTTAATGTATGTGCATTGTGAATAAAATATCGAGCTAACCTACTGAGTTTTAATGCTCGCGCCTATAGTCTTCTTCTGTTTTTATCCCTTGTGTAAGTTTTAGCTTGAGTTCGATTGCCATGGGTGACGTGTGATAATTATGTTGGAGAGTGACCAGAAGGGTCACATGGAGTTATTTGGTTATCGAGTTTTGTCAGATGAGTTTTTGGTTTCGTTTTACTTTCAGTTTCTTGTACAAATAATGTTCAGTTCAGTTTTTATATAAATGTATTTTGGGATGTCAATTTCTTTCCGCTGTTTGTTTGATTATTTATATATGAGTGAAATCGTTCACTTTTGTACTCTATTGATGCCCTTGGTTCTTGTCGCCATCCTGAGAGGATCGGGAACACCTCTCAGGACTAGTCGTGGGATGGCCCTTATGACCGGTTCGGGGTCAACTTGGGTTGGTTCATGACAAAATGGTATCAGAGGAGGTTAGCTCTTAACAGACCATTCTCTTTAGAGTACCCTTTGTATTTGGAGGATTTCATGGTATATGAAGTTGGATTGTTGGAACATGAGGGGTATGTGTGGGAAGAGCTTCATGAACTCTTTCTCATTTTACTCCTCAGGTTTCCATGGGATGACCAGTTTTACTAGTGTCTTCTGTTCTTGTTGATAGTTTTGTGTTGGGATATGACAAGGGGAGTCTGAATAATGGCCTTTGTGAGTTTGTAGGGCATTAAAAGCCATGTGGAGTCGGGGAATGGTCCTAATAATTCTCTCTGTATTGGTGTTGTGTTTGATATATGGCCGCCAACTATATGGTTAAGTCACCCGCCGACACTAGTTCCCTTTTGTGGGTTTCTTGGACCTTTCTTGATTTCTGATTTTGTTGTTTTGAAAATCCTTGTGTGAGAATTATGGAAATGGGTTTTAAAGGAAGGATTGGATTTTTTAAAGTAGAAAAGGGGGGTTTTAAAAATTAAATATAATAATGGTTTTGTTAAGGTTGTGTTTTTTTGAAAAATTTTTTGGGTAGGAAGTGGAAATGATTTAACGGGATTGGATTTTACCTAATCTAAACTTGTGGTTTGTTGAAATAAAATATTTTGAATGTGTGAATAATTTTAAATTAATTCTAAAACATTATTTTAAATGGGGTGTTTTGGGCTATTTAAAAGTGTTTGAATATGATGAATCAGTTTTGGAAATTTGGTTTTGAGCAGTTGCTATTTTTCTAGAAAGGGGTTTTGGCCTTTTTGGATGTCAGATTATGAAAAGAGACCTTGCCAAAAATTTTTAAAATGGGAAAGGGATATTTGTAATAGAATGGTTATTTTTGGAAGTTCTGTTAAATGATATGGATAATTTTTTATGCAAATAGTTCTTGATTAATCGTGGCTTGTCTTGTGAATTCGGAAAATGGTTTTTGATTTGGGGTTAATCTTCCTTTGGAAGGAACATGATTATTTTTTGTAATGATGATGTTTTATTTTTTCATTTGGTGTTTCCATGGGTTCTCACATGCAAGGTTTTGTGGATACATGGATGAATGGACAGTATGGAATGGTATTTGAGTGCCCGAGGTGGCAGGTAAATGTTTATGTGAGTGAGACTTGATGAAACACCATTGATGAATGTGAAAATCCACAAAGTTAGTTTATTTTTTTAAAATATTTTTAGCTGAACAATTGTGGTGATTATTTTGAACCGAAGGTTATGTGGATGGTTTATAATATGTCTTAGAAGTGTTTTCTATTCATTAGGCTTCCATACGATCTAGAAGTCATTATATTATTACATCTTGAGAAGGAATCTTGTTGGTGGCTTGGTTTTGGGGTAATGTTCAGTGGGTTTCTAAAGATCAGTTAGATGTTGTGATGTTTCGATGGATGGTTCACCATTACTATTCTTTCCATTTGATAAACCTAAGGATTTGTTTCAAATGTTAAATCCACCTCATAGAATGATACCTCAACCTATTTGTTGAAATAGAGAGATGTTTGGGCTCAATTTAAAGTGCCTTCCCTTTATGGGGATTCTCTCGGTTGTAGTAGTTTTTCTCAGTGATGTTTAGTGGGTGTTTTTTTGTGCCTTGTTCATTCTGCTCCCTGTTAGGGGTGAGAGAAAATAGTGTTGTGTTTCTCCAGGTTTTTTGGGTAAAAATGTGTTATTGAGGAAGAGAGTTTCATGGCGTCTTTTGATTTGTTGTTTCTTACTGGGAGTGTTCTGTGGAATTGTGTGGAACTAAGGGATGAAGTACAAGTTAGGGATTATCAATGCCTGGCTGCGAGGCAAGAGATGATTCATCCATCAGAGCTCTAGCCATGGGTTTTGGAGTGAAGCAGGATGTATTCATGAGTCCTAGGTATGTGGGTAATATTGCTAAGATCACACCTCTACCATTTCGGTGAGGTAGTTACTTTATTTCTTTTGTGGTTTCAATGGACCAATAATTGGGTCCCCTTTCATCCCCTCTCTAATTGTTGGGGGTTTGGATCTGTGCAGAGAGTGTTGGCCCAGTTCTTGCCGCCTCCATTCGAGAGTGGGTGGCTTAAATGTTCATGTTGGGTTTCTCTCAACTTGGGTTTGTAGGTTGTTGTGGTAGAGTTTTGGTGGTCCTGTGTAGGTGAGTCCAAATTCTCGTTCATATTGAATTCTTTTTTTGTTCATTTATAGTTGATCTTTAATGGCGGGGAGACCCACTGTGGGTTTAAAAGATCTTTAATTTAGGATTTATTGGATGGTAGTTGTGATTTAATGGTGGAAATCCCATTCTAGTATCCAACCAAGTCATTGGATTTGGTGAGTAAACTCTGGATTGAGGTGATATTTTGGTTCATTTGTAGAAGACACCAAAACTAGGTTATTGGTTTGGTTGTGGAGGTAGTGACTCAATATTTCTGTTGATTCTCAAGAAGTGGGTGAGAGTTGGTGTTTTGGTTGAGGTAAGAGGATTATGTTCCATTAATGGTTGATGGTGTTTCATTGGATTAGTAGCCTAAACTATATATATAATGAATCTTTAGGTGTTCATCAATTAGCTGCAATGTGCTAAGTCTTTCCAGGGGATGAAAGCTTTAATGGTGGGGAGAATTTTCACACTTGGTTTTTTTTCTTTTGATGTCATGGTTTCGATCCGGTTCATTGAAAATACATATCCTTTTATTGGGTGTTGGGTGATATTAGTTTTTATTTTTTAACTACCATATATGTCTAATCACCCCAATTTGGGTTCTCCATTACTTGTTTAGGAGTGTTTGGAGAAAGGGTGGTTACTTCATGATTTGGGCCAACCTTGATCCCATTTTTAGATTTAAAAACATATTTTGATTCTTTTATAAATCATTCATTTTTTTATCATTTTTGACTCATTAAACATCCCACTTTTCCTAAAACGACATATTAAAACTACCATATCATTTTTTAACCCTTAAAAACTCATAATCATGGTGAGTTGGGGTTACCTATTTAGGTATTGGGCCAGCCTATGGGACCATTTCCAATTTTATAAAAATAAATTGTTTCTTTTATATCTGATCACATTTTTAATATTTTTCAGTGATTCCACCTCCCCTTCAAATAAAATACCCCTATCCTCACCCCCATGATCTATTTTACCACTTTGGAGCTCATATGAGTCTCGAATTAGGGAAAAGGTCTCAATGTCTCTCAAATAGACCAGAATCACGAAGTTAAATTCTTTCATCCATAAACCATTCTATTCGAACTATTTTTACAATATATTTTCTTTCCATGGTTCTTACAGATCGCAGGAGTCTCTCAAAGAAGTTTTAATCCTTTCTCGTTTTGATAAGGGTGCAGATATAATAGAATATGAAGAGTTTTCTAGTTGAAAATGTGAGATTCCTTCTCCATTATCCTCCCTCTTTTTCCTCCTTTCATTATTTATTGGTTTTATAATCTCCCCAAGTCATGATCGACCCAGGGTTCTATTATCCCATGATTTTTATGGGATTTTTGTTCTTTTGGGTCTGTTATTCATAGGTTTAGTGTCGGTAAACCCTCAGATGGTGATTTTGCGGGTGAGTTTCCTTTACGCCAAGGATTTAAGGTAGGATATCCCTTGCACAAACCTTTATCATTTAAGTATCATCATTATCATGATGTTGTAACCATATTTATATGATATTTGCTACTTTGAAACCTTGTTTTTTAATTTTTTTGTGTGAAAATTATGTTTTATGATTTATTTTGTTAAAAATATTGTTTTTTTGATATAAATGTGCACTCCTGGTGTTTGATAAATCATTCTATGAGCTTTCACGATTGGTTTATGGTATTTTTAATATGTTTCAGTAGCATTAATAACTTTATCGCCTGAAAATGGTATTTTATTCCTTTTTTAAGTGCTTAACATAAGTTGTTTTTTAAAGAGTGAATTCCATGTGTTCGGTAAATTGCTCGGTTGGATTTTATGTGTCTAGTGCAATTTAAAATGATTTGTTTGGATTTATAAATATATTGGAAGCATATAAAAATTTATTTTGGGATAATTTTATGGATTTTCATTTTGTATTTGGTTTTAAAAACAAATGGGTTTTTGTTTACCACGTGTTTTGGCCCGAGTTTCCAGAAAATAGCCCGTTTTACATTCTTTTAAAATGGATGGGTTTTGAATTCGTAACCTGAGTGTTTTAAGTGATTTATGAATGTGGTTTGATACTATAAATGGTGTTTATACACATCATTAATTAAATTTAAATGCATAACCTTATCAAATGTTAGTTTTGAAAAAAAAAATTAAATGCACGTTTGGCCTTTCATAAAAATGCAGAATGAGTGTTTTACTTGTATATACCATGTTGCGTCAATTGGTATTATTTTATGGTCCATGAAATGATTTTATTAAATGTTGTTATGGATGAAAAATATTGTTGGGTATGGTTTTTTTTTTTGTGTTTATAATTAAAAGAGTGTTTTTGAATGACTTTTATGTGCAAAGCCTCAATACACTGCTTGAAATTCTTATACAAAAACATTCAGTGGTTTATTGATTCGTGAAAGAAATGAAAAGAATTTTTGTGGGATATTTGTGTGTTTATGGTTTGGGAAATGAATTTTTATGTGAAATATGTATTTGATAATATGTGTAACTTGATTTAGCACTAATGTGAATCCCCTGTATCTATGTGGGCAGACGTGTACTAGTATGCTAGTGATCTTGTGGGGTTTGGCCCTTGTTTCACATAGCAATTTTGGCGATGAAAACACTAACTAAACTATGATGATGATGTTTTTGTGGGACCACTAGGTTATGGGTATGCTCCCTACTAGTGGCTTGTGTGCATGAGAACGAATATTATTTATGGTTTCTTTCACCGAGATACGAGGTACCTGGGGCTCACAACTAACTAGTTCCTAGGGGTGTTCTCGTGACTTGTACTCATTGGATATTTTATACTCACCGTCTTCATATGGGGTGTTTTGTTGGTAAATTCTATAGTTTGGGTGAATTATTTAAAAATAGTAAATTATTTAAAGTAGCCTTCTTTAAAACGTTTTCCAATTTTAAAGTTGCACCTCTTTCAAAATTGTTACTAGCATTCTTGTTTATAAAACATGCAAGTTTTTATCGGTTATTTTTTTTATAGCATGAGACCTCATTTGGGAAATAAAACTTTATATTAGTATTTAAAACTTGAAATTGATGTTTCTTTTATTTTAAAGGATGTGAATTGGGAATAGAATATCAGGCTAACCCACTGAGTTTTAATGCTCGCACATATAGTCTTTTTTCTATTTTTAGTCCTTGTGCAGGTTTTAGCTGGAGTTCGATCGCCTTGTGTGACATGTAATCATTATGTTGGAGAGTGACCAGAAGGGTCACATGGAGTTACTTGGTTATCGAGTTTGGTAAGATGAGTTGTTGGTCTAGTTGTACTTTCAGTTTCTTGTATAAATAATGTTCAATTCAGTTTTTATATAAATTTATTTTGGGCAGTCCATTTCTTTCCGCTGTTTGTTTGATTGTTTATATATGGGAGAAATCGTTCCCTTGTGTACTCTATTGATGCCCATGGTTCTTGTCACCATCCCAAGAGAACCAGGAACACCTCTCGGGACTTGTCATGGGCTGGTCCTTGTGACCGGTTCAGGGTCGACTCGGGCTAGTTCATGACATCAGGCCAGGAAGTGAACTCCATTACGAGAAAAAAGACCTTTTGCAACGGGAATAAATCCCGTCAGAAATAGTCTGGCGAAAAGGTTATTTGCGACGGGGAGGTCAACCTATCGCAAAAGGTTTGGTGTGGTTTGTGCACTAAACTACAGGAAGGGTATTTGCGACGGGGGGTGCCTCCCCGTCGCAAATACCCAACAACGGTAAATACTATTTGTGATGGCGAGGCACCCCCTTCGCAAATAACCGGCGGCAGTAAATACTTTTTGCGACGGGATATGCCCTCGTCTCAACATGTGTGTCGGCATGTCACTATTTGCGATGGTTCCCATCATAAATACCCTTTTAACCGCAGACAGTAATTAATGCGGCTGAAGGAATTTGCGACGGGGCTCCCGTTGCAAATACTCCCGTCATAAACAATCTAACCTAAATATACCCCCATATGTTTTTCCTTCTTCCTCTATATTCCTACTTTCTCTCTCTTTCTAAACTCTAATTTTAGTGTTAAAAGTTCTCAGAGTTAATTTTTTTTACGAACATATTTTGAAGTCGTCTACACCTATAAGAGATAAAGATAAATGGTATTTATGATTTATTAAATTTAATATTTATTTCATTTTTTATATTAATTTTAATTACTATTAATTAGTTGTAATTAAATTAGATTTAGATTGCTTTGTTATTAGTATTTAATTGTTGTAATAAATTGAAGATTTTAGTACTAATTATTAATAATTAGGGGTACTTATGAATTAATAACGATAATTAGTAATGAATATAAATAATTAATGGTAATTAGTAATTAGTAGCGGTAATTAGTAATAATTTGGAATAAATAGTAATAATTAGTAAAAATAGTAAATAATATTAATAATTAGTAATAAATACTAATAATTAGTAATAATTACTAATAAATAGTAATAATTACCAATAAAAAGTAATAATTACTATTAATATATTAATACTTACTAATAATTAGTAAAAATTAGTAAAAAAGATTAAAAAATAATAAAAATTAGTAAAAAATAGTAACAAATACTAATAATTAGAAACAAATACAAATAATTAGTAAAAATAAAAAAAAATAGCAATAAATTCAACTAATTTGTAACAAATACTAGTAATTAGTAACAAATACTACCAATTAGTAACAAATAGTAATAATTAGTAACAAATAGAAATAATTAATAACAAATAGTAATAATTGGTAATAATTACTAATAATTAGTAATAATTGGAAATAATTAGTAATAATTACTAAAAATTAGTAATAATTACTAATAATTACTATCAATTACAAATAATTACTAATAATTAGTAATAATTTACAATAATTAGTAATAATTAGTAATAATTAGAAATATTTAGTAATAATTAGAAATAATTACTAATAATTTGAAATAATTACAAATAATTAACAATAATTAGTAATAATTAGCAACAAATAGTAATAATTAGTAGGAAATAGTAATACATAACAATAAATAATAATAATTTGCAATAATTAGTAATAATTAGCAGTAATTAGTAATAATTAGTAATAATTAGTAATAATTAGTAATAATTAGAAATAATTAGAAATAATTAGTAATAATTAGCAATAATTTGTAATAATTATAAATAATTATAAATAATTAGCAATAATAAGTAAAAATTAACAATTATTAGCAATAATTAGTAATAATTTGTAATAATTAGCAACAATTATTAATAATGAGCAATAATTACTAATAATTATCTTAATTAGTAATAATTAGCAATAATTAGTAATAAATAGTGACAAATAGTAATAATTAGAAATAATTAGCAATAATTTGCAATAATTACTAATAATTTGCAATAATTACTAATAATTAGCCATAATTACTAATAATTAGAAATAATCAGCAATAATTAGCAATAATTAGTAATAATTAGCAATAAATAGTATTAATTAGCAATAAATAGTAATAATTAGCAATAAATAGTAATATTTAGTAATAAATGAGTAATAAATACTAATAATTAGAAATAAATACTAATTATTAGCAATAATTTGTAATAATTAAGAATAATTGGCAATAAATAGTAATAAGTAGTAATAAATAGTAATAATAAGAAATAATTAGTAATAATTAGCAATAATTAGTAATAATTAGAAATACTTAATAATAATTAGGAATTAATATTTATAATTAGTAATAAATAGGAATAACTAGTAATAATTAGTTATAATTAGTAATAATTAGCAATAATTGATAATAATTTGGAATAATTGGCAATAATTAGGAATAAATTATAATAATTTGTAATAAATAAGAATAATTTGTAACAAATAGGAATAATTATAAAAAAATAGTAATAATTAGTTAGAAATAGTAATAAAAAATATAATTAATAATAATAAATAGTTATAAATACAAATAATTAGTCATAAACACTAAAAATTAGTTATAAATACAAATAATTATTAATAAATACTACTAATTTGTAAGAATTATTATGAAATAGAAATAAGTAGTGATAATTATTAATAATTAGTAATAATTAGTAATAAATATTAATAATTATAAATAAATAGTAGTAATTATTAATAATTAGTAATAAATCGTAATAATTATTATTAACTAGTAATAATTAGTAATAATTAGGATTAATTAGGATCAATTAATAATAATTATTAATAATTAGAAATAAATAGTAATAATTAGGATTAATTAGTAATAAATAGTTTTAAATTGTGTTTAATTATCAATAATTTTGATTAATTAGAAATAATTAGAATTAATCAGTAGTAGTTAGAAATAATCAATAATAATTATTAATAATCAGTAATAAATAACAATAATTAGAAATAACTAATATTAATAAACAATGGTAATTAGGAAAGGCATCCGAAATGCATAAAACCATCTAGAAAAGGTGAATTGTTACTAATTTTTTAATTATTTTATTCTTCATGTCATCTACTATTTGTAAGATAATTTCCATAATATTTTTATCTAATACTTAATTATTTTTTTCATAGATTTGTTGGAAAGTCATGTTTTGTTTTTAACTATTTGCAACACACCACAAAATAGGTAAAATGATTCTTTCTGCCAATGTAACCACATTTTCCATATTCACCACCTTTCTCAGTCGCCCTGCCAGTACAACATATTGATTTAATGTTGTCAACTAAAAACCATTTCTTGTTTTTGAAGGAAATGAGAGTAATGGAAGCTCATATGCCTATTGTGGTGAAATCGTATGATATAATGGGGACATGAGCTTATCATGCTCTTTTGACTTTCAACAACAGGAAGAAATTCAGCTAAGAAAATTGATTCAATATGCAGTGTCTGCAGTTTGACATAGAATGAAAATGGAATCATGGTTATATTGGTAGTTAGGACTGTTTTGAGGAATTGGGGGAAGTACAAATCAACCACACTTTAATCTGACACAAATTGTGATCAGCACACTGGGGTAGAGAAAATGTGATGTGTTGATGATAATAGCAGCAATAGTTGACAGAGAAGATGCATCGTTTACTTGAGTAGAAACACCAGAAGATGATGAAGTAAATGTGATGTCTGACTCATAGATTAGTGAGTTTTTCATACTATGGCGAATATTGTGTTTTTTTAACATTTTACTATATTTTTAATATTTTATTAGTTTATTATTTATTTATTTTTTTATACTTTTATTAAAATTATTATTTATTATTATTATTATTATAATTTTTTAAATATTGAGGTTTCTATTATTTTATAATTTATTATTATTATTGTTATTATTATTTATTTTTAATAATAATAATAATAATATTATTATTATTATTAGTATATTAATATTAATATTATTATTTAAATTTTATTTATATTATTTATATATTTTTTATTTTATTAATATTAATATTATTTTTTTATTATTTATATTATTTTATAAATATTATTTTATAAATATTTTTTTAATTTTCTTAATATTTTTTTATGTTTTTGGTGATGGGTAAATTTTCTCATCGCAAATAGTATTTATAAATAATATTTTTTTAGTTTTATTAATGTTAATTTTTTTTATTTTTTTATATTTTTTGCGACGGGTATATTTTCCCTCTGCAAATACTTTTTTGCGACGGGCCCATCGCAAAAGAGTTTTTTTAAAAACTCGTTGAAACTATTTACGGTGGGAGAATTTCCCATCGCAAAAAAAAAAACTATTTGCAATGTCGTTTTCCACAAATGGTCATTTGCGACAGGACCCCATCACAACTAACCTTTTGCGAAGGGTTCCCATCGCAAATGACCCATTGCAAACACTCATTTATCCTATAGTTCCCTATGTGTAGCACCACAACCTGTGTCTTGAAGAACTGTAGTATATGGTGTCTGGTCTTGATCTGCATGGTATGAAAGTGAAAATGGAAACCTTGGTATGTACTCCATATAAATTTCATACTGGTCGGCTTGGGGTATATGGAATATGGGTTAATTCACATAGTATATGATATTTAACTCCATCTGAAACCCTATCCATCACATCCCTAAGATACAAGAAATGTGTTCTTATAAACTACACATTGTGCAATCAGGTATTTCAAACAAGATTCCTCCCCATACACTAGAATCATGAAATACTCTCTGATTTCACCTCCAATCATACCCATTTCTTGAAATAAGACACTAATCTTAGATGTAACACTACTACTCTTCTTTGGAGACATTAGATAAAATTTGAATGATACAAAGAATATTAGCATGGCCCCAGTGCAAGTATGACACACCCAATGTTGGTTTCATCAAAGGATGATCCATCCAGGAATGCATTTTTCTTGCCTCAGAATCCACTAACACCGGAAACAACTAAAATAGAGGTGGCAATATAGCCATTAAACTTGATATTAAGAAATATTTCGATACCATGGACTAGAAACTTATCATTAAATTGATTCATGGTTTTGGATCCAATAACCCCTTCATAACTAAAATTAGAATTTCTTTCTACTCCGCCTTCATTTCTATCTTAATAAATTTATCTCATAGAGGCTATTTCAAATTCCCTAAAGGTGTTAGACTAGGTTATCACCTCTCCTCAATTCTTTTTTCTATTGAGGAATATTATTTAAGTCACATTCTCACTTGCCTTGTGGATAAAAATATAGTTACACCAATACATGCTGCAAGGAATGTCAACATCCCAACACATCGTTTATATGTGGATGAAATTATTATTTTCTTACAAGGACACAAAAGAAACATCAAAACTCTCAAAAAGGCTATTTATCACTTTGTAGAGGTCTTGGATCATGTCATCAGCTAGAAAAAATCCTCTAATTTGATTTGGAATAAAAATTTGAACTAATAGAAAAAACAATACAATCAATGATTTTGGTATTAAGGAAGGATCATTTCCTTTAACATATCTTGGAGTCCTCATATTTTGATGCAAACCCAAATTGAGCTATTTCACTAACATTGTAGATCAAATCGTTAATAAAATCTCTTATTGGAAGAGGAAGACTCTCTATATGGAGGGGAGAATCTGCCTTTTGAAGTCGGTTATTGTTTCCAAAATGGTATACTCCATGATGGTTTGTAAATGGCTTGTTGGTCTTTTAAAACAAATGAATATTTTAATTATTTTTTTTGGTTTGGTAGTACTTTGTAAAGGAAGCTTTTGATTATTCCATGGTATACTTTTTGAAAACCTCTTGAAAAGGGGGTCTTGGCATTAAATTTTTTATAATATTTAATGAAGCGCTTCAAGCCAGACTTTCATGGAACCTAATTCACAATAATGCTCCTGCTTTTGCCTTTATAAAAAATAGTTTCCTTGATAAAATGAAAAAAGGAAACATTAATTTTATAAACTCCTGCATCTGACCTTCCATTAAAAGAACTTATGCCAACCTTATGACCAACTCTATATTGATGGTCTCCAGGGAATCCTACATGATATTATGGTTGGACAACTAGACGGGTGCCCTTCTATCTTCTCTAATCTCAGATCAAATCCATGAAGATATCAATTTCACCATCTGAGATGTCATCCATTCTCAACATGATAGTCACCCTCTGAATTCCATTCATGTGATTGCCAACTATAATTTCACAAACATGTATGATTTTCTTGTATAGGATCCTGATAATAATGGCATGCAAGATTAAAAGAATTTTTACAATCATCACTTCCATGATGATGGAAATTACATTTGATGGATCACTATTTTTGAGAATACTTGGATAAAAAATTCACTAATTACTCTTATTTGGAATGTCTCCTACAACAGGATCCCAACTGATGAGTGTTTACAATATTTTTCGATTCTCATTTGTTCCAAATTTCATCATTGTAATCAACATAGACATGATACCAATCAATTATTACATTCATGTGCCACCACCACTTCCATTTTGAATTATATTTTTGACATCTTTGATTGTAGATAGATGATTCTTGACTCTGTCAATGCTCACGTAAAGCGTTGTGTAAATATGGATAGCTCTCAACATATCAAAAATATTTTTCATGTTGCCGTCACTGATCTTTTTCATGTGATCTGGTATGATTGAAATGCATTTTTTAACAATAATTTATCACTCAACAACAATTCAAATATGATTCATATTCTCATTTCTATTCATGAAGATTCCTTGATTTAGAAGGAGAAATAAAACATCACAGTGAAGGATTTATTGATTATTATACGAATTTAGGTTGCTAGATTTTTTTTCCAACCACGACACATGTTTGAAGTTTTTTAGCAATCCCCAACTTTTGGTTGGATCAAAGTTAATGTTGATGGTGCTTGAAAAGGTATTCTGGGACCTACAGGATGTGGGTCCATATTCTGGATCCATATTTGTCCAATCCTCGAGTGTATTCCTAGAGGATGTGGTATCACCTCTTCTCTGGAAGTTGAAATGATGAGTGATATTCATGCTATCTCCTATACGAAAACCAATGATGGAACAATATATGGGTTGAGAGTGACCTGAATACCATTGTCCAAGAAGTTTTTCATGGGGTGGTTCATATGGCATGGTCGATCACTACTCGATAGATGAAGTGACTTTGTTCACTCTAAGATATCAATCATATTAACACCCAGACCTACCATGAAGCGAGTTCAGCTGCAGATGGGCTTGTAAATAAAGGTGTGTGTCTGGTAATTACATGGCAGGAGGATCTCCTTGATGACTTACTCCACCTTTATATGAAATATTTTAATCTAACCCCATCTTTTAGGATCATGAAAACGTTACATTTAATTTTAATAATGCTTTGGTTATTTAATCAATGAAACACTTTCTTAAAAAAATAGATGTAACACTAATAAACATTAACCTCTGTCAATGGATTTCTTTAAATAAAATCCACCAACAAATATGAAAACTCTAATTTCCCCAAATATCTCTACTAAAGAAATTCATGTATCATTTTCCTCATGGTCCTCCATCACATGATGATCAAAATAGTTACCGCCTTCTTCATTGTTGATTACGAACCAATATACGTAGTTTAGGGATTCAATCGTCTTTTTAGTTAGACCAAGAAAGTTCAATCTTCGGTCTAACCATATGTGAATAAAGAATAAATGAATACATGTGGTAAAAATCCAAATAAAAAATCATTGTGAATACCATCGATGGTAATTGTGAACCCATCCATCGATCATAGGTGTGGAAAATAAAAAATTGATAAAAAAATTAAAAAAATTAATCTATTCCAGCAAAAAATTAAAAAATTGATAGGGATATTAAAAAATTAGAAATCAAAAGAAGAAAATAAATAATTTCTCAAAAATCATTGAATATGGATCTTAATAATAACAATAAAGCCCAACCTCAATGAATAATGTTTGAAACTTGAATATATCCCCCACCCATTCTTGCCTCATCAGCTTCCCTAAGAATCAGGTCTAAGTCTATTGATCAAACATCATAACCACAAATGTTTATCCTCTCTGTCTTCCATATCCCTTACTCCCTATGGTTTATAGTGACAAAAATCATCTAACCCTGGAGTTTAACCTAATAAAGATATAAATAAAGTATTTATTTTATTTTCACTAATAAATCCACCAGGTAATTATTTAATTATATCAGCATAATTAATTAATTTATCCATTTGTGATACAAAATTCCCCAGGGTTCCAATTTAAATGAATCTACTATAGATTATAGTGAAAATACCCTATTCTAGACCCAAATTAGATCTTGAAATTATTGTATAAGATTTTTTTATGATATATAGTCAATTATTCATAAATTACCATGTTTAGTCTAAAAAAATATTTTTCTAATTAATAAATTTTTTTCAAGTCCATGTCGCACCCTCAATACTCAACTGGCTCAACTTGAGGATAAATACCACACATTGGATTCAATAGAACCATCATCTAATTTTTACAAGGTCATACAATTGTTTATATTTACAATTTTACCCATAGGAAGGACCCTAGAATTCAAGAATCAAATTTTTTCTAAGTTGTAGTCCAAAAAAACATGATTATCTATAATGAATCTTCATGTTGTTTACTTGGTGAGTCATCTAGAAAGAACAAAAAAGATTTTTTAGTATGTTTCTTCCTCAAGAGAAAATTTTATATCACTATTTTAGAATAATACTCATTCTAATATTTTAATTTAAAACATACCTATAACACTACATGAAAACCCTCAGTTAGAATTAAAAAAATGTTATACTCTTAGTGGTGAATTATCACTACCCATTATAAAATTAGTGTGTGTACATATATACATTTTTACACATAACATGATAGTATAATAAAATATATATTTCCTTTTATACAATAAAATTTATATTCTTTAAAATACTTTAAGAATATTGAACAAAACCCAAGATATATATCAATCTATCATATCATATATGATAAAAAATCATCCTTATGTTTGTTTCAATTTGTTGGTTAATATTAAATTATTAAATATATATGTAATTCTTGATACATCTATATTTGAATATTTGATAAAACCCTCCCACTAAACTATTTAATGAGTAACATTTATAAAGTTAGAAATATTTTATATTCATTAGATTTAGGAATCATATTATTTAGTTTTAAAACATTGAAATATTTCAAAGCTCTAAAAAAACCTCAAATGTTATGATGATAACCTCTTATTATCTAGTTTTCACCCCTTGCAAGTGTAACATTTTCATCCATTGATTCTTATTCTATAAAACCTTTTCCTATAAATAATACAATGATTTAAATTATTATTCATCATATTATCCTAGAATACTTTAAGATAATGTGAAATTTACATTAACTATTATAATCTATTAAGAAATTTTGATATTCATGTTTTATAGTAAATAAATGTAACTCTCACATTTCTATTTTCTATTACATATCCTTAACAAATTTAGGATATTAAGTTGAAAATATCTTTCTTTATATTGGTAAAACATTTTTCTTGTTATCATTGAACTTATCTATGTTCAAATATACTCCCACTATCCTCTTATATATTATATTCTTATTATAATATCATAATAAGAAATAAAAAAATTGTTAGGAAACTACACATATTTTTTTTCCAGATGAATGTTTTGAAAATAAACTATTTTTCCACATCATATATGGTATTCCATGTATTCAGATAATTTTCCTTCAAAAAATAACACTATTATTAAAAAAATTGCACATTTAAGAGGAAGGGACATATTAACTTATATTATAATAAATATATAGAAAAAATATATGTCTTAAATGAAACAATTTTATTTTTATATACATTTCCAAACATTTTATAGAATATATTGAGTTATAAATCATGTTTATACACTTAATCATCACATTTTGGTCACAAATACTTTATTTTGAAATAACAATATGGCATAATAAGATACACATAATTTATTTAGATCCATCTATGTGTCCATTACATTCAAATATTTTAAGTAGAAACAATTATCTTTATCATTTGAATGTAAAATATAATATTTATAAATTATTCATTTTATTTTTTAATCTTGTATATTTACAACATTTTTAAAGTATAAATTTGCTATCACATACGATTCAAAATTATAGAATTCATTTTTATAACCCTAAAACAAGTCATGAAAATTCCATAGAGATTGACAAACACCATAAGGTATCCTAAACAATTACATACTATATAATTATTAATCATTCCTGATAACATCATTAGGTTTTAAGGACCTTGACTATATAGATAATGAAAGGTCATTAAAATATCCAACATATATTTTCTTCCATTGATTTGATGATTTACCTACTTTTTATATCTATATGGAACCATAAATTGAAATAATATTCGTTGATCATCTATTCTCAATGCCTGAGAATATTTGGGGATCTTTTACATGATTTCATTTATCTTTTCTGAAAATTTACATAGGTGATAATGGAATAATTTTTTTAACCACAATAATCCATAAAGAAACTTGTTACCTCAGAAAGTTATTATAAAATGCAATCATATTAATTATATAAGTGGTAACCAAGATTCCTTAGGTCATTTAGAATATAATTCTGATGAAACCTTAACTAAATCATTATATGAATCCTAAAAATCCAGATTCACCTACTGAATATCTTGAACACTTGGTTACTCAGAAATTTGTATCTCTAACACAAATAATTATTTATTCCTTACAAAATAGTAATAAGTTATTGCTCATAAGAGTATCTTACACTAAGAATATATTTTCTAAGGATTAATTTTAAGGAATGGTTAACATTTATGATGATACTATTTTACAATAGGAACATTAATTAGACATGTTTTTATTTTTATTACAATTTAATAATGAATTTTATGAAGCGGGATCCCACTAAAATTCTTGTCCCTTCAGAATAAATTAATTTTAGTAGTAGACTAATATATATATATATATTATTATTATGATGTACACTGGTTAATCACATAAATAATCCATCGCAATACTAAGTAGATAAAACTTTTCTAGCATATCATATATGTATATAGATAGTTGATCAGATAACGCCTAATCCAATCCATAAGGTGAAGAAACCCAACTGTATTCCCCTTGTATCATAACCATTATGGGTTTCCTATTAATTTTAACCTAAAGAAATTTATAAGAACAATGCCCCAAAATATAACGGTTAACAATTTAATTTTCATTCCTTACGTAAGATAATTTGTTGGCACCTAACCTTTAGGGTCACCCAAACCTAATAATTATGGTTCTGTAAAGTACCCCTTTTAAGGAGTCTAGCAATGGGTGTTTGAAGGGGATTTCATATCACTTCTATATCACATGTTATTCCATTTTATGTATTCGTGATTCTAATGATTAAGTTTGAGTATTTTAATTTCCTACATAAAATCAATATGTTCAATTCGTATTGATGTGTAACTCTTTAGATAACCCACTATTTGTGTTAGTCACCACAAAATAGAATCCCAAAATATTTTCACAAATTAAAAAACATCTCATTTTTAAATTATATGATTTATTCATGTTATGGTTTAGAATTATATTATATAAAAAATCTCTACATTTATAATCCTTGAACAACATATAGTCAAAACCCACTTAAAAAAACATATTCCTATGGCTTGTGGGATGACTAAATAAAATTCCATCTACCTTGGATGCTTTACTCTATTTATAATCCAATTAATCATAACTAAAACAAAAAATATATAAAAACTATATTAAAAATTTGTTTCCAAGATCATATCTTCCCTTACAATCCATGTTCAAGGTAGATAGAATCCTAAAATTTCAATTGATATATCTAATATGTAATAAAGGGATTGAAAATTTATAAGAATATATTTAACAACTTTAAAGTGAAATATAATGATATTCATAAATAAAAACATTATAACTATAAATAATGAAAGGAATAAACATTTAAATAAATGAACATCTCATAAATGAAAACATGAGCTGAATACCTATGCTTAATTCATAAGAATATTGAGTATAAATTTTTTAAAAATTTGGATTATTTTTTTATGGGAATTGCATATTTTTTAAATATAAAAACTCTATATTTATAATATAAACTTTTCATACTATCATTATATAAAATTTTATGTAGTTAGTGTCACGGTCATGTGGTTAATAAAATGATATAAGATTATATAATTTGGATGTTTAACTCCATTTAGACTCTAATTTAGATGGAATCTAATTATTCCTATCAAGAATCTATAATAGGTATTTCTGGTATACCCATTTAGGTGTATACTTCGATGATATTAGTGGAGAGAATCTATTTTATAGAAATCATGATGGTGACATGAGTATCCACAAGCATGAAATAGGGGTAGTATGGAGGTAGTGTTTATATTTTAGAAATATGGAATGTTTATAACAATGGGGATCATCAATTAGGATGAAAGAAGATAATAAAGGTATCCATACCTGCATAAGTATTGAGATAATAGGGCTCCTAATTCACAAAAAACATAATACACAATGTTTCAACTCTAAAATGAAGTAGTGGAAGAAAATACATGAAATATCAGGCTTAAGAGTCAATTTTATAAGAAGAAAAGGAGGGTCTCTAGGCCTCCTTCATGGTGGACTTACATCCCATGTACTGCGGGGATTATTTCCAATTATAATAATGGGTGTGTGGGCCTTTATAACATATAAATGACTTCCTATATTGGGTTCTTATCCCTGGTGGTTGGGGTTAATCTGGTACCTTGTATTGGGGTCGGTCAGGATTGTGAGTTTTCTTGGCTGTATTTTACCCCAAATAATTCATACATAATTACATTGAATTGCATATTAAAATATGATATTTCATGGAATAATTTTTTTATAATTCAATCATTTTTATGTAATTTTTTAGCTAATATATACATAAATCACACACATTTCACTTAGGGTGCATCTATACAGTTCCTTCCCCTCTATGTATCAACAAGTTCCCAAGTTCGTGACTCCCTGCGTTCATCTATGCATTTTTGTGTTGATTGATTTTATTAATATTGTAGTCACTTTCCCTCATATTTATGTTTATGTATATATCATATTCTTAACATTATTTAATCCATTGATTAAATCATTCAGGAATTCATTTTTATATTCATTAAATAGTTTCCCAAATGAGGCCTTCTTTTAATTTGAGCAATTAAAATTAATCCAAATGAAAAATTCCTAATTTTAATAAATATGTTAATTTCTTATTATTCTTTAATGTTTAATTTATAAGAACTTTAATATTTACTCCATGTGATTTATAAATAAAAAATTATTATATAATGCATTGAGTATTCCATATATTTTTATAAACGTTATTCAAAATATCAAATTTTAATATTAGGGAATATTTATTAATAATTCTATATATACATTTATTGACTCATAACAATCTATTTGTAATAAAACAATTTATAATCCTTTTATAAATTAACAAATATTCCAAAAAATACCCATTTCTAATATTTATAATAAAATTATAAATAATTTGTTCAATTTATAATTGAATACAATGAAAAATATCATTTTTATTCCCAATAATATTCTATTATTCATAATCAGTTGTGACTATAAATACGCAACTTCATCTATTATATTTTAGGATGGTTAAAAATAGGCAATGATATACACCTAATGATTAGTATATTATTTTTAATGATTTTCATTGTATCGTATTTAGGATAGAATGCTCCATTTTAGATATATGATGTAGGAAATTGTATTATATGATGGGAGTGATTCATACATATAGTGACTTGTACCTTTCACCCATATATATTACATATTTTAAAATTAATATTGAATAAATAACATAGAAATCAATTTCAAAATTCTATAGGTCTAGTATCATTGGAAACTTGGATACAAAAAACTGGTTCGTAAGTGTTCTACCTAACCCCCCACTAAAATATTCTTAATTAGGACCCTTCTTGGACATATAATACATAATAAAAATATTCCTAACCTTGTGAAGTGAAACAATAGAAAGGCGGATTTCAGATTCTCGGTAAGGGTAAAAAACAGAGATATCAATGAACACTTGAGCATAAAATGAACATAAGGGTATAAGATCACAAGTATCACATCTGAAAATTATACCCTACATATCTATGATCAAAATAGTGAGTCATAGAATAAATCTTGGAAGTTAAAACTACATAAATCATGTAGTAATTAAAGAACATGAGTCATGAGAGCATAACATTGGCATAAGAGAAAACTTTGTGGCATATACATAAGAATTGAAAATAATTTTCACAGTAGCCAAGTACCACTACCAAGACTATTATAGTGATTTGGTTCACTCCATAAACCATCATAGTATTCATGGTTCACTCCCATGATAATAATAGTGGATAAAGTCTCTTACTAAACATTGTTTACTCCCCATTCTAGTCTTATTTGTCTCATGAGATATCAATCACTACCTAATGTGTTGGAGGGACATATAATTTCATGTCATCCTATCACAAAATGAAAATTACAAATGTATCTTCCATAAGATCATAAAAAATTAATTATATTAGAACATTTTATAATGAAATCGGTTTCATAATCATTTAATCATAGCATATCACATGGAAAGGAAACAAATCTCATTAACATTTCAATAATTAATCATAGAATAACCCGTTGAAAAATTAAGGATTTCTTAGAAATAAGGTTATCATAATTATAAACCATCTAGAAAAAGAATAAGGATTTTATAACTTTATAAAATATCTATTAATTATTATGTTACATCAAAGGATATCTTCATTGATACAAAAATTATTGTAAAAGATCAGTTGTAACATTCCATGAGAATGATATCCTTTTTCAAATTTAAATGAAGTCTTTAAAATATTTAAATATACAAAATATTATGGAAAAAAATTATTCTTTTAAAATTTAAATGGGAAAGTGAAAAGTAATCTTCATTTTATTGTGTGGTCATGATGGCAGAATTTTTTTTAAAGTCGTACATGTGAAAAGAAAATATTCCTTTCATACTTTAATAAAAAAGAAAACATGTTCCTCATTTGGGAAAATTAAAGGATGGTTCTTATTAAACCATTTTATAAAATATAAATCATGGGTAAATATTTCCATAAGAAATTATATAATAATAGTAAACCATTCTTAAAAACATTTAAGTGGAAACATGGAAATGGAAGAAAAGGATTTAAGACTAAAGTTAGAAATAATATTGTTTTTTCTTATGAAATTTCTTTGAGGTTCTTGGGAATGTAAATAGAGTAAAATGAAAAGAAACATATCTTTTCTTAAAATAACCAGAGGATAAGAAAATTAATTAGTTACTTAATAGATATATCATAATATTTCATCATCAGAAACATAATCATAAACAATTTTAATAAACAATGGGATTATAACACAAACCCTTAAAACTTTTGTAAAATTTTAATAGTAATCCCTCATGAAATAATAATATAAAATCAAAAATTAAATTTGATAATTGTAATTATATTTATAAAATAACATTTCAAAATACTTATATATACACCTCATAAAATAATATAGGTTCATTACACAACAAATTTCCAAAGAAGAAAATTTCAAAAGAAAATCCCTTACTTTGGGTCTGAATTATATTTAATGTGTTAGAACCACCTGTATAATAAATAATTATTTAAAATAAATGTATTAAAAAAACATAATCATATATATCATTATATATATAATTTAATTATAACCCTTTACAACCCTTTTTTCAATAATTATTTAATAAAATCACTTTTCTCGGTGATAACTGCTTTGTCTATCACGTCTCTTTTCAATCGGTAGTTTTGGTCCTTGTACATTGATTATTATTACATAAATATATTATTTTAATAATTAAATAAATATAATATAAATTCATTATATATATATTTATATTAATCCATAAAATTTTAGGATAAAAAAATAAATTACATTGTCACAGGAGACAGTGGGTCATTTTTATGCATGAACATTATTGTCTCTTTTCGAAAGAATGAATGAAAGAATGGTAAATTATAAATAACCTTTAAAAAATTATAATTATATCATATATATCCTATTTATTTATTAAATATGTCTTTATTAACAAACATTTTTAATTTAAATTAAAATAAAATAAAATATTTTTGTGGAGGTGGTAGTCCACAGGTATGCAGGAGCGACGATATCATTTTCCAACAGATTGAAAAGTAAGAATTTAGATATAATATTATAATTACATATGATTAATTATATAAAAAATTTAATATATAATTATTAAAACCATCATAATACCCATAAATGAAATATAGTGGTGGATAATAGATTGTATTACTAAGTTTGGACAGTAAGCCGTACATACACAGGAGCGATACTTCCACTTCCCATTTGATAGGAAAGAGGGCATATAATAAATATTTAATAAAAAAAATTTCAGTATATTTAGAATAATTAAATTATTATTTTATAATAAATACCATATATTTATAGTAGGTAAAGAATAAGTGAAAAAAATAAATTTATATGTTTCGGCGATTACCTCTTCGTTGAAATAAGTCTAGATCTTCAATTGATGATTTTAAGGTTGGGATTCTGGAAATAAAAAAACCAAACAAATGTTGATAAAAACTTTTATAAGGAATTATATAATGTTATGGTCAATCTATAATATCAATGTGATTTTAATAGGAGGGAAGATGTGGTATATTTTTATATCTGAGTGGAGGATCACTCAGTTGATTTCTTAAAATATTAAAACATAATAAAGTAATTTTCTAGAAACATTATTCAAAATGGACATGGATTAAAAAATACGGTGTTATTGGGTTTATCTCCCATAAGAAATTAATATTTAGAGGGGTTTGGGAGTAATTTTAAACCTTATGTTTTTTTATCAAATGCTTGGTTAAGCAATTTTAACCTTTACAGCGGTAACATCTTTTTTACTCTTAAATGGTTATAATTTTTCTTATAAAGAAAATAAATTTCCATAAATGTATATTGGATAAAATTTTAAACCATATATTATCATCATTTTCCACTTTCAAAATATTTTTTTTCTTTTTAAATATTTTAATAATATAATATTTTGAAAAAAATACTTTAACATCTATTTTGACACTATTCATTTAGTTTAAATTAATAGTCATACAAAAAAAGAGTAAATTTGAATGTAGTCCATTTAGACATAAATAACATGTTATATTTATCAAAAAAATTCTTGGAACACTATAACTCACTCAAATTATATTAATTATAATATTTATATTTTTTAATTAAATTACATAATTATTAAAAAAAATTATAATTATTGTTATTAAATAATTAAAGGTAATTATATAATACCAAACAATTATAAATAAATTAAAATCTTGGAGATAAATTAATTATTTAGAAATTATAAATATATATTTGTTCATAACATTATTTTGTGCCTACATTGACAAATAATAGATATTTAAAAGTAAGATTGTGACATTTTGTACTTTTCATTAATTTAAATGTTATATTGCTCATTTTCATGGGAGTGATTCCATTAATAAAATAAAATTAGATCCTATGGTGATAAAGAACTAATTTCCAAAATCCAATTAGATTTAGTATGACAAATTGTGGCATTAGAACTTATTTTTACCCATATTAACTTGATTTACTCTTTACGAAGTTGATAAATTTTACTGTAATTACTATTCATAAAGCCTAAAAATAAAAGGGGTTTATTCAAAAAAAGACAACATTATTAAAAATAATAAATCTATTTTAAATAACTCAATATCTATAAATGGAAAAAATAATTAAAAAATGAGTGAAAAAGATTATGAAAACAACTTTTTAGATATAAAAATTTTTAGGCCTAAACCATGGTTTATTCTAATCACATGCATAAAAAATATATTAAATTAATTATAAACAATTTTATGGAATATATAATATTTAAAATTAATTAAATAGTTCATTAATATTTATTAATGTAATTTATTAACTTAATAACACATTTCACAATGGACATGAGGTAGCCTCTGAAACTAGTTTCAAGGCAGTTGTTGATAGCCTTTAGTGCCAAGAACCTCTTTTCGGGTTTCTCCTCACAAGAATTATCTAGAATCTTAGAAAAGAGGGTCAACTGGAATGAATCATGTTCTAGTTCACTATCGTCAGGTCCTTAATCATGTAGGTGTGGCTCATGTGAAATGTAAGGGAGGTCCTATAGGTTATAAGAAGACAAAAGTTATAGGGAATTGAGCCAGTGCAGTGGCAATGACGAAGAAAAAAAATGATACGATAACCAACAGACATGAGAATAATATTGAAAGTTTTATGGAGGAAGGTCAGGTTCAATTGTAGGAAATACGCCATTCATCTAGAGAATGTATGAAGGTTTCTCACCAGGTTAAGGCCCTGAGGACTATTTTTGAATTTATATAACCCTTGAGAGTGGAGTATCCCTTGGGTGAACATGTTCTCTTTGCAGGTGATTATTATGTAGAGTTTTCTAGCCATTTATCTACTAGCAATGAGGGGGAGCATGGTTTTGAGGTCCTCAAAGACCAAGGAAGAATAAGGGTCAGAAGGTGCATCATGGAATGGGGTGCTGATTGTGACTACAGGGAAGGGATATAAAGGGGGGAAATACTACCCCCTGCTGCCTAATCTGATGAAAATAAGACAATATTATAAAGAAAAGGAAAAGTAATGTAAAGAAAGGCCTCCAAACCAGGAATATAGGTTGGGTTCTAGCCTAATAAGTGGTATGATTAAGGCAAAGTGTGGAGACATTAAGAGTTAATGGAAGGGTGGTGCAATAAGAAATATGGATGGTGTGAAAAAGAAATAACTTATGTTAATTCATAATTCAGATGAATAAATGCATGAAAATACTACAAAAATTAATTCCACAAGGGAGGATGTGGAAATAATTTTAGAAATAGATGTTCAAATTGATGTTAGTATGGATCAAAGGGACTAGATCTTCCAAGAATATTTGATTTTGGAATGGGGTTTTAATTCATAAAAGCTCATTTTGGAAGAATATATCAAGAATTTGGACAGACTATCTACCAAATTTGAAGACTTAATCCAAGATGAACTGAGAATGAATATTAAAACACTACAATGAGGATTATAATAGGCAAGTAGTTCTAAAAAACAACAGCCATATTTTCAACAAATTTTTGAGTTCCTTTTGTGCTGACTAACCTTCAGTTTGACTGTACTTGTGTGAATTATCACTTTTTCCAAAAAAAGTGTTTTATGATAAAAATTTAATTTTTAGTCAATAATACATTGAATGTAGAAGATTTTTATTTCAAATTAACATGTTTTTTACTTTCAAAATAATTCATGTTTTATTTATAATAAATTGATAACAAAATAATTTATTTTTCACCTGTGTAAACCATGTATTTTACTTTCATTGTTTAATACTATTCATTCCCTCCAATTTAAAAGCTGGGTTATAATGGCATACTATATTATGGTTCCTTTAGAGTAAATATTTTCTATATCAAAAGCTATAAGAAATTTTTTTAAGGAGAAATATATCTTAAAATCATAGGTTATTACATTCAACCCCCTTAAACTGAATTCCACCATCAAAATTTGTTTACTCTTGTAAAAAAAATATGGATATCTCTGTTTTATCACATAATTAGGTTCCCATGTAGTTTCTTGAAATTTATGATTTATCCATAGAAAATTAATCAGGTCATTAGTGTTTTTCCATATATATTTATCTCTATGATACTATATTTCTATTGGTAATTACTCATAGGAACCAGCATGCTCCAATGGTGCAAATTTTGATTTATGTACAAGGAATTATCTGGTATGTACTTCCTTGGGAGATATATAATAAATACATCGTGAACATGATAGAGGTTTGGTGGATGTTCCAAGTAGTAATATACCATCCCTACTGAATCAAGAATTTTAAAATAGACACTATACCTAGTGATTACCTTTACCATATTTCAAAATCCGATAAACTTTTCAAATGAATAAAATCACATAAAAACCTTCCCACCAACTTCAAATTAAAAATCATGTCTACCATTTATATAAAAAATTATTATGTAAACTCTAAGCTATAAAGATGTTCTATTTAATTAATATACATTTCTCTTCTATTTCCCAGGATAGCTCAGGTCCCAATAGATTTCATTGTTTAACCTTATCCCATTATGTTGGAGTTGTTCACTTCATTCCATATAAGGATTTAAAATGATCCATCTCAGGGATCGATTGAATGTTATTATTGATGAAAACTCGACCATAGGATGAATATGATACTAACCTCCATGAAGATCCATAAAATAATATATAAACATATCATTTGGGGTTTTAATGGTTCTCTTAGACTAACCACCTATATAATGATGATGAGCCATACATAAACACAAATCTCTATCCAGAACCTCTAGAAGACATTAATAAAATGCTAAGGTAAACCTCATATCCCGATCAGATATAATATAATTTCGTACTACAAGAAATATTACCACATCATTAACATACACCCAAGAAATATGATCAAGATATAAGTCATATATAATGGATATTAAGTGTGCTAAAGTTTTAAGGTTATCAACTACAACTCAAATATCATTTTGTCCTTTAGTTGATTTGGGGAGTCTAACAATGAAACCCATGGGGATGTTTTCTGATTTAAATTATATTATGTGAAATGGTTGTAGCATCCCATTATAAATATACCTATTATGATTAACATTATTACATACCAAGAACTCATATATTTAATAAAGAATATATATCCTCATGTTTTCCCACTAGAAATACTCTTTTAGATCTCTATACATCTTCATACTTCTAAGATGAATGGAGAATGATGTATTATGAGCCTAATCCAATACCTCCTTCAAATATGGTATGAGAAATAAACATATATGGATTCTAAAACTTATCATTCCATTAAAATTATGGTTAAATTAAATAAAATTTATCACCTTGTTCTATAGCTATAAATCTTTCTTCTATTCCACTTTAATCTTCACATGGATAGATGGTTGAACACTCATTTTAGAAAGATAATATTTGACCCCGTCTGTCAATATTTCAATATCCAAACTTTGAAAATACATATTTATTAGATCTTTTGTGATCCTCATCATATATCATCTATCAAAATTCTTTCCACTCAGAGTATCTACCACCTTGTTTGATTTCCCAAGGTGGTAATGTATTGATTATACATAACATTTAAATAGATCCAACCATCTTCTCTAGGAAGTATTTTACTATTTATTTGTGAAGATATAAATTAAACATTTATGATCATAATATATATCATAGGTTTTTAAGGAAAGATAATTACTTTATATATTTCAAGAAAAAATTACTGTAGTTAACTCTGAATCATGAGTTGGGAAATTATTCTAATGAAAAATCAATTATCTTGAAACATAAGTTATCACCATATTGATATACAAGATTACACTTCCCAGTCTCTTATTTGATGATCCACTATAGAATAAAAACCATTATCCACTAAAAGTTTAATTAAGAACAAGTATACCAACTATCATTCTCTTTAGTTCCATGAAATTTTCCTCTAATTAATCTATTCGAACAAACATAGATCTGTTCTGAGATAACATGGTGAGTATATTAGATAGTCAAGACAAATTATCCATAAACCACTAATAATAACCATCTAATACAAGAATATTATGTATTTCAGAAACTGTGGTTGGTCTATGAAAATGTTTAATAACTTCTATCTTTCAAGGATCTACTAATAAGGCCTCACGTGAGATTATATATCCCATGAATGAAACATTCTAAAGTGAAAATTAATAATTGATAAATTTTTGATAAAGCTTCTACTTCCTTAGTGTCTTTAACACAATTCCAAATTGATATCCATATTCTTAATTTCTATTTTTATATATAATAATATATAATATAAATACTACTAAACAATAATCAAGTAATCTCTAAAAACTATATTCATTAAATCCTTGAAGATGGTGGGGGAATTAGTAAGATAAAGTGGAATAACTATAAATTTAGAGTCCATACCTTGTAAGAAGTGTCATATTATGTATATCCTCCTAATTGACCCACAATTTAAGATATCCAAAATGAATGTCAATCTCACAGAATTATTGAGCTCCATACAGTTTATCAAACAAGTCCTCAATACTATTTAAAGTATAATTTTTCTTGATTTTGATATTGGTATGTTCACAATAATCAATACACAATAGAATTTATTAATATATATTATTAATAAAAAAACATGTGTCCCATAATGTGATTCATTTAGATGAATGAATACCTTATCAATATTCTCATGGAGTTTCTTATTCAATTCCTATAACTGATTCTGGTTCATTTGATATGGAGTATTCAATATAGGTGTACAACTAGGTATGTGTTCTATTGAGGACTAAACATCATCGTTTAGTGGAAGACTAGTAAATTTTTTCAGAATTGTATAAAAAAACTCTCATATAATAAGAATATCATTGATTCTAAGTTTCTCCCCAACTATATATATATATAAACAACAATTTTTAATTGGAATAATTATAAATATAGTTGATGTAATTTCCATCAAAAGTTTATATTTATCATCACACTAATAGAAAATCATATGTTGGTTCAAAATAAAATTTTTGACTTCACTAATCTAAAATTGACATGGAATTTTTTTAAATAAGGTTATTCCATTCACAAAATTACATCAAAATCAACCAAATGATGAATAATAAGATTTTATGATACACATTCCCTTAAACATAAACTAGAGAAATATCATAGAAATGAAATGAGATCATAATACCATTTTGGGTTTTCACTACTATTTATACATATAATAATTTGGGAGGAATTTTTATACACTTTGATAGTTTCTCATATATAAAATAGTGGATAAAACTAGAGTCAAAAAATAGATTTGAATTCCAGGAGTTGATTATAAGTATATCATTCACCACACTATTTTTTACCACTAATCAAAAATAGTGATTTCATGATATTTCCTTTCTCTCTTGTCATTATAGGTTACTAACATCGATCATTGTAATTAACTATTTTATTATATCACTGGTCCCCATAATGACCATACTCATTTCATTTGAATCACTGGAGTGTGGGTGGTTCAATATGTGGAGCTTTATCTCTATTCAAATCATTATCTAAATTCTTCCCCTCACAATGGAATTTGATTTCCCTATGACCATAATTTCCAAACATAAATCACTTACTAGTACCCTTAAAGAAAAATTCCACCATGTTTCCTTCCAGTTATTTTGCATAAAAGAAATCTCATCTTCTTTTCTCCATTATTTTGATAATATCCTTTTAATTAAATCTTTATTTTATTATAAAAACTATGAGATTGATAGCTATATCCATTATCTATTTCTTGTTTTATATAATATATAATTATTTCTTAATATAAAATGAAGTCTCTTATTCCTAAATTCATTTAAATATTTTTCGGACAGTAAATAATTACTAGGAATTATTAAGGACTCACCATTTCAGTTCATTTTTATAATATGATCATTCTTTCACATTATGATATTAACTCTCTCTTAAAGTCCACTTTTAATTGGTATATTTTGAAACACATTATTAACAACCCAATATTCTTTATTTGAAATCCATATCTCATTTTTAGGTTTATTATTTATTTCAGAACATTTATTCCTTCTATAATACTTGGGGATTTACATTGGAAGGCACTCATCTTTTTCCTTGATCCTAGAACATTCTTAATTAAATAAACATGAAAGTAGCCCAGAAACATTACTGTAGCATTCATGATAGAAATCCAATGCATCTCGAATTTTTATTGGAGTTATTTAAAATAATGGGTAATATTATAGTAAAGAGTTTATGTAGATAATTATGAGGATTTAATGGAGTTCTAGGTGGCCAGATTTAATGATAGGATTCCATGCCAGATTCTATGACTTAGAATGGTAACCTACCACCACAATCTTATACCTGAAACGAAAAATAATGTTAGGCTGAATTTTTATTGGATATTATGGTAAATCCTTAGATTCAATTTATTCTTCTACAACACCCCCAAATTCATATATTTAGAAGTATATTTTAGTACCGTTTTTGAGGGGATGTAAGCTAACATTGATTTTGGTCAAGGGTGTAGAATTTAACATTATCTTAAATTTACACCCACATATGAATACCCTCATTAATTGGAAATACCCAGTATATTGGGACATCAACCAAAGGATTCAAAAAATTCTATTTATTTAAAAGGTGGTGTATTGTTTCAATGAACATTTTTAATGTTTTCATTGTAATGTTATGATTCCAATTTGATATTGTAATCACATTTATTAAATTCATGTTTCTCAAATCCAATTATCTTTATGATAAAAATTATTATTATTCTCAATTTATATTCTTTATATTAACATTTGGACACTATTTCACTAATTTTCAAATTTATTCACCTAGAGAAGAGGGGAATCCTTTACACAATTGTAGAGTGTTCATTATTTCCTTGTTTCTCAATTGTTTAATCCTACCTTCATGGTTATAATTCCACATTCAATTGAAATAATTATATAAATTGATGGATACACCTCTTAGGTGGTGATCTATATAAGTTTAAAGGGGATTTATTGGATGTTATTAATCATTCTAATATTTTATAAAAATTGTTTTTATTGATATTTGTTTCAATGATTTACCTTCTCCTTTGACCGAACTAATTTATTTGGTACACATTCTATGTTATATAGTGATACTCTGCCTTTGAGTTCTCATGAAATTTACCCTCCATGTGTGTAGGTGATTATATCTGTGATAGTGAAATAACTAAATAAGTGAATGATTTTAGATTTTCTCATTTCCTAGAAAAAACGCTCTCAAATTTAATACATTGATACTATTTAATGAGATTCATATTATTATAATATAGTAACAAACAATGATCAATTAATTCTACCAAATTGAATTGAATTAGGTGTCATAATTTTAATTTATTCCATATTAAATCAATCCAATTTTTTCTACTTCATAGCCAAAAAACACATCGATTGAGTGATTGTAGGTTCTTTTTAGGTCGATAAGGATTTAAAAACCTCTTCTATGACACATTTGATCACTTATACCTTAAATTAAATTTAGGAAAGGATAAAGTTTGGTTCAACCTTACAAGAGGTTACACAGATTCTAAATATTCTATAACTCAGTGTTTATAGTTCAATATAAATATGTATGTTTTTTAATTTTCCATTTTTATTTTCTGGGGACCTCAATTAGATTCCATTGTGGTTATAATTTCGTTAGTGTTTAAAATTCAAAGACTAATGATATTTATGTATTTTCCAGAATATATCATTTCTTATAAGGGTTAAAACAAAATTTGTCATCATTTTTATGGAATTTCTTAGTGATATGATGATCAAATGTGTAATCTAGAGCATCATGAATTTAAATTTCAACCACCAAGTGATTTAATTCTGTCTTCCATAATTAAATTTTCTTCTATAACTCCCCTCCTATTCATATACCTACTTATAAATTTTCTTTCTTTAAACACTATGGGTAGTTTTATTCTATTTTGTAGGTGAAAGTAATAATAAAAAATAGAAAAATGTGCGTTTCAAGGAAATAGTGTTTTATGTCCTTCCATAAAAAAATAAGAATTTTTTTTTGCGTCTAAATGGAAAGAAAAATTTACTTAACCTTGAACCTGATAATACACATTTAGAACTTTGAAAGTGAATATAAAATAATTTTTAATTCATTTATTCTACTTTTAATTCATTTTTAATTTTATGAGCATATATTATGGAAAGTATGACTGTCTAATTTGATTTTTTACCATTTAAATTTTCATCCATTTAGTAAAAATTTCACAACCCATGCCATTTGGATTTTGGTTATTAGTTTAGGTTATTGGGGTCTCATAATAAAAATCATATTTTTTTCATTCATTTTAAGTTTAACATGAGTATTAAAATAAATAAATACATATATATATATAATAATATTCTCTTAGATAAACAGATTGACATAATGTGTGGATTTTCACACTTGGGGATCATGAATCCATATTTTCCTATCACATATATGCTTATTTTATCTCTATTTATGTTAGTTTTAATTTTTATTTGATTGTGTTACCTCAAGATGATTGCGGAGTATGTGAGCTTCACTTGGTGCCCAAAGGTCATTGGGCATAGAAGTCATCAGCAGATTCTATCTTCTGAGGATGACATGATTGGGTGAAATTTAAATTAAAATTATAAAATTGCATAAATAAAATATGAATACTAATATTAAGATTAAAATATGGTTATAACTAAAAATTCCACCATTTCTCTTTTGAATAAAAATGAACCCCTGTATCTATTATGATGTGCAACACATCATCATGTTTAATTGATATTTAGTGAAATGTGAAGATGAATTTGAAAAAAGAAATGGGCTTTGTCTTGGGATATTCTATTGAAACTATATCATGTTAAATAATTTTTACAAGTTCCATGATTTTTTTCCTAATCTATTTTAGTGAGTAGTGTATATTAAAATGTTTTGGGAAAAGTGAATTCAATTTCATATTTTTGAGATAATTTTTTCTTAGGACTAGTAGAAATCATGTTAGGGGTGTCATTGGAAAATTATATAGGATACAATTCATTTTAAATAATATAAATTTTCATGATATTCATTATTCATAAACACCATATTTAGTGAATTTTACAATATGATCATTATATCAAATTATGATTGTAATTATCACTTAAATTGAACTATTTCATGGTAAATTTTTAAACAAATTGTTAACCACCCACTGGTAATTATATGGATTTCATATTTTATTTTTAGGTTTTCCATTCCATTTGGAACATATATCCATTATTGGGAAATTGGGGATTGACATTGGAAGGAAATCATATTTTCCCTTTAACAAAGAAAATTATTGGTGAAGTGAACTAGAAAACATCCCACTAAAATGAATGTATCATCCCTGATAAAATCCCATTGAACATAAAATATGAACAGAAGAAATAAGGAATCATGGGGAACATTTAATTCAATATTATTAGGGGCTAAGTTTGAGGATTATGTTTATTTCTAGGAGTCCCAATTTGAAGATGATATTTTGGGCCAAATTATATGGAATAGAATGATATCCCACCATTTTGATAATATCTTTTAAAACACATATCAACTTGTGATAAAATGTTATATTATATTAGTGGGAATCATGGGATTCAATTTATAATTTAAAATTTGACCCAAATTCTACCATATATAACCACATATCAGTGAAATACTTTGGAATCATATTCTAATATAATCATATGGTATCCAATTAGTTGGATAATAATGGTAATATTAGATATGATCCATCCAATTTCATTCACATTCATTCCTAATACATCCAGAACAACCCTCTATTGATTTTATTCACGAGAAGATGAAATGAAATAATGGTAGGTTTTATTTTCCCCTCTGAATTCAAACTTTAGTAATGAAGTTAGGACATTGAATTCAATCTCATGTTGATTAACACGTTGAAAGGAAGGATGATACATTCCATAAAACTCATTTTCCTTTTCAAAATTTCATTATATAATTGGTTCTTTTGGATTATATATTTTAGACACCACATTTTCCAATTATATTTCAAAAATGTGTATGATATTAATTTTTTATTTCTTCATGGGTTTTATCTATTAATAATATAGAAAATTTATAAAAGGATATGTTTAAAATAGATTCAAGCCAAGGAGACAAATTTCTATCGTGGTAATAAAAAAAATAAATCTTATATTTACATATAAATACATCAACAATTCATATATATTACCCTAGTTCACATTCATGAAAACCTATGAAATTCATCTCATCAACTTCCTCATCATCCACAATTTGAGAGTTTTTATTTTAGATTTTTACGTTGAGGATCATGTTCCCAATGGTTATGGTCGTTTTCCCATTCCTTAATTAGATGATTGAGATGATTATTTTTTTAAAGGGACTAGTAGGGATAGATGAAATTTTTTTATAGTTCGTAGATTTTTATTATTTAGAATGATATTGAAATCATCATAGTAGATGATTTTTTCAACATTTCCAAGATCATACCTTATGACCTATATAGCAAACCAAACACTTTAATCTACAAGATGGAGTGTGAGAGAAGTTAGTTGGAACTATTCAAGCCATAATTGAAAATAAATTGTATATATAATGAGGTTAACACTGGCTCCTAGATCACAATGGGAATTGAAAAATTTATTTTCTCCTAATTCATCATTGATGTATGGCTAACCCGTGTCTTCCAAATTAGAAGCAATATTTCCTTGAATTGTGGTACTCACATTAACTGTGAAAAAGACTTCATTTTTTTTGTGATACCATCATTTTTTATATAAATCGACAATTTATGTACTTGTTTTAAGTAGGTATGGTTTTAATTTCATCATGAAGTGGTATGTTCAACTTAACTTGTAAAAGTATCTCCGTCAATATTTCATTTAGATCATGTCTAAATTTTCCTCTCATGTATTGAATTAAGGGAACATGTTGTTTTATTTTTCTTGAGGTTGTGGTTAATTCAGGTTCTTATTGAATTTTTATGAATATAAGGGTCATTACTCATCATTTTTGTATGATAATTAATCCTTTAACGTTTTTGGAATGGTTTTTTATATTTTTCAATAGTTTTCCCACTTCGTAGTATACTCACTAATATTAGTTATTCATGATAAGATTGTGTGTAATTGGATTCTACCCTTAATATTGGGTATGGTACAACCTAGTATTTAATGGGTTCCTTTTTGGAATAAATTATTTAAATTTCATTTTTAATGGATGAAGCTTCAAAATTCCTTCGTTCTATATTATTATACATTTTTTCAAGTCAGGAAAGTGGAACTGATTGTGTAGGGGTTTGAGTTGGTTGATTTAACCTAGGAATGTATTTAGGTTGTTGAATATGTTTTTGGATTTGGACTGGGGGATGTTGGTATTCAGATAGTTTTAGTTGGAAATTATGTTGTGTTGGAAAATTTTGAGGAGGGTAGGGGTTTTGTTATTGTGGATAACTAGGTTATTGGATGGGTTGTTGGTTATATTTCAAATGGAATCCTAGATGGTCATTATAACTTGTATTGAAATAGTTTTGGTACTATGGATTTTTAAAGTCCAAAGTATTGACCTCCATTGGTGATAATCCAAAAATAAAATCTTTTATTGAAGTGATGATTTGTCAGTTTTCTGTCTTGTGGTTATGTTTTATAAAAATGGTGAAAAATATTCTCAACAATTTGGATTTTTTAGAACTTCCTAAATTTAATATCCATGACCTTCCTAGTGAGTTCAATTTTTTTTCCAAAAGACAATATTATTCCCTAATAATATAAATTACACCATATTATATGGCTTCTCATATTAAGATGATGTTCTTCATATTTGGTTCTATTCGTCCAATCCTTGTAAATACATGTACGCATCATTTTGGGCTTTGATTTTAAGGTTGCATTTCACATTATGTAGATGACCTGTTTGTTTCCTAAACCCAATCCTTCATGAAATAATTAGAAATGTTTTTGGAATGAAAATTAATAGTTTGGTATCATGTTTATTGTGTCATTAAACCTTTCCCATGTTTCATAAATTAAATAAAATTATTTTTCATAAAAATTTTGGATTAAATTTTTATGTAAATTTTTTTGTGATAGGAGAAGTATTTTTTGAAATATTATCTTTCAAGTTATCCCCTATGATGGATTAAATAGGATACCAGTTTTACTGACCAATTTCAATCTTTATCCATTAGTGTGAAATGAAATTGTATTGTCTTAGCGGAATCAATTTAATGTTGTGGTCACCTGGTTTCAACCGTGTCATCGAATTCCTTGAAATGAAGGTGAGTTATCTACAACTCCATCCCATGACTTGTTTGAAGCTGGTTTTAGAAATGAGGTTTGATGAAATAGTGGGATTCTCCTCTGGCATCATTTCTAATTCATGGGATTTGACATAATGTTTCCACTTCCTTCCATCCTCATCCCAATGTTCATGATGAGGTAGAGAATAGGTAAATTTTGAATATTATTGAAAAAATGTTCAACACTAATATGAAAAATTAGTCTAAGAAACTCTTGTATACCCATTTTCCATATAATGATACGTTAAAAACCATATTAGGTATTTAACCATATGTGATGGTTTATGGAAAATATTTCCATTTACCTATTGAAATTAACCATGAGGCATTTTTGGATATAAAAAATAATTACTTATATTTTTATTTTGATGATAAAATACAAGAAATCTATCCTTAATTAACTTGATAAAAAGATAATGTTGGATTATAACAATTATAGTATCAATATACCTAGAGTTCAAGACTCCCAATTGAGGAATCATAAATTCAAACACTTCCAACTAGGATGATTTATGATACTGTATATTTTGAAAAACAATATACACATGAGAAAGTTAAGGTCTACATGGTAAGGGCATTAGAGACTGAATAATTTTTACCAAAGTGGGGTTATTAAGATTTAGGATCCCACTAGTGTTCATATCTTTATATTCAGTTTTCATAAACTAAAACCATTCATTGTATCATTCAATTAACTTGAGATAGAGTAGTAGATAAGTAATCTAACCTAAAAATATGAAAAAATTTATATATTAAGGGTCCATATCAAGATAAAGACATTAAAAAGTTTTTTTTGAGGCAACCTTGCTTCTACATGTTACTTAAAACAATGTTTAGTGTTCAGAAAATAGGTATTTTTTCTATTCCTTATTAATTTTTTTTGGAAAACATAATGGGGTTTCATTGAGATTCTAATTATGATAGTGTGTAAGATTTCAAGTATACTGAGGTTTATGTATATTAATGAAAATATAATTTATTCTAAGGGTAAAAACATAATTCTATCATCATTGATGTGGTGTTTATAAGTGAAATGGATATCAAAGGAGTAATCAAAATCATTATTACTTTCAAATTTTACCACCATGTGATTTTGTTCCATGATTTTTATTCCAGTTACCTTTTAGAAATTCTATCCCTTTTCTTTTCCTCATTCTAAATTTTATTCTATTTAGACACGTAGGATAGTTTTATTCTATATTTGGGGTGAAAATAAAAAAAAATAAAAATGAGTTTTGATTGTGTCAAAAAAAATATTTTATGTTCACTACGATAGAAAAAAATGAAATAAATTTTATTTCAAAAATGGAATAGAAAATTTCCTTAACATTGAATATGATTATACACATTGAATATTTTAAAACTAAAAATCAAATAAATTTTAATTCCTTGATTATGATTTTAATTTGTTTTTAGGTTCATAAATATTTTTTTGGAAAGCGTGGTTGTCTAATTTCATTTTTCCCGGATTAAAATTTTATCCATTTAATAAAAAATTCACAAAACACTTCCTAAATATTTTTAGGTATGGGTTTGAGTTCATGTGGTTCCATAATAAATAACATATGTTTAGTAATAATATAAAATTTTAACATGATTAATCACAAAAAAAGAAATTTTACATAGATCAATGGATTGACCTAATGTGTGGCTTTTTTAAATTGGGGATCACGAATCCCTAGTTTTTATGCACATAATTTTGAATTATATATATTTATATTAATTGTTATTGAATTTTTTTATTGAGTAAAAATGAGATGGTTACTGAGTATGTGAGCTTTACATGGTCCCCAAAGGGCTTTAATCATAGGGGTTATTAGAAAAGTCTTTCTATAGTGGATTAATTGATTGGGTAAAATTTCAATTACCATGGAAAAATTGAAATAAAATGGAAAATAGAATAAAATGAATACTCATATTAATATTAAAATATTATTCCACCTAGCACAAATTTCATTTCCCCTCGTTGAATAAAAATTAACCCCTTGTCTATTGTGATGCACAACACATCATCATTCTTAGTTGAAATTGGATAAAATGTGGTGATTAATTTGAATAAAATCATAGGCTTGGGATTTTGATACTGTTGTGAACCAATATTGTGTAGAATATGTTTTATTGGTTCCATGGTTATTTGGAATGAATTATTTTATTGATAATTTTATATGAAAATGTTTTTGGAAAAGTTAATAGAATTTTATATTTTTTAGATACTTTTTTATCCTGACTATAAAAAATAATGTTGGGGGGTGTTATTAGCCATAAAAGATAATAATATTAATTTTATATAATATAATATTAACATGAATCATTACTCAAAAACACTATTTTAAATCCATGTTACAATTTTATTTATATTTCAAATTATAATTGTAATTCTCACATAATGTGCTCTATAAAATGGTACATTTCAGAAAAAATTGTTAACCAGACAGTAGTCTTGATTTCAATTTCATATTTCATTTTTAGGTTTCTTAACCCACTTTTAACAATTCATCCTTATAAAGTACACTGGGATTCACATTGCATGACCCTCATCTTTGGCCCTGAACCTAGAAAATTCTCATCCAAGTGAATGGGAAAGTATTCAACTAAAATTATTGTATTGGCCATGAAAAAATTCCAATTAAGATAAAATTTGAACTATTGATAGAGGAAAGAATGTGAAAAATTTAGTTAAATAGTTTCAAGTTCTAATTTTTTTGGTTTTAATTGATTTGTAGGTGTCCCAAATTGAAGGTGAAATTATGTGCAAGATTCTGTGTCTTCAAAAGACTGATCACCATTTCAATCATATCTCCAAAAAAATACAATTAAGATGATATTTTACATAAAATTAATGTAAACCATTAGATTAATTATTTTTATCTGACATCCTACCCAAATTACTCCATATAGAAGCTCAATTCTATGACTATATTTAGTGGATGGAAGATGACTCTAATTTTTATCACGGTTAGAAATTCCACTCAACCCACCTATGCCTACGCTCATTAATTTTGATGAAATGGACTATTGGAGGTCAAAAAATGTATTCCAAAAGTCATATTTAATGTATTTTTGGTGGAGGATTTCAATGAATGTTTTTTTTATTATTTCATTGTAATGTTATGATGTCAATTAGATATTGTAATCTCATTTAATCAATTGTAAGTTGCACAAATAATCTAAACCTCTTAATAAAACTTCTTATTATTCTAATTTTATATTATTTTTATTAACAGGTTGACACTATTTCATTATTTTATTAATTTATTAACATGTATATGATAGAAATCCTTGACACAATAGTATAGTGTTCATTATTTATAAATTTTAACTTCTTCAATTCCACCCTCCGGGGTCAAAATACATTATACATTGAAAGATTTGTATCAATTAAGGTAAAAAGAACTTATATTTAGGTCTATATAAGTTTAAATGGGCTATATTGGATGTTATTTATCATTATAATAATTCACACTACTGAAAAATAAGATTATAACAATAGTTAAAAACCATTGGTAAAAGCCCCAAAACCATTGGGTTTTGATGTGTGGGGATAGCTATATCCCAACAGTTTAACTTGAACTATTGGGATAGGTTGTCATGATTTTTAAAATACTAATGGTTTAGTGTTAACTGTTGGTAATTTTCTATCCCAACTGTTAAAAACTGTGGGTCTATACAACTAAACCAACAGTTTTTAACAATTAGTATACACCAATTATAGCGGTTCACAGTGAACATTTTCCCTAAGTCTAGATGTATGGGTATACACCAATGGTTTAACAATCATTGGTATACAACCTACAACACATTTCTCCCAATGGTTCTCAAACCATCGGTATAAACTACTCAATCTATATCCTAACAGTTCATAGAACCATTAGTATTTTGTCATCTCTGCAAAAAAAAAACCATACACACCTCTTCCTGCAAGCCTATATTTTAGACATCCAGAACCAGCATACAATGACCTCCCCTCTGCAACAAGAATTATACAATGACATCCCCTATTATGTAATTTTTGAGAAACCTCACCTCATATGCAATTCTAGCGGTCTGCCCTCCAATTCCGGTATAGTAATTCCAACATGTTGCATATAGCTTCCTCAAATATTGAATCAAAGTACAAACCTATATAATAATGATGAATTTAAATAAAAACACTAATGAAGACAATATAAAACAATGAATACAATAACTGAAAATACTGAAATTAAAAAAACACTCATGTAGGCAATACAATGTACATAATTCAAAAACAAATACTCATGAAATGGATTATATGGTTGGGTGGTGATTCATTTGGGAATAAAATAAGACAAAAGATAATTCATTCCATTATTCTCCTTTAGGTGTGAGTGAAACTTCTTATTATATATTTTGGGGCACTAATTAATGGAGGGGAGTGCACTTCATAGATATGAAGGTTACTACTAAGGACTTTTAGTAATATAGAATGTGATCAAGGTATTTAGGGTAAGTAGATAAATATGGTGATTAGTAATTTTGTTCTTTATCTCCTACTATAGTCTAGGTAATTATCATTGGGTAGAATCATGAACCATGGTTACTGATATAATGTTTTTTTAGGATTTTTAATATTCAAAATTTTTACACAAATTAGTAGATTTTTAGCACGTTTTAAAAGTAGAGGATGTTAAAATATGGTGTAGTTAACTTGGTATTTATGCAATGTCATCAAAGATAATCTATCATGGTTATGAAGTTTATGTGTCACTATAGTTTAGGTGGTTGTGTAAATGTGAAATGTCATTAGTTTTGATAATTTGTTGGATCTCATAAAAGTGAATTATTAATATGTTTTTTAGTGGGAATTATATGTTACAGGGGATGAGATATTATTATTCTTGGTTTTTATGTTTACAGTAGATATATTTATTTAAATATGATGCATGAATTTTACATTATTATTTATGGATTTAGTTCTTAGCCTGTTGGCATGGGGCCTGTCAACATGAATAATTCTTGGAATGTAGGGTTCAGTTGACATTTCTGTGCTTTAACGTGATTGATGTCACTAACGACGATTAATCAACTATTTAAATTAAAAAAAACCCTATATGGTGTTTTGCTATACAATGTATTGGAATTATTATATATAGGCGTACCATAATATTACTTCTAATTATTGGTATTATGGATCATATAGTGAGATTTTCCTTCATGGAGACTACATATTCTCTCCATGCAAGGGATGTATATTGACCCTATATGGGTCAGTATATGATCTAGTTATGTTGTAAATTAATACCTTTTTTTTGGATGTGAAAGAGTTTAATAACTCATAGTTTCACCAATAACCTATATGATTTATTCTTATATCGCTTCTTTATGGAATTATACTTAACCAAATCATTTATCTATTGTTTTACATGATATGAATCATCATATAATTATGTCCTTATATGTTCCAGGATGTCACCTAATATTTGAGTGGGGTGGTCTAGTATACTGATTCTCAATAAGGATGGGTTCTTGAAAGTGAGTGATCTACCCATAGAACTAGACTAATTGTATGTGTGGAAATTTAGATTATATACTGATGCCTTCTAGTAATTAAACATCATGATCAAGAGATGTGATATCACGATATTGGGTGGGACTGAGCATTTATAGGTTAATTCCACTAGAGTATGATTGAACAATGTTTTTATTTAATACTAGTTGTGGTAACGTGAGGACTGTATTGAGACTGTTAACAGACCATTGGGGATACATTATTGATAGGTGATTCCTATGTTACAGACCACCATTTTTTTGAATCGATCTTTGTGATCCATGTATTATGGTGGGGAGCACCATATGTTTGTGGAGGAGAATTTTATGACACAATTTTTTCTTGGGATAGATGGGTTTGGTTTCATGCTGTCTCGATATTAACTATGGAGATGAGTAGAGATTTTGATGTTTGGTGAATACTAGGCATTGGTGTTTGTTTCTAGAGAGATAAAAATCATTATATATTACAAGATAAGATTCAATGAGTTATCTATAAATTAATGATCTAAGTATATCATGACTGATGGCTAGATTATCACTACAGAATATAGGAAATCCCTGAACATCTCTCTATGGTTTATGCATGTTTTTCATATTAATTGGATATGTGGTATTACCATGAAAGGGATGTATAACTCCACTAGTTCCACCTCCAACACATCAAATTTCACCCCCTTCTGAAGGACATCCCTCAAATAATAGATACAAGAGGAAATTTGTGAGGTAGTCAGCTAAGAAACCTCACCCAACATCATCAAGTAAGTGGTGTTTTTTCTGACTTTAATCATCAAATTTCCTAAGTATATCTTCCCAACCTAGTTAACTATGTCTATTTTCTTCATGTTTCATAGAGGGAAAGGAATTATAAAACCAAGAAAAAATAATCCTTCCATCCCTTCATCATGCCCCAAGGCGTAGACAGGGTTTGAGGAGAGTATAAAATGACCGAGGTCCAAGAAGGGTTGAACCTGATGTCTAATGTGGGTGAACTATTACTCATTCCTTTGGATCTAACATAACTTTGAACAATCTTATAATATCTTAATATGGGTAACTATTCTCTGATAAAACTAGCTAGGATGGAGGAATCACTGGGAGGTGGTAAGAAATTGTCTTAAAATTGAATATACCACTAGGTCTGTATCAACTTTTCTGATCTTTGTTTATGCTTCCACTATTTTAGGGTGGTGGTGTCCCTAGAATTCTCCTTGAACATATTGTGTTAGTGGAAGGGGAATCATTTGTACATCAATTATGCGTGGAAGGAACACATTTCTATCATCCCTTGGGTCAACATTGAGGTGAAAGAACTAGCTACTACATTAACTGAAAAAGGTAAATCCTTAGTGGTTAACAAAATTTCTATTCATTTGACAACATTATTTATGTACGTTGACTAACATGCCTTATGTGATTAATTATTGAAATTTCACCTCAAGGATAAGAGATTCCAGATCCTTTGGCCTCAGTATCTCTTCCCATAGGATCCATCAGTACACTATGCTCACCAAGGCATGCCAGTATGAGTCCCTCACTCACCTCCTTGTTCCTGAATAAATATATGTTCCTAGACTAGTCATGAGATAAGGTTCATATTACTCTATATTTCAATAAAAAAATTAGGCGAATAGTGTGGGGAGGGATATAAATAATGATCTTAGAGGGGCCCTTTAAAGATATCAAGGAAAATTTGGACCACTTTTGGTACATGTTCATAACACTCATCTCAAATGGGTTTGGATATCATGTACTACATTCTAGGGTAAAGGAGGTGGTAACAATTAGGGAGGGGAATAAGGGCTTTGAGTTGAATCTATCAGTTGTGGATGTTTCAGGTTTGGCTATAAAACATCAAAATAATTCCCTAGAAAAATTCTCTCAGCATGAAATGGAATTAGGGACTCACCAAAACTCATTCAATGCTAGGAGTGTTGAAATCTATAGGATTAAATAGAATCTTTCTCACCCATGATACATTTTACTATTGAAAATAAGATAGTAGGACAAAATATAGGATCTATAATGTGGTAGAGTATTCCATACATGATGTTGCTACCATGGTAGAGGCACTAAGTTAGGCTGCAGAGGTGGGGACTGCATCAATTGATTAATTACCCCAATCTGTAACATCTCTAGGATAAAAGATAGAAGATCTCATAGAGCCTTGTGAGAAAATACTATCATTATTTTATAATAATTTGAAACCAATTTTATCTTGGTAATCATGGGAAATATTCCAAGATGTGGAGATTCCAACCTTATTTTGAATGATCAACATAGAAAAATATTTTAATTCCATGTGTATAAAGAAATTTTTAAGAGACTCTATATACCTTTAAACAATATCATGATTATTCGATCATATATTTATAAGTGATTGATTAAAACTTTGTTCCATGAGATTCATGGACTCTATGGATAATAATTTAAAGGAAATAGATTAGCATATTTGACCTATAGATTTGGTGTTCAAAATCCGCCTAGGTTTAGAGAAGGTTCTTTAGTGGTTTTATGGAAATGAAATCACCCTGTCACTAGGTCTTCAAGTGGATACAATATCGATTGGGATATGAGTGGTATAACATATTTCTTATAATTTGGATGATAAGTGTATAGAGTAGATGAGGGTTTAGATCAAGTAAAATGTTCTTAAAAGGATTGGGCCTTGTAGTGATAGGTGTGGCTATCGTACATCTAGCGTTTGATGAGGAAATAATTATGAGGATGGATTGAAATATTGGTGGGTTCTTAGAGTGGGATGGTTCCTCTGAGTTTATAAAATGTATTATGAAAGGTTTTACTCCATTTAATGATTCAAGAGTTTAACTAAAGAGATGAAGGATGATATTATTGCATGGGTATTGGGTATTGTTAGACATATCGGCATTATAATTCCAAGAGGCTTGGGGTGATTTAACTTAGGATGGAACCTGGTTAGTCGGTCTGAGTTATAATACATGACATTGATGAGGTTATTGACCATATTATTGATAATATAATTAAAAAATTGGTCAAAATGCCGGGAGAAGACTATTGTGTGTGTGATGCGGATTATGGTCAGTGAGTAGTGATGAGGACGGGTCTGAGGGACCCAAGAGGATTCCCATGTGGATGAGATAAGAATGTATATAGGTTCAACATAGTTCTATTTTGTGACTGAGACTATCATGAGGTGAATAATCTTATTTTTCTAGTTGGATGATGAGATGTGAATCAAGGCATGGGATAATCCTCGAGAGATGAGTCTAGATTATGTGATTGAGAGGATAAAATAGGATATGTTTGATAAGATTTGGTGAGTGGCCAACCCATGATAGGATGATACGATGTATGGAGACACTTAGAGATACTCAGGGTTATGTATGATATCTCATGGATACACTTGGGGTTATTTCATGACTCCCACATACTCCAAAAATGTTCCCACACAATGTTTTAGAAAAAAAATTTCATCTCATGGAAGACCCCAAGGCTATTATAGCTTCCGATGTTTCCTCACACTCACACCTCATGTTATTACAGTATACAAGTGAACTAGGTCAACTATTCAGGATAACATGACTACCCTCATTCCGTAGAAAGTAGTAAAATACCTAATTTTCCAATGCGATAAAGAAAATAAAATAGAAACTAAACAAAAACATACCTGTATACTGTGACTATACATGTTACTTCCCAATATATAAGAACCACAACACCCCATTGGACAAATAATGTTTATACAATCAAGGGGGAAACAATTCCATTTAATAATATCTTCATTTTCAATTATGTTATTTATATATTACATTGTTGGAAACACGAGACTAGTATACTTTGACAATGATTATGCACCTCTACTACCTCAGTTGAGTAGAATATTGTGCACATAACCCTCCTTATTATGGAAATAACCTCACAAAGACCACAATAAATGTTTGGTAGTTGATCCTACTCTTGAGCCTGGTTAGGAACCAGTACATGAACCAGATGGTATACTTGGTCAAGAGGGTGTAAACCATTTCATTATACTATACTAAGAAAAAGGTATTGGTATCTTTTCTACCAATAATGGGAATTAATCAAGGATTGAGTGACAATCAACTTCAGTTCCTAAGTTAATGGCCCCTTTACAATTAGTAGATGTCAAGGGGTGTCTCCCATGGGTGTCTTGTGGTGTGTAATTTCTATCTAGGATTTATATGGTGCTTCTGTATTGTGGGAAATGTGTATTTCAAGGTCAGTTTAATAAATACATTGGTCAATTGAAAGATACAACCATAATCAATAGAGATATACCCACTATTGATAGAAAATACCACCCAAATAACCAACTCATAAATCTGAGACTAACATTTTACTTTACCAATTCCAATTACTTAATATATGCAGCACCAACTTATGTTTTATGAACCAATCAATTAAATGGAAAGAAACTCCTCATAATAACCCATGAAATCTCATATGGAATCACTCTCCTCCAATTAACCCACATCATTGGACATCTTAATAATGATACAACCTAATCACTTATATATCATGATTAACAAAAAAATCCAACACAATATCAGGCCTAGTAGGGGTTTATAGAGGAAAATATGAGGTTTTTAAAAAATCATGAACTTTTTATTGAATGCATTGTTAGAATTAATAGTTTGAAACCTGTGAACCTAACCATACATTTTTGGAAGACTTTATTTTCAAAAAATTTACAATTTACATAATAATTCACCACACCACGAGTTGGTTACTATCCAAGAAATAAAAAATCAATGATTAATATGAATGGTTATCCTTACCTGGAAGTACCGATCAATAAACCTCAATAAATTTGGGAGAAATGGTGGGAGGAGTGGGATCCGAGAGAGGGGGACATCATGCGGGGTGTTCATCCATGGGGGGTATCGCGAGTGACTGGAGAGGGGGCCAGGGGACATCATCATAGGAGAGGGATCTGAGAGGGGAGGTGGAATGTCACAAGGATAGGAAGCTGAGAGGGGATGGGGGAACATCTCCGGGTGCTGAGAGGGGAGTGGGAAGTTTTCTTCATAGAGGTATCCAAGATGGGAAGGGGGATTTCCACTAGAGTAGAGGGAGCCAAGAGGGGCTTGGGGCTGGGAGGTGGAGGTGGAGGCTGGGAGGCGAAGGTTGGGGAGGGTTCATGTGGGGGGTGAAAAAACGGGAGGGATCCCCAAAATAGTGTAAAAGATTGTGTTTTTTACCAATGATTAATAAAAATAGTAGGTAACATTTATCTTTTCCAACAGTTTTGTTAAACCGTTGGTAAAAACTACCTTAAATTATCTATAACAATAGTTTAATAGAACCATTGGTATAGGTTCTTTATACCAATTGTTAGAAAAACCATTTGGAAATAAGTGTGGGTATAGACTGGCTTTCCACTAGTGCCAAAAAATATATCTTTTAATTCAAAATTTCATTCAACAATTTACCTTCTTCTTCACACTCCATAATTCTAAGGTTATAGATTATAAGTGCTAGAACAATCCTCTAACAGGGATTTCTCAAGAAAAGTATCCTCCAAGTGTATTTTTGATTATCCTTGGTATGGTGAACGAAAAAAATTAGTGATTAAATTGGAATGTTCTCAATTAATTAAAAGAAACACTCTTGAGTTTATACATTAAAACCATTTAAAGAAATTTATCAAATCAACCTCTAGCAAAAACCTAGGATCAACTTATTCTTTGATATTGAATAAACATTGGTCTCTTGGTGTAAATTTAATCCATCCAAAATAAAACTAAATTTAGACACTTTATTGCACAAAAAATCCATATAATTAGTGTCTATATGTTCTTATTAGGTCTTTTAGGATTCAAAAAAACATTTTGTACTTCAAGATACTTCTTCAACATTGGGGTAAATTTTTATAAGACCAATACTTATTAGAGAACTCCATGGGAGGATACAACTCTTGGGTAATACTTTTACCATAATACCAAATGGTATTTCATTCTTCCTGAATCTCTTGGGTGGAGATTCATGATTCTCCCATTATTCACATGTGAGATATACCAAGGATTAGATCCCTTCCTCTACTATGATACCAATAATAGGGTCCCATAATTTTCATACAAACATATTATATGTTTTTAAATGAATATTAAATACCGAACATAATGATCTATTCCAAAATTGTATAGTTTTATTATATTTGGAAACTTTGATACATAAGAAATATATTCATAAGGGTTCCACAACATCTCTTAATAAAATAATCACACCTAGAAAACTTATTAGATATATTATAATTCATAACTTTATTAATAACCCAAGGAAAAGAAACATATGAAAGGGTTATATTATATGCTCAATAAGGGTAAATAAACTAGATAACAATGATCACCTGATCATAAGAGTACAATACCATGAGCATGAAATTTGAAAATCATACCCTTAATGTCATAAATCTAAATCTTGAGTGATGGAATAAATCATGGAAGTTCATAAGGCATGAATCATATTGGAATAAAATAACATGAGTAGTTATGGAATAACAGTTTTATATTGAATAAGTTTTTGACATACACACAATAAAAGAAAATCATCTACATATTAGTCAAGGATCCATGTCAATACATTTATAGAGTTTCTTATTGAATGGGGTGCACCCTAAATTCTATTACTCTTTATACTGTTGGACATCAATATTTACCTAATGAATTAGTGGTATATGTAATTTCATTCCCACTCATCTCATAATGTGAATCTTAAATATGTATGACACATGATCATAAATCATTCATAATATTATAAAATGTTATAAGGAATTAGGTTTTATAAAAACTTCATCAGATCATAATCCATAGAAAAGAATCCGGTTTAATAATCATTTCATCCATTAATCATAGCATAACCCATGGAAAATTTATTTTTTCCATAAACATATTTCCATCATAATCATAAACCATCAAGAGAAATAATACCAATGGTATCTATAGTGACCCAATATTCTCATACATGGATATTATATCTTTATAGATGAATATTCATTACAATATAAAAACCCACTACTAAGGACTATAATAGTGTAGTGACTTTAGGAATGTGGAACACAATATTCTAATCTGGTGAAAGATCTTAAGTGTTTCCCAAAAATATCTACCAATTTTGTGCACTTTATAATCATACCCTACATAAAACTTTTATTCACAACCTAGGTAAAGGAAAATAATATAGGGTGATATTATATGCTCAGTATGTGTAAGTACGGTAAATATATAAATATAATGAGAGAATAAGGGTTTGAGAACATGAGAATAACATATGAAAACCATACCCTACATATCAAAGTCAAAATTATTGATTCATGACAAAATTATTTAGTGTTTATAAGACCTGAATCATAAAGAAATCAAATAACATGAGTTGTAAGAGCATAAAACTGGCATAAGACATAGAATTTTTCCTTATGTATAAGTATAAAAAATACATTCCTTATTAGTCAAAGATCATCTCCATGATTATTGAGGGAACTCCATGGGTGGCTACAAATTTTGGTCTGAAAAAAGCACCATCCCCAGTGACATCCCTTTCCTAATATTAGAATGGATTTACTCCCCAAAGCATCATAGTATGGAAGGTTCACTCCCATGAAAATAACAGCATACAATGTCCCTTACAGAACTATGTTCTCTCCTTGTTCCTATATGATTTATCTCATGAGATAAAAATTTATCCTAATGTATTGGAGAGAGATATAAGTCCCACCCATATGTGGTTATAACGTTACTTGCATCCTTGGTTATAATGTAACCACATTTTTTTGTTATAATTTAACCATTATCACATAATGAAAATCAATCATATGCGTGACAAAATATTAAAAATCATTAATCATTTCATAATCTATGAAATGAAATGATTTTCATATGAATTTCATCATAACATAACACGTGAAAAATAAAAATGTTTCATAATCATTTCATTAATTCATGTATTCTTAACTTATAAAACAATAAGTTGGTTTCATATTAATAGTCTCATTATTTAACCCATGAAAGGGAAATTATTTTAAAAAACATAATTTCATTACAAAAATAAAACATTCATAGACTGGATTATAATGTTATCCTTGGATAATATCCCAAGAATATCATAAGTAATGTTAAAGGATGTAATCTTAAATTGATTTTTTTTGAAACATTACATTGGAAGTTTCTTAAGAAAGGTAACTTTTATTTGAAATTTATTATTTAAAACTACAAGTTAAAAATAAAATTTGAAAATTATTTTCTTTGAAAATTATTTTCTTTGAAAATATATATTGAAATTTATAAAGGAATCTTTAAAAATCAATTAAATTTTATTTTAAAGAATATAACCTTTCAACTATAAAAGAAAATTTTAAAATATAAGACATTTTAAAAATGTTTTTATTTGAAAATAACTAAGAAAAATATAAATAAATATTCAAATAAAATAATTTTCATATTGGAAGAATATTCTGATCATGGTGTACACATTAAAAAAAATTTATTCCACATTTTAGATAAAATCCAAACAATAGTTGTTTTTGAAACTGAAATGTGAATTAATATTCATGATTATTTTTAAAAAATTTTAAAAAAAATTAAAATGTGTTTTCAAATCCATATGATAATGGTAAAAAAATTCAAATCATTTAAAAAAATCATGGTTTTTTGAAGAATGTGTGGTTTTTAATGAAGAGAGAAATAAAGACAATTTCTATTAAAAACATTTTATCAGTAATTTTAAGTACCAAAGAGTTGTAAAATAGGACTATTACTAGAAAAATTCATGAATAAATAAAGTATAATAATTTTCTTCAGAATTATTGAGTGATGGATCATAATGTTTTGTCACTATAAACATAATCAATAATATTCCCGATAAATAATGAGATTGTAACATAAAATATTTACAGCTTTTGAAACACTGAATCATAAGACTCAATATGGAAAAAAATAAAATTATACTTAAAATATCATGATGATAAATAAATTTAGGATATCACATGTCAACTAGGTTGTATTTATAGCTCATAAAATAAGATACGTGTTAAACATAATATATGTCTCAAAGAAGGAAAATTGATACAAAATTCCCCTATATCATTAGTAATTTTTTGAATCGTAAGACCCAATAAAGAATAAAATATCATGAAACATTATATTTCATAATAATAAGTATAATATTGGTATAACATGTCGATGTTTCTATATATATTCTTCCTAAAATAAAAGACCGGTAAATTTTCACATGTCTCCCATAAATAAAAGAGAGACAAAAAATTGATGGTCTTAACTCTTAACTTCAATAATACACATTAAAAAATCCTATATAATAAATATAATTTTATTAAACACGTAGTAAAAAAAAATTATTATACATATGATACCATATATTGTTTAATTACGTCATTTTATTACCCATTTATTGACACTTAAATGTTAACATCACATTTCAGGTAATAACAACATTGTTTTTCATATATGATTTGATTTTTTATGTTCAGTACTATTAATTAAATCTCAATTCAATAATCTATATAATAATAATAAAGAAATAATTATCATATTTATACATAAAATATACTTTTAAAATCTAGTTAAGAAATATTATTTTTATAAAAATGTAGTACATTATGCTCATGGAGATGGTATGTCGTACGTACACATGAGAAAAATTTCCATTATTATATGATCATTTTGTAAAGAAAGTAAGTAATATTTTATCATTACATAATTATAATCATATAATAAAGAACAAATTATTCCTTTAAATATACTTATACATATCATCCATGTGGTGTGGTGATTAAAAGAGATAGTCACATCGCTTCGTGAAGGCGGTAGTCCACACATACACAAAGGATGCTATCTTCTTTCATTGAGTGAAAAGGTAATAGGGAAAATTATATGTTATCACTTATGAATGATAAATTTTATATGAATATCACAATTATTTCATTTATATCATATATTTTTATTAAAATTACTTTTATTATCTTTCATGTAAATCGTCAGTGAAATCGAATTACATCACTTCGTGAGGTGGTAGTCCGACAAAAACATGAGAGATGTTATTATATCCCCTATGGAATTTAAATTTTAAAAAATATAAAATATTTAAGTTTTCTATACATAAAATTATGTTATTATTATCATATATATACATTATATTCAGCATCATACCCAATAGTGAGTGGTGGTAATGGAAACACGAATGACATCGGTTCACATGATGGTAGTCCACAGTACACATGAATGATGATTTCCTAAACCATTTGATTGATAAGTTGATCATTAAAAGTGATTAAATTAACATATAAAAAATATAATTATATAGGAGATAATATTTTTATTATATAATCACGTTTTAGTTATAATTTATAGAGGTGGAGGAATAAATAAAAATTAAAATTTTCATTGATAAACTTCACCTCTTCTTCGGGTATCCTACTTAAGTTTTCCCAAAAAGCCTTACTAGGAAAGATTTATGCCAAAAATAAGGTTTCTGGTAAAAAAATATTTCATTTTTAAAGCAATTTGGGAAGTTTATTTCTATTTTATATTAATTTGTGATGAAAAGAGGATAGTGGATGGACTCTTATAAATGAAGTGAGTGACACATATGTAATTTTTTGAAAAAAAGGTGTACCCATGTTATGGGAATTCTAGAAATCCCCAATTGGGAAATTCATTAAAATATAACATATAAGGTCTAAATATGGATAAAAATGGTTTTTTAAAACAATTTGGTCAATTTTACCCCTATATTATTAGTTTAACACCTCGATAAATCAGTTTTTAATTTATCAACGGTAAATAATTTTTACTATTATTATAGTTCTTTTTGGTAAAAAATCAATTTTACCATATTATAAATTATAAATTATTAACATTCCAAATATGGAATAAATTTTATTAAATAATATGTAAAAAGGTGAAATAATATAATATAAAATGTACCTCGTAAACGTGATGAGAATGTGTTTTTTCAAAGAAAACATGTTCAAAAGTTTACAATTTTTTTATAAATAAATTCAATTTGAAAATGATTCCAATGACCTAAATTGGGTTAATATAATTATACTTGATCTAATTTTACTTTAAATAATATTTAAAAGTTAATTTATACTTATAAATATTTAAATTAAAAGTATGTTTTCAATTAAAATTCTGTAATATTTATTATTCATAAAAAACGAATATTTTTAGAAAAATCCAAAAAATGACCATAATATAATTTTGATATTATAATTTAAAAATTTATATTTATTTCATCAATATTTTTTTTTAAATTATTATATATTAATTTTAAAATAGGTGACCAAAATGGGACAAAACAACTTTTTTTGAAAATGATTTTTAGCATAAAATTGGATATATTATTCACTATTCTATAGAGAAAACATTAGATGATTATTAAATGCTTGATTTAATATTATATATATATATATATATTTTATCAAAATCATTCACAAATAGTTATTCATTTAATTGTTTTATGTAAAACATATTTATGTGCATAAAAATAGTTTTTCAGAAAATGATTTATATTACTTTAAAAATATTTTTAATTCCATTTATAATTAATTGGTCATGGTAAAATTAATTAAATATACAAGTTTAAACCATATAATTTCCTAATTTATTTAATCATATTCATATCTTCCATTCTAATGGCTAGGTGATAACTATCTTATTAAATAATAATTATTTAATAATATGTCACATTTTTTTTAGACACAATGTTGCGTGTAGCGAAAACTAAACTAGGTATTTTTTTGAACACAATCCATAATTAGTTTTTCATGTAACTTAATATAATCTCAATGTTAAATGTAATCTAAAAAAAAGAAAAATGATTAAATTCATTTTAAAAAAATATTTCAAACAATCTCGCTATATTACAATATCATCAGACCATATCCTAAGTAAAGATTATTTAATATAAAAGGATGTATTATTAGATGAAAAATGGATATAAAATATCACTTATAAAATTACTTATTGAAAATATTCTTTTAACTTTGTAGTAACATCATTAAATTATTAAAAAAATAAAAAATATTATTCAAAAAATATTCATTGGAAATTAACATGGAAAATTATTAAGTAATTTTCAATTTATTTTTTGGTAATTATGGTGGGAAATTATATTCATTCCATAAAATATAAAAGAAACCATTCCTTCATACTTTTATAAAAAATTTAAAAAAAGTTACTCATGTTGAAAAATGATAAGAATATTCATTTTAGACCATTTTTTTTAAAAATAAATCATTGTTAAAAAATAACTTTATTAAATCATATAATAACATTAAAACATTATTGAAAATATTTTAGTGAAAACACGGTCATGGTAGAGAAATTATTTTCGACCGAAGAGAGAAACAATGTAAATTTTTCTAAAGAATATTCTTTAAGTCTATTAAGTAAAAAAAGAGAAAAAAATTAAATGAAACCATATATTTTATAGAAATAACTATAGAATTAGAAAATTAATTGGTTTTTTAGAGATAGGTCATATTATTTCATCATTCCAAGATTAATCACACACAATTCTAATAAACAATCAGATTCTAACACAAACCCTTACCACTTTGGTAAATTTTATCAACGTAATCCCCCTGAAGGAATAAAATAAAATGAAACATTAAATGCCCTTAAGATAATTATATTCATCATATAAGATGTAAAATTAGATTTATATATTTCTCAAAAAATAATATAATTATATAACATAACATTTGTCCCAAAGAAGATACTTTGAGGCGGAAATCAATAACCTCAGGTCTGACTTCCTTCTTATATGTTTAGTACTCCTATATAATACATATAGATTATTATAAATATATTCCATATCAATACTCAAATATATATTACACCATATATTTGTATCTTACAACAATTTAACACCTATTTATTAATAATTTTTTATTAAAAGCACTTTTTTGGGTTGTAATTGCTTTGTTTTTCATATATGTTCATGTTCAAAAGCTTTAGTCCTTGTACAGTAATTATGGTTTCATTTTATCATGAATTTTAAAAATGATAAAAATAAAATATATATTCATTATATAAATATTTATTCTTTTCTACAAAAAATAGAGATAGAAAAATAAATTACATAGTTCAGGTAGATGGTTGGTCGTATGTACACATGAACATTGTTTTTAGTTTTCAAATGATGTAATGAAATAAAGTTAAATAAAAACTAACCTTTAAAAAAATTATATCATATATATAATAAATATTCATTAAATATATATTTATTACAATCCATGTAGAATAGAAACAAAAATCAAATCACATCACATCATAGAGATGGTGGTCCACACATACGTACGAGTGACGTTATCATTTCTGAACATATTTTAAGGTAAGAGTACAGTTTTAATATTATAATTACACATATATAATTATTTCATAAATATATTATATTAACATTAAACACATCAAAAAATAAATCTATTAAATATGGTGGTTTAAAATGAATTATATCGCTATGTGGAGATGGTAACTCATACATTCAAAAGGGCGATAATTTCACTTCCCATGTTTTAAAAAAGAGGGTGTATATTTTTTCTTTCATAATCATAATAACATTTTAAAATATTGTGGATACTGAAATTTTTATTTTATGATAAATAACATATATGTATAGGAGGTAAATAAGAAGTAAAAAAGAAATCAAATGGTTAAGGTGATTACCTCTTATTTGAAATAACACCTTTAGATATACTATTATGTATTCTAGGGTTGATATTTTTGGAAGGATAGAACCTCTATAATATGGATTATTAATTTTACAAGGGATTTAGTGTATTTTTTATTCTATAAGGCTCAAGGTGGTGTGAATAAGAGAAAGAATGACCCCTCTTTATAATTATGGGTAGGGGCACTCTTGGGATTTCTTAAAAGAATGAAATTTAATTAATTTATTATCTAGATAAAATAATCAAAATATAAAGCAATTTTAATATAAGGGTTTATAGGATTTAAATACCATAAATTAGTAATATGTTTTTAGGTTTTGTTGTCATTTTAATCATTAACTTTTTTATTAACTTCCTGGTTAAACAATTTTATCCTTAACCGTGGAAACATAATTTTAAATCTTAAGGGTTATAATATTACTTATAAGTTAATAAATGGTTCATGAATGGATACAATATTATATTTTGGACAAATTATTTTCCACCATATCCTCTTTTATTATATTTTATGTTTTTTTTAATTATTTTAAAAAATATTATTTGGATAAAATGTCATTGATGTCAATTTATAAACTATTTATATAATTTAACTTAAAAGGAATATAGAGAAAGTTGAAAATATAATATATTCATTTTAAAAAAGTAATAATATGTTATATTAACCTATAAATTCATGTAACACTATAAATCACTCAAATTATATAACTTCTCAAAATTCTAAAACAATTTATGCTGTTTTTTTATTAATTGAATAAATATTGTGTTAGTGTTGAAAAATAATTAAAGTTAATTATTTATCCATCATGAATATAAGTTCATTATACAAAATAATTTGTATCTATAATTTTTTCATAACATTATTTTGTCCCAATGTGGACACATAATAGATATTTAAAATTAATAGAGTGGCATTTTGTTCCATTCTTTTCTTTAAATATTTGATAGGTCATTTTCAGGGATAATTATCCATTAAAAAAATTAATTTCGAGAAAAAAGGATAATTTTATTATTACCTTCATACAATAGGAACTAGTATGAATATTTATGTCCTCATTACTTTATTTTAAACTAGATTAACTTTATTTACCCTTTACTAGAGTGATAAATTTCACAATAGTTAATATTCATTAAACCTACAGATTAAAGGGATCTGTTTGAAAAATTTGAACCAAATTATTCTAAGTATGGATTTTTTTTCAAGATTAAATTTTCATAAGTTTCATAAATTAAATTAAAATTAAGAAATCAAAACTTGGTGAAAATCGCTTCCCAAAAATAAATAAATTTTTTATAAAAAACAAAATTTTTTTCTGATCTCATTCATAAAATAATAATAAATGAATGTTAAAAATATAATTGAATATGTAATATATAAATTTAAATAAAATAATTCAATGATATTTTTTGTTTTTATTTAGTAAAATAAAAATAATTTGCAGGTATAAAGACAATTTTTAGAAAAATATCTATTTTACTTTAAAATGATTTCATTTTAATTTTTGTAAAAAATATTATGAAAGAATTTATTTTAAACATGTGTACACCTTAAATATTATCTAAATTATTTATTCCTATTAAAAATAACTAATTTAATGGTAAGGTTATAATGATATACTATATTACTATTCATTATGACTCGAAATTTTCTGTATCGCAGTTTATCGAAAAAAAATTGTTTTTGAAGATAAATATTTTTTAAAATTAAAATTTGTTACAGTAAAATATGATACATGAAAAAATACATAGGGTTAAACCACATAAAAACTTATGATATCCTATATCTTATGTCACAATCATAAGCCCACTGAATAAATTTCATGCTATATTTTAGGAATGATTATACGATGTGTATTACGATTTTAATAAACATTGTTTTCTATGTAATTTCTTGAATATGGGACCATGAGATACTCTGATACCACTTTGGGCATTATAAGGTTTCTAAATATAAAAAGGGAAGTGATTTAACCATATACTATGAAATCCATCTTTAGATAATATTAAATATTTATAAACAAAAATAAAGAAGTATTTTAATATAATATACCATTCCCGAAATAGAATTAGAACTAATCTTCCAAGTTGTTGATGATCACTATTTAATAAGAAAAGGACCCTTCCCTATATGGTGTATCCATAGTCTCATCATGAATCATATGTCATAAATTATGTTCTATCATTTATTCACATTATGATTTTTCATAGGTGTTCTAAGGATGAATAAGAAATAACATAGAGTTTTGGGAGTTTTATTGATCATTGTGAGGTTTTCTATATCAACTAGTATCCCACGATAATTGATTTAAAAAATATTTTTGGTGTTTTTTAAAGACTAATTACATTAAATCATGTGTTATAATGCATGAGTTAATTAATCCATATTAAAATATTTCATATGCAAGTATTTAACAATCTCTATCATGTCATATCTTATGTAACAGATCCTGATATGATAGTCATTGTGGGAGATCATTTTTTTTGAATGTTAACTTAGGGCATTCACGTGTCATTGCTATTATTATATGGATTGTATCATGTGATTCATGTAAAATGTAGTCATTACCCATGAAAATTCAAGGTAATAACAATTTTAATCCATACAACTTGTATCCAAAATCATATTCTATTATTTTCCCTAGGAGATTTCATGAAATCCTTTTCAATTATTTTTGGTTTCCCATTACTCATAAAATATAGTTCACACCATATGAAAATAAATAATCATTTTGAATCAAGAAAATTAAATCCTATTAATTAATTATATCATACCATATGGTATACTACTTTTATATATAAGTATTTAGGGAATTTTAAACCTATGAATTGATATTGGACTTCCTATATCCATCCTAGTTACCCTCAATATATTAAGAATATTGTGTAATGTTTTTTAAAAATAAATTATGTAATAATTAATTATGAATTTTTAGAACCCCTCCAATAATAATTGTAGCATAAATACTATGTATAGATCCAATATGAGTGTTATAATTAACCAATTTATATCATTAACATAACTAATAATACTGAGAACATTCTTTGAAACTATAGTTCCCTCAATTGACAATCTTTTAAACAATCCTTTAGTAACCCCATATCTCTCATGCCTAGTTTATTATGAATAAATCTGTTTAGGTTATATGTCATCCAATAAGAATATATATTTTCTGGTTCCTTCTTTAATTTCATATCCATGAAAATTATCTTAAGAACATATATTTCTATAGAATATAACTTATGTGTATTATAATATTATTTTTCTACTTAACTATATTTTTTAGTATGTTCCTCAAAATGTGGTTTCTCTAAAACATATAACATTTACTATTGTTTGAGAATAATTATAAAATTATAATATAAAATTGATAGTATAAATATTTTCATTCTTTATAATTTATTCTATAGTTAATTTTGAGGTCAAATTCATTTTTATTTAAAATAAAAACATTATTATTTCGATTAGTATCATATTTTACAAATTCAAAATAAAGTCATTTAATGAATATAATTCCACTAGAATAATTAACCTATAATTATTTTACATTTATTATTGGTCCATGATCTGTATTTTACTAAATTTTGGGTCCAACTTACTATTTATCTCGTTTTTTAGTAATTTAGGTAAACAATGATGTTAATTAGATCATATATAACACTTTTATTGTTGAGATGATAAATAATTTTCCATATCAACCTTACGTATATTCTCAATATCATTCCTCTAGTTACCTAAATGAATGTATACTGAACCATTTGTAATCTAATTATTATATTAGGTTTCCTAATTAATCCTTCATGGTCATCCATATTATGCTCCCCTCGAACATGAAAATCAATGGGAACATAATCCTTTTAGGGTCCATAGTACTGAAGGATTAAGACCTTGAAAATTATTCACTTTGGAAGAAAATTTGCGTCTTGGTATTTTAAGTTGTTTTATAAATTATATCTCCATTTATTTCTTTATATAAATAATATATATTTCATCTCAAGAATTCCATATATATTTGCATTCTTATTTCATTTAATTTATATTGCATATGTTAATTATCAAAATTAACATGTTATAACATTGTTTGAGTTTAATTGTTTATTCAATCAATGATTAGTGCTATATATCCATAATAAAATATGAATTTTAATATTAAAAACATATTTATATGTAAATCATAAAATTTTTATTTGAAACACAATCATGTAATGTATTAAAACAAAAGAAACATTAATCCAATCCAAGCGCATGAATAATTATTCATTTGTAAATAGAGAATATATATAGGAATAATTATAATCAAATTATTTACTTTGAAATTAAAACTAGCCCCTCGGTAACCTCACTTAAAAAGAATCAAATCTTTTTTCAGACCACAGCATGAAAATCCTTAAATTTATGGTATAACATTTATAAAATCGGTTTAAAATTTTTAAACATAATATAAAAACATTTAAAATATAAAAATTTTATCTTTATGCATAAAATAATAAAATAATAAATGAGCAATTAATAAAACTCTAAATAAAATATAATAGAAATTTCATAACTAATAATTAAGATAAATATATAATACATAAAAAAGGATAAGTTTCTATAAAATGTAAATATAAACACTTAATATTTACATTACATATATAAACCCTTCATGTTTTACATTTCCCTAATATATATATAAACCAATTAATATAAAAATATTTCATTAATAAAAACATAAATCATTAACATTATTTAATACAAATTTACATTTCATATTAATAATGTAAATAATTTACATTATTTAAATAAAATATATTTTGTATTTATTTTAACATTTTTATAATTAAAAAACCATTCTGTTATGGTTTAAACAATTTTCCAAAAATAAGTCATTAATATGAACATTTAATGTAAAAATTTATGATCATTTCATAAAATCAAAATAACATTTTACATTTTCTTTATTTTAAAACTCATAAATACTTTTAAATTTTTTTTAATTTTAACTAAAACTTTTTACATTAAAACCATAAATCAAATACTATGTAAATCAATACACATAATATTTAAAAATAATATTTATATTTTATTTTCTAAATATCTCAAGAACATTTAATAATTAATTATTAATAGTTCATAATTAAAATTTTTATTTTTAAACCTTGAATAAATTTAAATAATTTTTTAAATGCCGATTCTATAAAATTTAAAAAATATTTATTAATTAATAATTCATTTTAAAAGGAAAATAAAATAAAACAATATATATATATATACATATATATCCTGGATAATGATATACCTTATATCACTTTTTATAACATGAGAAAGATGATAATGTTGGTATATAATGCTCACGAGTAAAAGATTTCATTTTTATAATTAAGATATTTATGAATGTAATGTTATTGAATATTACATATTGTGAAACAACATTTTACATCTATATCATAGTTTTTATAAACAACATTTTGAATTGAATTTAGTGATACCCATTTATCATTGGTCTTTCTTCTATCATATGAACTTATAACTATACAGTACAAAAAAAATTACTTATACCAACAAAAAATTATTGATAGAAAATATATCCATTAATAAAAATGAGTAGTTCCAACACATAATATGTTTTATTGGTATTGATTTTCAATACCTACAATTATTTTTACAAACATATATATCCGTCGAAATTAATTTTTGTATACAAACAAACCTCTTACTAACACTTAAATTTATTTCTCTATTATATCAATACCGATAATTGTTTTACCAACTCATTAATCTGTTATTAATATTTATTAGTTCCAGAAATTATTTATTCATTAATAAAATATGTTTCAATAAACAATTTCATAATAAAAAAATATTTTACCAATATTTTTGAATATATATATATATATTTTTTATTACAAACACATCATTTTTCAATTAAATCATATGTTTTTAGATTATATAAATTTTTTTAAAACTTTATAATATTTCATGATATATATATATATACGTATGAATATATTTTTATACATATATAGACACACATACAAAAATATATATATATATATATAATTAATGACAAGGATTCAAAATTTATAATGACTTGAACCCAATGAAGAGTTTGCCTGTAAAGGTAAAAAAAATGGAGATCAGTTATGCAAGTACATGGAAAACTAAGTATTTTTTTTTGAAATATTATAATTTTAATTAGGTCATTCACATAAAAATATGTAAAATGATTTTTAAATCCATTAAAATAAAGGAAAAAAAGTATTTATAAAAATATTATTTGAGATAAATAAATAATTAACAACAAAAACAAAAAATTTGGGAAAAATTTAAAACTGAATATAAAAAAATATATAGACTTATAATTACATAACTAAAAAGAACAAAAACCCATCAATCACTTGGACTAATAAAATCCATATGAAAAATAAAAGGAACTACATACATAAATGAATAAAAACAAGATTTTTTTTTGAAATCCTAATTGGAGTTTTTTCTGTCTATACCACCACCACTCCCACCTAGCACCCCATCATCTCCCATCTAACTTGATATTCCTCTACTGTCTCCACTGTTTCCACTACTTCATTGATCTTACTCATAGTCTTCCCCACTTCATCTCACTGTCTCTTCCCATAGGGTACTCTCTTACCCACCGACATGCGACCTTAACTCCATTATCCGTGATCCAACTTTTCTTCCCCTACACACTAATCCATGGGGATTTGCTGCCACCTTTTGGTACCACCTACAACTACCTATTTCAGGGTTGGTGGCCCTCCTATTTTCGCTTTCTGCTAATAAGAAATGATGTGCTAAAGTGATGATGACCCAACACTACACCCAGTGTCGATTTGATTTCTTCCTATGTCATTCATAAGGTGTTCCCTTTATTGATCATATATTCCTTTCACAAGGAATTATTCCCTCAAATATATGATCAGGATGATTTTGGGAACATTCTCAATGTCTTTTTACCCATGTGATATTATGCTCTCCATTCTAATTTTAGATGAATGTTTCTTCATTATTTATATTTTAGAAAATTTTCTCGAAGTCTTCTTTCTATAAATGAAAATATTTTACATTATATATTCACGATAATTTTGGATATATTAATCATATCCTTGAACGATATATTAAATTTTTTGTGTTTTTAAGCTGCTCCATATCTATTAATTTTAGAAATTAAATTTAGAGGGATGTTATTTTTAATCTTCATTATTTTTATGATTAATATTAATATTTTATTATTTTTTTAATGACTCAATATAGACATGCAAATATATATATACAGGTGAGGATATCATGATTTAATACATTGTCAAAACAGTTTCACTAAAAATAGAATACTTACATCCTATAACTCAAATTTTAAAAATAATTTTAATTAATATTTTATAATCATGTCATATGATTGGGGTGAAAGTTCTATTCGGTTATGCATGCCATTAAAAATCATTTTTATTATAAACAATTAATAATTAAAATTTGTTATTATAAACATATTTTTTGAATAGGTGACTCCCTTTTATAGTTTCAATTAACTTGACATTCCTTAAACATCATAACTAATGTTCAAAATCATTGTATTTCAAGTCATGATCATCAATGATATTTTAGAATTTTATTGTTGGTTTTATATTGAAAAATGAACCAACTTGATTTTATGTTGTTCTGAGTGAATTGGTTACCATAATTATAAGTCTTTGGTTTCTAGTTTTGAATATTAAGTTATTGAATCCTAATTTTCATGTTGAAATTTTATGTTCTTGGATTGGAATATGAATTTTTATTCTCATATTTTGATTTTTAATATCATATTTATTATCTCAAATCTATAGTTCATTTAATCTAGTTTATTTTGATTTAGTTTTTGATAGAAATATTTTTATTCTGAATTCAAATCCTGTATTTCTGAATATCATTTTACCAGATTTTCAAATAGAAGTATCAAGATTCCAATTACCAGTATTTAGTTTTAGATTATACTATAATTTTTTGATTTTGAATTCCAAGTTTCCAATTAATGTATCTAATTTTTAAATTTTATCACATTTTTTCATGGTATCAAAAATTCATGTATTAAACATATTAATTTATATTTTTATTTATTATTATATTTATAGATTTATCTTTTAAAATTTCAGGGAATTATATTTTTTCTTTGATTGATTATCAATTAAATTTATGATAGAGATAATAGAACATGTTCACTACCAAAGAAATGTTATATTAGTCCATTTCAATTCCTACACAATAAAACAAAATACACTTCATTGTGCATTTTAGTTTTTTTACAATAATATTATTGAAACCATTATTATATAACTATCTAGCATATGTGATCCAGTCCATCCCAGTCAATGCATTCAACAATGTGTATTGTACATTGATGGATAAATATTTGGTTCACATATCAGTGATGTGTTATATAGGGTTCAATAGTGGTCTCATCATTGGTAAGAAAACATGCATACTATTCAATGTATGTACCTTCTTTATTGTCGATTGATCATTCAAGTGGTAAATGTAAATGAATAATTTTTTTCATTATTTCTTACTTTTAATAACCTTTAATCATATTCGATATGAATTTCTTGACCGGAGGTTTGAACACTGATCTGAAGTAGATTAAAAGTTAATTTGTTTCATCGGAAAAATATAAAGTTCACAAGTTAAATCGTTGTATTTTTTCTCATTCTCTAAAATCCGGTTTCACTGTTGAATTTTGGTGGCAAAAAAATTATGATATTTTATGGATTGATTACTGAATTTTTTTTGAATAGTATCATGAGGTGGATCCTGGAAAAAATTACATTTATTTAATTCTCTATAGATATAATATTTCTACTATAATATTTATTCTAAGAAGTCCCCAAGACACCTATTAATAATATTATAGTTATTTTTTCGGAGATTGACCTATGAAAAGATTAATGGTGGGAATTATAGAGATGGTGTCCAGATTTTACACTAGAATATTCACTCTTAGATTATTCCTAGGAATGATATACCATTGTACATTCTTTGAGGATAAACCCAAGAATTATTGTTTTTATCCTTATGATATTTTATCAGCCCACTACTAATTATTTGATTTCTTTAAGTTTTTGTTCTTATCACTAGTACAGAAAACGTTTTTTACATCGGTTATTTTTAATTTTTTACGTCGGTTTCTAGCCGACGTTAATACATGGGACGTTATAAATAAGGTTTTTGACGTCAGTTTTTTAAAAACCGACGTCAAAAAACATAAAATCGCGATGTCTATAACGTCGGTTATCGAAGAACCGTCGTTATAAACTGGGGTTAGGGTGGTTTATCACGTCCGTTCTATAAGAACCGACGTGATAAACCGGGCTGAGCGTGGTTTATCACATCGGTTCATATAAAACCGACGTGAAAAACTGGGGGAGGGGGGTTTATCACGTCAGTTATTGACTAACCGATGTGATAAACCGGTGGGAGGGGGTTTATCACGTCGGTTAGTCAATAACCGACGTGATAAACCCTTGTGCAGGCCGTTTAGCATGTCCGTTATTCAATAACCGACGTGCTAAACCATTCTCTAGGCCCTTTATCACGTCGATTATTAAATAACCGACGTGATAAACCATTCTCTAGGCCTTTTATCACGTCGGTTATTAAATAACCGACGTGATAAACTAGTTTACAGGCCTTTTATAACGTCTGTTATGAAATAACCGACGTGATAAACTATTTTCCAGGCATTTTATCACGTCAGTTATTAAATAACCGACGTGATAAACCCAATTTTTTTAAACAGAATGCAGTGATCTTCTCTCCACCAGAATCAACCAGAAAATAAATCAAGAAATCATACCACAAAAACAGAAGTACATCAAAAATAAGCATGTAAATAGATAACATATAAAACTTACCCACTAGACAGAATCCACCCTCATTTATACCCCATGGACAGCCCTCCCCCACCCCGTTGGAGCCCTCACCCTCATGTATACCCCCTGGACATCCCTCCCCCACCCCGTTGGAGCCCTCACCCTCATGTATACCCCCAGGACAGCCCTCCCCTACCCCATTGGAGCTCCCACCCTCATGTATACCCCTTGGACAACCCTCCCCCACCCCATTGGAGCCCCCACCACACTCCTGGACTGCCCCCGTCCCCCGGACACCCCCAAACACCCCTCGACAACCCCCACCCGCCTGAACAGCACCTCACCCCCTCACCCCACTTGACAGCCCCCACCACACCCCTGGACAACCCCCCCACCCCTGGACAGCACTCCCACACCCCTGGACCGGCTTCCCACACCCCTGGACATCCCTGCCACCCCTCCCCCACAGACCCAAAATCCATACCAGAAGAACCATCAAAAGTAGACCAAAACAAGAAGTAGAGCAAAATTAAACATTCACTTATATAACATTCAAAACTTACACTGTCAACTTCAAAAAAAAAACTAAATCAAACCTAAACAACTACCAAATAGACAATTATAACGACAATATTCAAAATTACATTTTACATTACAAAAAACTAAAATTCAATCAAACCTGTAAAATAATTTGACCACTCCACTTGTACGTGTTTGATGTCTTCAGCAGTATAGGGTTTAGGGTCATCAAAAAGCTACAAATTAAAAAGAAGATAGTTTACGTGTATAATGAATAAATCAAATTGAAATATGATGGCAAAGTTTAAGAGGAAATCGTACCAGGTCAAAATTCACAACTGTCCCAGTTGTTATTATTTCATACATAAATCTTAACATATAATATCCGCATTCGATGGGGCCTTGTTGTTCATGACAATTCTGTTTTGAATGAGTGTAAATTCAATATATTTTTTTTATGTAATAAATCAAAAATTACAAATTATAAATGGAAATTTACCTTCGCCTTTACATATTTGATCTTTGCATTTCTTTTCTTTGTGTTTTTTCGAAAGTAGGCCCATGCACTGTTAGAAAAATAATACGAATGGGGTAAATTTAAAATTTATTATAATATATAAAACTATTTAGAAATTGAAACTTACTTTTCCAATATATTCTTAAAACTTGCCCGCACATCACCATGAACAGAGCATATCCAATAAAGAGCTTTCTCCCTTGGGCAAAAAATCCCTAACATCCAATGATTACTGATAAAAAAAAATTTAATGTTAGTGGTTTTTTATGTTAAAAGATAATTAACTATTCGGGAGAAATGTGTTTCATACCTCTCACAAAAAGGCATCATCCAACATTGTTGGATTATATTCTTTTAAAATCTTTCAGCAATATAAACCATTCTTTGTTCCTCATTCAATGCACATGCTTCAGGGGAAATCAATTGCGGGTCCATGAATCCATATACTTATGTCAGTTCATTCCTCTCACAAATTTTATAAAGATACCTAATACAAAACATATATAAGTATACATTTTTAATAAATATAACGCAGGGAAAAGGTGTTAAGACATACATGGAAAAAATTTGCACCACGTTGATGCCCAACTTATCTCCAGTAACAAGCTCCATGATATCAGATTTTGTAATCCCCACAGTTATTTCACGTCCATAAACATGATATTCCATTGGAAACTCATAAAAACCCAACAACAAATGTGAATATCTTGACAATCTGTCAAGACCACTGGAATCTGTATCTGATGTCATAGCCTGTTGTCTTTGTTGTTGTCTAAACAGTATTTCTTTACCTTTGAAGTATTCATGTGAAAAAAAATTAAGAATTATAGTAGTTTTCAGATGATAAAACAACTTTAATAAAAAAATAAAATAAAAGATATAACATTCATACCTCTATGGTAATGAGTCGAAGAAGTCTGGATGGCCAAACTAAAAAATGGCCGATACTCTGTCCAACTGTCGCCACCTCATCTGTAGGTATTGGTACCCTAGCTGATCTATCTATAATATCCTGTACAGTGACCCTCTGATTCTCTACCTCTAATTGTTGATGATGAACTGTATCTCCTATACAATATACCAACCCGTATGCTACTATATGATGTTGAGAATCATCAACATACAACTCGAAATATGTAGGAAGCTGCGGCGGAGGCGTAGGATAAAAAATGGGGTCCGCAGGATGAGGTGGGGGAGTGGGAGCTACTGGTGGAGGTGGAGGATAAATAATGGGGTCTGCAGGGGGAGGTGGAGGAGTGGGAGCTGTAGTCTGAAATTGTCTTTGAATTTCTGCAAACATAGATTGCACCGAATCTCTAATCTTGTCTTCCATCGTCGCATTAATATTTTGAACTTCAGCCTCCAAGGATTCTATTTTTTTTATAAACCCCCTCAATGTTAGAAGTTGAAGAACGTGGAAACACTTTTCTTACCGATACACCTGTTGGATATCCTCTTACATGACCAGGATGTTCGGGCCTTCCCAATGCTGCAAATAAAATATCTTCCCTCCCAGTAGCTGTAAATGTCCCCTCTGAACTTTGCTCCTCAAGAGAGTCCTGTATTAATTAATTGAACATTTCTGTAATGATTGAAACTTATATGAAGAAAAAAGTTAACTTAAATAAATTACATAGATATCTTACAATCCTCTCAGCTACGATTCTCGATTCTTCCAAAAGATATTGCCCTTTTTTTCCCTTCCGAGCTCTCTTCGATTTTTCATGTCTAGATGGAGGGGATGGAGGGGCCACCTCTCCAGAGCTTGAAGACTCAACTCTTAGTTGTTGAAATTTTTCCGCTATCATTTTTTCTTCCAATAATGTATACCCTCCCCGAGATAAACTATGAGGGTATACATTTTTAGATTTGATCTCCTGATGAGCTTTCCTTGTTTGCTATAATTTAAGAATAATAAATCATTAACAAAACATTAATAAAATCATTTATATAAGAAAGTATATAAAAGTTTACATTTCCCTTACCAGAAATGACTCTTTTTTCTACTTTCAAAAAATTGTCTCCATGTGTCTTCATATATAAAAGGATATATACCACATGGATTGTCATGACTCCTATGACCATAAATGAAATCAGATGTGAGGGTTGATTTGAAATCCCTCCATCTCCTGGCAGCCAACGATAAACATTTCTTCCTGACTCCTCCAGTGTCAGGAATATCAAATGTCATCTGATAAAGAAGAGGTTAAACATATTTTATATACCAGAAACATTAAAATAATGGTCAAACAATGACAAAAGATCTTACCAAAATCGTCTCCCACAACTGAGAGATAACCGCTTTATCCACACCTCTCCAATCATCATACAGAATGCTTACTTTGGTCTTAGCCTGAGTTGCAACAAAACTCTTAAAATCTTTGGCATTCGGACCTCTAGGAATATCATCATCATCAAACTCAACTACTATCCTCTGATCCTGCGTACGGGCAAGTGATAATTTTGGTAAACGTGTGCAACCACGTTTACCAACCTTTGAACTCTTTGTCGTAATAGGAGCATGTGAATGTTCATCCCCAGAGGTATGACCAGCAATATGCTCCTCCCCAGAATCATGTGGTTGATCATCTGAATGATCTGTCATTATCCTTCAAATAAAAAAAACAAACGTCAGTTCACAAATATACAAATTCAAATATTTTAATACTACTGTAATCAGAAAATAGAAAAGTGTACTGGGTTACATAATAGTAAACATTGGTAATATGGTAAGCATGTTAAACAATGGTAAAGATGGCAAAGATGGTCAAGATGGTCAAGATGGTCAAGATGGTAAAAAATGGAAAAAATGGTAAACATTGTAAACATTGTAAACATGGTAAAGTAAATGTCATTGAACAAAAATAAGCATTTTAAAAATCATGCAATGGTTATAAACTGTTGGATCGTAGAGCATTTCCTTCTGTCTGGGTTACACCGGCTGACCGGTGGTCATCCACCGGTTGGCCGGTGTCACCAGGTAGTGGGCAAGCCTACGGCCTGGGTCCTCCGGCTGGCCGGTGGGCAAGAACCGGTTGGCCGGTGCCCATACCGGCTGGCCGGTGGTCATCCACCGGTTGGCCGGTGTCACCAAGCTGTGGGCAAGCCTACTGCCTTGCCCTCCGGCTGGCCGGTGGGGAAGAACCGGTTGGCCGGTAGACTCAGAGAGTCAATATCATCCTTCTTGGGCCAACTCCTGGGCAACCTTTTTCCTAGCATCAAAACACTTGAAAACAATTTAGAACACGATGAGAGTGATTGTGATCATTAAAATCCAAGAGAGAGGGGTACAACAATAAACATGATAAAGTAAACTAAACAAACTTAAAACAAACAATAACATATGCTTATTTTATTTTAAATCATGTTTTAATAAATAAAAAACTTACAATATCTAACATTTATGGAAAAAATAAATGTAAACAAGAAATAAACATATGTTACCTGTAATTTTAGGAATGTACAGATGGATTGTTTTCCCAAATTCCTTCGTCATGATCATTCCTTATGGCACAAACTATGTCTTCAACATGATCGTCATTATGTTCTGTTAATATTTCCATTGAAGTAGGGATCTCACATAAATCAGCATATTCATCAAGTTCATCCTCACCAACATATTGTTTTTTTCCTTGTAAAACAACAGCCCACTGCATATCTGATTGATCTACTACATAAAAAATTTGTTTTGCATGTGTTGCCATTATAAAAGAATCAGCTGTGTCTTCCAATCTATTCAGATTAACAAGTTTCATTCCAAATTCATCGTGTCTGACACTGTTGTTACCGTTAAACCATCTACAGTTAAAAACAGGAACTTTAATTTTAAAGTAATCAACCTCCCATATGTCTTCAATAACTCCATAATATGCATTTGATGCAGAAATTGGGTTTTTGTCCTTAGCACTCAAAAAATGCATTGCTTCTGCAAACACCAATACACCACTATTCTGAACCGCACTTCTGTTGTCCTGAGCTTTTGTATGAAATGTATAACCATTAATGTCATAACCAGACCACGTTATCACATTTAAACATGGACCACCCACTATCCATTTTAATGTCTCTGATACATCTGATCTACCAAGAAAAGTCTTTTTAATCCATGACAAAAAAGTTTTGTTGTGCTCATTCAAAATCCACATTTCTTTCTTCTTTGGATGACATTGTTTCAACTCATTAATGTGCAATGTGATATATGGTTGAGCATCAGCTATGTTCTTCAAGATGTATGATTCTAACTTCTTCATCTGTTTAACTGACAATGATTTGACTTTAAAGCCACGAATCCCCTTTCCCTCATTATTAACTCGTTCATGGCGAGATGGAGGCAAACCTATGTGTTGCGCCGCAGCCAAGTAGCTCGTACAAAACTCTACTACCTCCTCAGAAATATACTTTTCAATAATGGAGGCTTCAGGTCGATATAGATTTTTAACATACCCCTTTAATATTTTCATATACCTTTCAAAGGGATACATCCAACGAAGATATACAGGTCCACAAAGCTTTATTTCTCAAACCAGATGAATCATTAAATGAACCATTATATCAAAAAAAGTTGGAGGAAAATACATTTCCAATTGACAAAGTATTAAATAGCATCCTTTTCCAAAATGTTCAAAGCATTCAAATCAATCGTCTTGTTACAAATTGAATTGAAAAAATAACACAACTTCATTATAGTCTTTCTGACACGAATGGGCAATATTCCACGCAATGCAACTGGTAGAATTTGTTGCATCATGACGTGAAAATCATGTGATTTCATACCTATCAACTTCAAGTCCTTCATTGAGACAAAATTTTTTACATTAGAAGAATAACCTTGAGGCACTTTGGTATCATGAAGACACTGAAAGAAGCTAATTTTCTCCCTCTTCGATAATGTATGACAAGCCGGGGGAAGAAATGTTCGTCTTCCTTTAGGAGTGGGAGCTAACTCCAAACGTATTCCCATTGATAGTAAGTCTAATCTTGCATTCAACCCATCTTTAGTCTTTCCTTTAATATCTAACAATGTTCCAATCAAAGAATCACAAATATTCTTCTCCACGTGCATGACATCAATATTATGTTTAACTTCACGATACCTCCAATATGGTAGCTCAAAAAATATTGACCTTTTCTTCCAAATATGTCTATCATTACCAGATTTCTGTGTCTTTCCCAATGTTACGTCAAGGTTTTTCACCCTCTCAAAATACTGATCATGGGATAAAGGTTTTGGAGCAGTATCAAATTCTTGTGAGCCATTAAATGCCTTTTTTAGTCTTCTATAAGGGTGTTCCATAGGCAAAAACTTTCGATGACCCATGTACACTGTTTTCCTCCCATGATGCAATTGACAATAGGACGTCTGTTGTTCACAAATTGGACATGCTTTATGCCCTTTAACACTGTATCCAGACAAATTTCCATACGCTGGGAAGTCATTTATAGTGAACAGAAGCACTGGATGCAGTTGAAAATATTCCATTTTATAAGAATCATACACCCTAATACCATCAACCCATAACAGTTTCAAATCATCAATCAACGGTGACAAGTAAACATCAATATCATTACCGGGTTGCTTTGGACCAGAGATCATTGTACTCAAAATGACATATTTGCGCTTCATACAAACTTCAAGAGAGAGGTTGTAAATTACCAATAAAACAGGCCATGATCTATGTGTGCTACTGAGTGTTCGGTATGGATTCATTCCATCTGTGCACAACCCTAGTCTGAGATTTCTTATTTCATTTCCAAATGTAGAATACTGCGCATCAATTTTCTTCCATTGTGGACAATCAGCTGGATGACGTATTTTTCCATCACATACCCACTCTTCAGCATGCCATCTTAACCTTTTTGCATCATGTGAATTAGCAAATAAACGTTTGAAACGATTAATTATAGGAAGATACCAAAATACCTTTGAAGGGAGCTTTGTAATATCTACATCACCCAGTGATTTTTATTTCACCTTATACTGTGATGTCCCACATTTTGGACACTCTGACATAAATTCATATTCCTTCCTATATATAATGCAGTCATTCGGACAGGCATGTATTTTCTTGTATCCCAATCCCATCGGGCATAATATTTTCTTGGCTTTGTAATGTGAATCTGGAAGATCGTTATCTTTTGGAAGAATGTCTTTCATCATTTGTAGCAGCTCTGTAAAACTTCTGTCACTCCATCCATGCTTCGACATTAGGTTAATCAATCTTAACACTGCCGACAGAACAGTAAAATCTGTACAACCGGGATATAATGGTTTTTCAGCATCACCATATAGACGTGCAACTGTCAGTTCTATCTCAATTTGTTCTGCTACAATATCGCGAATCATTTCTTCAATTCCATCGGAGTTACCATCTTGCGAATCATCATCATCAGTGACATTCCGTCCAGTTTCACCATGCCAAATCCAAGGGCTGTAACTCGGATTAAAACCATGACATATCAGATGATCTTTTATCTCTCTACTTTTCAACTTCTTCATATTCAAACATTTCAGGCATGGTCAGAAAAAAATGTCACTACTTGGAACATTTCGTTTTGCAAATTCCAAAAAGGCATCAACACCTTCCTCAAATTCATTGCTCATTCGATGTGCCGTAATCCAACTTCGACTTATTATTACCTATAACAAATATCAACAAAAAATATATATTTTTAAGATAAGACAAAACATGTTTATATGAAAAAAATCATAATTTGAATGTAAAACAATTTAAAATATAAAACAAATCTTGAAAGTAGTAATAGTTTTCATAAGTACCCAACACCAAATAGCTATACATCGTAAGTGTCATGTTAAAAATATTAATATAGACCATTTGTTTTATGTTTAATAATATTTTCATATTATCTGATCATTCTGATTATATATAAGAATTACTATATCCTTTTGATCCGATATATAATCTAAGGACATTAATATTTCTTTAGAAAAAGTAATGTTAATATCATAGTAATGTAAAAAAAAGTATATGTCAAACTATATATATGTAATACCAATAAAAAAATACATATGTGTTTGGCCTGGGTTTCACACATAAATCAACTCATCTCACAGATTAAATTTTTGAATCATCCTACATAATACTTATTTTTATAACTTAGGGAATGAAAATAATAATGTTGCTGGAAGAATGGAACGTTACAGTACCACCCATTATTTTTCAGATTTTGCTGAAGCTAATCCACAATGTTTTAATAATCATTTGCGAGTTGAATGTTGCGAGTTGAATGAACATAATAACCATTTGCAATAAAAAAAATTCCACGAGATTCAAAAAACGAACGAAAAGAACATCAAGAATCAAAACAAAAATGAACGAAATAAATTCGTGGAAGGCTTACTTGAATGTCGCGAGTTGAGATGATAGATCCGAGAGCAGTGAAGAAGATAAAAAATGAAGCCAAAATGAGTGTAATGCAGGCGATCGACGAGCCGATTAGAGTTTACCGCGCGAGAGAGAGACGAGCCGGCGATTGTCAATCGAAAAAATCGTAAATGACAGAATGCGGGCTTTAATTTTTTTAAATGATTTATAATGACGGTTATTATATAACCGATGTTATAAACTATTTTTAAGCTTTTTTACGTCGGTTATTTTATAACCGACGTTATAAACCCCATGGTGCTTTGGATTTTTACGTCGGTTATTGGATAACCGACGTAAAAAACGCGTAGATATCGGGTTTTTTACGTCGGTTTCCACATAATCGACGTAAAAAAACCCGATATCTACGCGTTTTTTACGTCGGTTATCCAATAACCGACGTAAAAACCAAAGCACCCGGTGGTTTTTTACGTCGGTTATGTTATAACCGACGTAAAAAACCCCGCGCTTTGGTTTTTTACGTCGGTTATTTTATAACCGACGTAAAAACCGCGGTTTTTTTACGTCGGTTACAAAATAACCGACGTAAAAAACCCCCACGCATTGATTTGTTATGTCGGTTATCAAATAACTGACGTAAAAACCCAACAGGCGCGATTTGTAACGTCGGTTATTAAAATAACCGACGTGAAAAATCTATTCGCCGCATTTTTACGTCGGTTATATATAACCGACGTAAAAAATGGTGACGTAAAAAATTATTTCTGCACTAGTGTATATTTTTATCTCAGGACTAAACTATTCCACTTTAGTGGGGATACGATATAACATTGTTGGGGAATCAAAATTTTCAAATTCAATTCTTAGGTACTATATTTAGTTCCATTAACCTACCTTTTTAATGATCATGTTTTTGTTTTTTCATTGTATTGTCCTATTTTGTGTTTTTTTGGAGGGAGGGCAGTTGAGTAGTGGGGCAGTTTTTTATTTACCAAATTTCCTATTGGTTGAAATTTTATAGAGGAAAGGGGAAGATGTTAGGGTTTTTTTTACAGAATGATAAATCTTTATTTGGTTCACAAATTCATAAGAGAGGAAATGAAAAATTAGGAATCCAAATGATTTGAAGGAGAGGGTAAGTGAATTAATTATTTTTATAAACATGAATCCACTAACCTCCTATATCCCACACAATCATTATAATGAGTTATTTCATCTCCCCCACCTCTCAACCAACCAATGTAAATGATTTTATTTTCAATTTCCTCCCATAAAAAACAGATGATGAGATGTTATTTTGTTTTTCCTCTATTCACCTACATTGAATCATTCCACTTCCATATCATATTCAATGATGAAACAAACTCTTATATTGTTATTGTTTTTATTTATCATGTACAACAGTTATAATTTATTTGAAATTAAAATTCTAAATAATAATTCTTACTTATTATTGATCTACAATAACATTGTGATGAATTGATAGTTTTTAATTAGGTATTCCTATTTTTAAATTAAAAAATTCAGGAGGAAATTCCATGATGGGTTAAAGCCTTCAAATATAACGTGGACTTTCATGTATAAAAAGAAACATATAAAGGCACGAAATTACTTTCCCATATTTTATCATTGTTTAAAATGCCTTTTTCATGTTATGAATTAAATGATGCATTTTTTATATGAAAAAATTTTCATTTTAATTTTTCTTGAAATATATTAGATTATATAACCTAAACTCTTTGTTTTCTATTGAAATTTATAGGACATTTCTATTCATGTGATTAAGTGGTTTCAGGCTTCCAAGAAGACATACTCAGAGGTCCATTTTCAACACCACATGAGAGGTTATAAAAAAATAAGAAAGATGAAATATATTGTTATACCATATTAATACAAATGATTTTTACTAACATATAAATTTGTCATATTAATAGTTTTACTATAAAATACTTTACCATTAGAAAATATATTGTAATAAATTATCCAATAAAAATACATCTTTTAGTAATTATTTAATTTATATTTATTATTTAGTTACTTATGACACATATTTTTTCTATAAAAAACACATGTGTGTACGTTGAATTATAATATTAATAATTTTACAATGTTTCATGAAATAATTATATATAATATAAAATTATATATAAATGATTAAAAAGCAATATAAACTCTATATTTTAGATTAAAATAAAATTGGTGGATATGAAAATTCACACTGATGTGTTTTAAGATGATACACAAAAGTGGTACGAGAGAATAACCTACTATAAGATATGTTTGAAATTGAAACCATAGAACCCAACTATATGAAAAATCCGGAAAATAAACACATTTTCTAAAGGCATTGTTGTCGTACTTGCATTTGATATTGTCTAGGTGATTAATGTAGTTACTCCTAATATGATGTTAAAAAAAGGGTGGTACTTCTAACTATGACCTTATTGTAATATACCATTATTGGTAATATTTTTCACTACTTTTATGTCTCAACTATTTGTGAAAAAAAATGTATTTTTATTTTAATATTTTAGTTTCTGTCATTTCATGGTTAATTGAATTTTTTCGATCACTCTACCCATAAACACAGTTTTTTAGTAATTATATTTAGATATGTGTATACCACTCTCAACATATTGTTGGACCTATGACTTCATACATGTTTTCTGAATTGATCCACTCAATCTAGAGTATGTTTTTGGTAAAGTGATATTATTCCCATTGTCGAGTTTATAGATTTTTTAAATTGTTTATATATTAAACATTTTAAAAAAACCAAAAACATTCTTATTTCAACTCACTTGGATAGGGAGAGTGATTGAGGTTGTTTTGTTCCCAGTGTAGCCTAGTAGACCAAATGTCGAAGATGGATCAAATGATATGGTTGAAGGGGACTGTGGTTGTCTGATACATTCTTGATGTCATTATTAGAGGTGGCTACATCACACATGTTGTATAGTATGACACTTCCATGCATGAAAAGGAACTCAGATCACATGGATGGAGAAGATTCTGATCACCTCTAGAAAAAATTGGAAGCTCGTAGGAGCATCCCTCTTAGAAAAATTTAGGTAGTTTTTTCTTCTCCCCCATGTATGATTTATCACCATGTTGTAGAAACAAGATTTTGAGATGTATGTAAAGTAGTAAAATGGATTGGGATAGTCAATTTTTTTATATATTTGGATGTTATATATTAATTATTTGATATGAAATTCAGTTTGACTTTGATTTATATGAATCTTTTTTTAACACTGTGAGATAGGGGACAATATTTTTATAACTATAAGTTTATGAAAGGGGACATGATGACATGAGTGGTGATCCATGATAGTGAAAATTGTCTCATATAAATAAACTTATATCATCAATCAGATGTGAAAGAAAGGGGACCTCCAAAAAACATAAAGGGACATTCTTGGTGAACCATGATAGGGACATAAATCTCACAAATGACTACTTCCAACCACATCTACTACTATAAGAGAAGATAACTTTAAGAAAGTATAATTTCTTACTTGCATGGATCCCATTGACACTGTAAATTTGGATGGTTACACCCAATATATGAGAGTAAATAACATTGGATAAACTTGTTTTTAATTTTTTTTGAACATGTTTTTTTTTCAAATAAAGACTCATTTTGTTGGATTTCTATATATGGTTATTTATAATTTTTTATATTATAAATATTATATAAAATTATAGAAAACAATAATGGAATACCCACAAAAAATATTTTATATAAAAAATAACTTAAACATATATCATATTTTTTGGTATTTTTTATAATATTGTTAATAATATTACCAATGGAATGATAAATATCGGTAATAATATAATCAAAAAATAAATTTCTCGCCTGAATCAGTTGTAAAAACATTTATCCATTATATACATATTATAATTTGGTATTAGTATAACTGCAACATTATAATTTTACTGGTCTTAATGATATTTAGTGATAGATTTTTGACCAACAATTTAGTGACAGGGCAATTTTTTTGGAAAACGTATTTACAAATAGAAAATAGAATTTTAATAGCAGATATACCATTGTTGGAAAAATATAATTATTTTTTAGTGATATATACTTCAAACATTCCACCAAAACCATGTGTTTTACATTGTAATGCATACAATGATATCCTAAATCACATATATACTAGGACAACCTATTTTTTGATCCCACAAACAAATCTGGTATGTAAGGTGATATCCCATATCGCATTATATGATATTATTATAAATGATGAAATATTTATATTAATTTCCATTGAAAATCATATGTGTTAATATTAATATATATTTTTTTTGCGATCAATGTTGTTAAAATTTAAAAAAATTTCACAAAATTCTAAAACTAATTTTAAATTTCATATAGGTATATTCAACATTAGTTTTGGTTTTTGAAGGAAAACACATTTTCAAAAATGATGAAGTTGAAATTAATAGAATCCCATATTCCAAAAGTTATTTTCATGAAATGGTTAATAAGAATTAAATAAAATAATGAACATATAATTTTTCTTGTGAAATATTTTTCGTTAATATCTTATTTTACGAACCCTTAATAGTTAACAGATGATTTCTATATTCATAGGTATGCACTAGTTGAATAAATAATTAAAATAATTCTTTAGATCTTTAATTCTGCCATGGTAGGCTTGTACCTCTACTCTATAAATGAATAAAAAATAAGAAAATAAACCATCGGTTTTAATAATTTTATTTGAAGGATCATATATAATCTCCTTTGGTGTAAAATCTTTTGTATAGTAACCTCTTCAACACTCAAAACATCAAGTGAGTAAATTCTCAATCATTTATTAAACAGTCTATATAATATGATTCTTAGTTCATACGATATATTACCCGATGAAAATTATTAATGAATGTTTGATAAAAATATATTCATTGAGATGTGCATCAAATAAATATATGTTATCCATTATTATTAAGATGAATGTTTGATTATTATTAATTGGAGATATAAATTAATAATGACATATTATTACGCTTTTCACATGTTTTTATAACCATTATCATGTTTATTGATAACTCTTATCACAATATGTCAATCCAAGTGCAAAAATTATGACACCAAATCATTTATAGGGATAAGGGTATATGATATCCTATAATATAGTTCTTTATTCCATATATATCCATAGATATAATTAATAATATAATAATTTATGTAATTAAAATCATTTTATGATTTATTACAAATTTTTCACTTAAATTTTTTAAAAATATTAATATAATGTAAATTAAATTATGTGAAGGATATTGTGATAGATAGATATATTTTAAAAAATATAATAGTTTATTAAAATGAAATCTATATTTTTATTTAGACATGATTATTGATAAAATATACCATCAAATATATTTTTTATAAGCTATAATATAGGGTCTAAATTATTGAATATTATTAGAATTTTTTTTATCAAATTGTTTAAAAAAATTTCTCACATAGATTAATTCTTAATTGAGTATATATTAAATTAATTAAGTATTTTATATAAACAAAATTAAAATATTTAATTCATAATTATATTAAATTATGTAATTTGAAATCATAGATAACTTTTTTACCTAGACAATTTTCTGTTATTTTTGAAAAGTATCAAAATATACTAAATATTGAATACCAAGTTAGTTACATCTACTAGTATTTATGCATAATATACTATATAAAAAACAGAAAATCTATATTATATTTTTCAATATGTATGAAGTACAAAAATCATAAAATCTACTCCATTTGAAATAAATTTGAAGTCTTTAGACTTATAATGACAAGATTTGAATTTTGTCTACCAAAGACTTAGTTTCAACAAGACTTTATTTTGATGTTTTTAAATATCAATAACTATTTTCATTGAAAAAATAGGTGGAAATTTCATAGATTTACCAATGTTATAAAAATACCATAATATTTGATTATTAAGAATACTGAATTAAAATGCCTCAAATGTCACCACTTAGACACTTATAAATAAGGATGACAAAACAGTCTATCAATTTGTTGATACATGAAGTGGGTTACTAAAATATTTTTAGCTCTTATATTTTAAGGATCATGCATTTTTTTCATCTTTTTTTAATATAATTTTTATTTTTTCACCATACCTGCCATTTTTAATATGTCTCTTTAATAAAACCTAATTATTTCTCCATTCAAATCTCTTCATACTCCATCCAATCATATAATAATTTTTTTCTTATCAAAAGATGTTATTTTTTAAACAAGATATTCTTGAACTCAATGATACACTATTCAAATCTAGGTATCATATCCTCACAACAATTTTGATTAATATTAAAAAAAATTGTGAATGGGAATATTTTTGTATATATATAGTTAAAAAATAGTGAATAATAGATTATTTATCATAAACCTATTTAATAATTTTTTTCCTATTTAACTTTATTCTTTACTTTACATTTGTTATTTTACATTAGAAGTTACATATTTTTTTTTCTTCATTTCAAATTTATATTTAGTCTTTCTAGTATAAAAATTTATTTCAAATTTTTTATTTCAAATTTCCATTTTGTTCAAGAATTATTTCCCACTATATAAATATAATTATAGATTATTGAGAATTTAATATTTATTTATAATTATCAGTTTTCCAGTTGATTGGTATTTAACTAAAAGGTTTAATGTTTTCAATTCAGACACCTCTTCAAGATTCTTTATTCATAACAATATTTGGCATCAGAGTCAATATCATTGTTTTAATTACAATATTTTTTTTAAAATATATATCTTTTATGTGGAATTATATTCTTTTCAGTAATATAAAAACATAGAATTATAATAGACCGCTATTCATTGATATTGAAAATTAAATTTGTAAAATGAATTAATAATGTTTTGACCAATAATAATGGATAATTTCAGCATGCTCTAAAAACACAATTAAATTATTAAGAGATATTTTAAAAAATTATGTAAAAAAAATGTTTTTTAGTTAAATCTAAAAGTTTAATTTACTATTTTGTATTATATATTGAGAAATATATATAATATTATTTTATATTGGAATGATACAGATAAAATATATAAAAATATTGAGACTACATATTTCAGTATATGAAATGTACTGGAAACCAAGAGAGTGATGTTATAGGTGGAATTTAGCCTCTCATTATTTATAAAGGATATTTTTTCTTAAAATAAATGTGTATTATATTATAATATAAAATTTTATAAAGATACAACACATAGAGAAACCTAAAAAAACATTATTTCATTAATGATAATAATTACATTATTCAAACAATAAAATCATTAATGTGATAATTATCACAAGGGTGTAATATAGAAAATAAAAAATATATAAAAATATGGATCAACCCAATATTCTAGAATCATCCCTCCCACAAACAAAACTCTTAAAAATAGAAAAAATATTATTAAACAAATTAACATTTATAGAAATATATAACCTTAAGAGAATTTGAGTTGAATAGTTAATGAAAGAATGTATAGTTATATATAGAAGGTAATGTGACTATTAGAATTGTAATGTGAATATTGGGAATAGTAACATAACTGTGGGGAATAATAACATGAAAATTGAGAATTACAACATGACTGTTGGAATAGTAATTTTCCATGAAAACAAGAAATTTGGAAATAAATAAAATTATTATGAATAAGTTAAATAAATTAGATATTATAAATAGAAAAAATATTTTTATTGGTTTAAAAACATAATGAAAATATAGGCACATTTTTAATAATGTGTATTTTAATGTTTTTATAATATTAAAAATTTATATATTAAAAATTAAAATTAACTAAGTTATAAATTTATTTTTATAAAATAAATATTATTTTTGAAATTTTAACTTTGAAATAATCAAAGAGTGATTTTTTCGGAAATTTTCTAAAATACATCATTTATGAAGTGAATATTCAAAAATCAGCTTTTGGTAGCCTATATATCTCAAATTACTTCATTCATGATGTGATAAGAAACTAATAATTTATATAAAATTAGGCTCTAAAAAAATATATTAAATTTTAAAAATGATTCCTTAAAATATGATAACATTGATTTCCAAACCTAAAATCTATTTTCTAAAACCTAAAGTCTAAAGTAATTCTTTAAAAATACAATTGTCAACTTTCCTTTTTAATAATAAATTAATTATAATTATAAAGGGTATTAATGTCTTAAAACCATTATATAAAATTAATATATGATTTATATTTTAAAAAATTTACTATTACACGTTTTACCTTTGATATATTATTTTATCTGATATTTTATTCTCAAAATATCCCCTCTCCTCAAGAATTAATTGACCCTTTCACTACCCATAGAAAACCACTCATATCACACATTCAAAATAAAAAAATATACCAAAATACTCCCTATAAATCTCCATATAATACATAGGTATGTTCTATATTAAATAAAATCCAAACATCAGTGTGGTTTCGGTGTCATTCAAGAGATGTTACACCGGGGAAATAGTATGTTTCTATCAAGTATTCTCTCTTTTTTTTTCTATTTATTGTTTCGAAATTCCTTTCAAATAAATCTTATAAATTTTATTAGGTAGTATGATAACATTATATTAAGGATATTATCACTATGCAAGTGTTTTATTTATGAAATATATAAATTTCAAACCTCCTCTTCCCATTCTTTCGAAGATGTCCCTTAAACAACCAGGTAATTTCTAACAATGACATTTCCAATCCTTTTATTATGGCTAAACCTATTTTTTTACAAAAAATTATTTATTGAATATGAATGTATAAATATTTTAATTTTAAGCTTCTAGTTTTCATTTCACTAATGCATAAATGACCTTGAAGAAAAATATCATCATCCAAACAAAATTATAAAATATAATTAAAACATGATATTAAAAAATCCAATTTAACAAATAATGTTATAAATTATAATCCACTAATTATTATTGGTAAATAGTATAACAAATAAAAAATTGAAGTGCAGTAAATATTTTTTAGTAATCCTAATTTTATTATTTAGTATGCTGAAAAGAAAAGAAATATAAAGATATTTAAGGTAAGAGGACTCTTGAACCCAACATTCCTTCTTTGAGTTACCCCTCTTTCATGTCCTCATAGATATGGATATTACTCTAATGTTCCTTAATTATCCCTTAACAATTAAATTTATCTCTTGTTGAGGATATTTTGAAGGACCCAACGTCACCCTGAGGGGGGGGGGGAGAATCAGGGTGTCAAATTTTTCTACCATTTATTTGATCTTGTTCCGATGTTGGTCAGAACTTAATTAATCTTGTATGATGAATATGTGTAGTAATTAACACATTTACATGCAGAAGGACAACTCATTACTTTTACTTGGTTCACCACTAAGGGCTACGTCCAAAGAGCATACACTGACAAATTGTCAGTCGTACCAAATTACAATATTATTCACTGGATGTGGATTACAATGTTTGGGTACAGTCACTCTATCCCAGGGACACTGCCTTTACAAACGTTTATGTACAGCTCACAGCTTCCCTCAGATCACTCCAGTTGACTCCCCCTAGCTCACTGCCCTGGGTGAAGGCACACTCAATTTATAGAGGTGAAGGTCTCTTCAATGGATAGGAATGAAAGTATTTGTCTTCTGTTCAACATGAGACATATCATGCTTCGAGGTACAATGTTGATTCTCTTTAATGTTAAATCTTCTTCTCTAGTACAAAAACCAGATGTACTAATACTTCTTATTCCTCTTGTCCAAAATCACAAATTCATTTGTGATTGTTCAAACACTAAAAAATAGTTCACTAAGAATCACCAGAATCACCTCTTATTATTCCATGTATGCATATTACCATACATGTGGTAAAATATTTGTCCTCTTCCTCTTCACTTCTTTACACACATGCACCCATGATTGTGGATCTTTATTTAAATGTATTCACATATTCTATCAAGCAAAAAAATGATCTGCAAATTTTAATTCTTTTTTCTTCGCAAATGAACTCACGTGATGCCTTGAACTTTTTAAAATGAAAAGTTCTTGCATGTACGTACATTCATTTGCCTTATTTTCAAGGTCACCCCTAAATCCTCACTTAGTTCATTTTTACTTTATGAATCATGTATATATTTATACATAAATCTTCTTCAACAACCTGAATAGGGGTAGTCCAATATTTGGTTTATTCTTGCACACCTGGGAGTTAGAAATCATGCATATGATTTGCATGTGCATTATGAATGTGATATCCACTTGTTCTATAAACACACTCACTACCTTGGGTTTATTATGATGTTTATTTTTTCCCCTTATTTTTTTCACACTGAGGGTATGGTGTTCTTTTTTGCACAGAGTGTACAAGCCTCCTTGAACCAGGATGGTTTGAGGCTCCTCCTTATGTCCTGAATGAGTGGAACTATGATGTACAGAAGGTGCGAGCCTCCTTCTCATACCAAGGGGTATATGGTTATGTTGGTTCACAAGACATTCTCTTCATAGAACCCGAATGATACATTGTACCATTTCCTCACGAACCTAGATTGCTTCGCATGAACTCTCTTCATGAACCAAGAATAGTTCATGGCTCCCCTACCTTATATACTGAAGTGGTAATCAGTTCCTTGCTTCATGAACCCGTGAGGTACACAAAACTCCTTATCTTCATAGAACCAGAGTGGTTCACGGTTTACTCCTCACGAACCATTAACGGTTCACGACTCTTGATTTCCAATTGCAAACATGAAGATCAGAGATACTCTGCTTCTCAAAACAAGAACGCTCGAATACATGGGAGCATAAATTCTATCCCTAATTAGAGGTCTTTTTTTATGAGTAGAGATCAGATCTTTTCCGCTTCCAAAATCCACACGATACTCTATTCAGGATTCTTACTTAAATAACTAAGATCATAGGTTCTTTAATATCTTCCAACCCGTGTAGAGATATACTGCATATCATTGATGTTTCCTTTTGCAAACTCACAGCCTTCTCATTGATTGTTTATGTATTCAAGTTGGAATGTATCTATTTTTGAAAACCTTCTCGAATCCACGTGGTCTTGGAAACTTGATTTTCCTTATCCATTTGCTCATTCTTCAGTTCATTCACATGCATGAAAATTTAATTGAAATCCTGTGATCAAAGAATCCAAACAATCAATGTGGGCTTGAAGTGAGCTCAATTGATGTAAAAAGTGGTGATATCGTCATTTATCTTGAGCACTAGTTCGTGGGTGCATGCGTGTGTCTAGAGGTTGAAGAAAACCTCGACAGAGGAGATCAGACATCTCTATTTGAATCATACGAAGCACATGGATAATGAACAGCTCAGATTATATCTCTAGACACGGGATGCAATGTGTGGCTAAGATTGTTCACGAGATAACATGGATGACATAGAACAGATCATTCATTAAAATTTTCTTCCGAAATCGAAATGAAGATAGGGAAGAACAGTAGTTTATCAATCAATCCGCACATCCTTAGCACCAGATTATCCCTTCTCCCCCCTCTAATGCTGCCCCACATCAATTCTCCTCAGGCGCACTCCTAGAGTCCATTCTGCCTCCTCAAGTGCACTCATAATTCCCACTATGCATATACTAAGTCTTATACACGACCCCCCATGTGCCTCTTGCAGGCTGGCCAGGTTGTCTTCCCCATGGGCACGGTCGACCCCTGTAGTCCCACATGAGCCTTGGGTCGAGGCTGGATGGATTTCTAGTGGGATGACCTGATTTTTTAGGTAAGTCTTATAATAGTAATTAGTATAAAACTAAGTATACATTGTAATTCATGTCCACTTTCTATCTCAAAACACATGCATGGCCACCTTGGAATTCCAAGCCTCCTCATTCCCTCCTCCTCTTCTTCTTCTTTTTATTTCTTCAAAAAAATACTCAGGATCAGTGCTTCAATGATCTGAATTCCATTCTCCATTTTACTTAGTGGAGTTCCTTTCTTCATGTTGATCATTACTAACATCCATTGACACCCATTGAAAACAAATACAATCTTCATACAAAAAGTGGTCCCAAAAATCTCCCCCTTCATGTTTGATGTCAATACTTCAACATTCTCTAAAATGAGCATGTCAATGTCAAAATGATTTTCTCTCTCCCATTAAATTTTCAACTTTCATTTCACTTTCTCTCCCCCTTATTGAAAAGAAATACAATGTTTATGGTAGAGAGGTTATCCGTCCGTACTTGATAAATTGTGCCATAAATCATTTCTCTCTAAGTCTACTTGATCAATGATCGATGTAGAAAACAATAGGATTAGATCTATACAACAAAGACGTCCATTATCCCCTAATCATGAAACCATATTGTGATGAGAACTAATGTATTTATCTTCAAGGGGCGTTCCAATTTTTTATGCAATTGATTGATTTAGTTACTCCCCCTTTGTACAATATTTTTTATTTTGAGTAATCAAGGATGAGAGATTGAGAAACAACATATCTTTTCCAATAACCCAATCTTCAGAAAATCATCAGAGTAATTTAATTTGATACCAACTAATGTTTAAATAATAACACTTGTAACTTCTTTATGTGTCTCCCCCAAAAAAAACACATATCATGTTCTCCCCCTTATTTCTTTCTTCACCTTCAATTCCATGTAAAATTAGTACAATACACAAAGTGTTAGGGGAATAATATGGATACTCCATGATACTTCAATATGAGATGGAAATATAATATGATTTTCTCAACCAAGATTATCTATTTTCTCCACTCATCACACTTTGAAATTTGATCATTAGTTCTGAATTTGGTTGTGTGGATCTCAATATTTCTTCCATATCTTCTTGTGTGATTCATTTTTATTCAAGATCTTTCAATGAACTAGAATCTCCTGGTGTAACTTTTATCTTCTTAAGGAATTGTTCTTGGGCTGGGATAAATGCACTACAATTCTTAGCAGTTTGACCAGCCTCATTGTACCTCACACACATGACTTCCTTATCTTCATGTGGAATCTTTTTATTTACTATTTCACAAGACTTAACCAGTGCATATCCTTTCATTATTTTTCTATCTAAATATTTAGTACAGATAACTTGTATTTCTCTGGGAACAATGGTAGTAAGATTGGATGTTCCACCTGGAATCTTCATAATATCTTCATTTTTAGGAATTATTTTGCATGCACCACTCTTCAACTTCTTGGATTTTGAGTCCAAGGACTTCTCACCTTTCCTTTTTGTATACTTCTTAGGAGAATTTTCTTTTGCAACATTCTTCTGATTTCCTCCCAAGGTATCTTCTTCTTTCGTAGATAGATTCTGTGATCTTTTGTTCTTATCAGCTCTAGACATATGTTAAGAAAAGCATGTTCTATTCTTGTGGCCACTCCCGTTTCATACATCATAGATGTTTTCTACCATTACAAACCTTTTTTGAATTATACATATGCTATTGGATCTATTGATGTTGCTTTGCTATTATCTTTTTTCTCTATTATGACATAGGTTTTCTCTATGATTTCTTATTTAATGGATTGTACCATCAATCCGGTGCACAATTAACAAATCTATTGTAGCGCCAAAATTGACCCACAAATCTTGCCTTCTTGATATATTCTGTATAAGGTTGTTGGTCCTTCATTTTAATGTGTTTTTCTCTTTCTATGTTACCATATTCCAGATTATTCTTTCTGTTTATCCTAGCCATGATGATAGGTTTCTTGTCCACAACTTTCCTCATCCTTAATTTTTTAGAATTTTTCTTTGAACATTCACTTTTAGTAGAAACATATTTAGAAACAATAGTGTAAGTTTGTATGAATGGTACCTTTATTTTCTTAGTTTCTTGTGATAGATCAATGAGTGAAGTCATGATATTCTTATCACATGTTGGAAGTATTTCAACTTTAAAATCTTCCAGAGAGCATTGAGTTCCAGAAAAAACTATTTCATTCTTTTGAGAAGTATTAATATGTGTCTTCTTAAGATTGGTTAACTCGACTTCCAATTTTAGACATTCCATATTGAGTATGGTCTTTTTATCTTCAATCATTATGATATTTTCATCACAATCCTTATTGAACCTTTCAACCCCATCTTCACGCATCTTAGTTTTTCTTTGTAATAAAGTGTCAATCTCTTTGTTCTTCTTTGATGTTTCTTACATGTTTAGAACCTTGACTTCAGTTCTATTTTTCATCTCATATTTAAATACATAGATCTTTTCTTTTAGAGTTTTATTGACTCACCCTTTCTCTTCAAATGCTTAAATCCATCTAGAGATATTTAAACATTCAAGAATTTTTTCTTCCAATCCCTTTTCCACATTATCATATTCTCTTTCTAGTCGGGTGATCTCAACCTGTATGAATTGAAATATTATACAAACAACATCAATTATTTCTTCAAGAATATCACAAATATAGGATCATAATTTCTCCATTGTTAGCTCAAGTCAAGTAATGGTTTGATCATCATCATCACTTGTGCTGGAATCCTTACTTTTGGGAGAAACCAAAGTCACCTTCTCCTTACTTTCCAAGATTGATATTACTTAATTATTAATAAGGAATAGAGAATAAGCTATTTCCTCTTCTTTAGGCATGACGTACTTCATCAAATGATTATTCTCTTTCTTTTTACTATTCATCATGGTCTTGCTAGGTATAGAATTATGCTCAGAGATATCTGAGCTTTCCTCAATATTTATCTTTATTATTGACTCAAGAAGGAAAACTAAAATCATATTCTGAATACAATTATTGAGGAGTATCCAACATACGTAAACCTAGCTCTGATACTAATTGAAGGACCCTAGGTCACCCTGAGAGGGGGGAGGGGTGAATCAGGGTGTCAACTTTTTCTCCCATTCATTGGATCTTGTTTCCACATTGTTAGGAACTAAATTATACCTGTATTATGGATATGTGCAGTAATTAAAAAATTCACATGAAGAAGGACAACTCATCACTTTTAATTGGTTCACCAGTAAGGGATACATCCAAGGAGCATACATCGACAAATTTTCGGTCATACTTAATTCCACAATTCTTCACTAGAAATGGATTACAATGTTTGGGTACAGTAACTCTGTCCCAGGCACACTGCCTTTACAAAAGTTTAGGGACAACTCCATACTCCCCTCAGATCACCCCCGTTGACTCCCCCTGGCACATTACCCTAGATGAAGTCACACTCAGTTTATGGATGTGAAGGTCCCTTCAATGGATAGGAATAAAAGTATTTGTCTCATGTTCAGAATGAGACATTGATTTCATCAAGGTCCATAATTGACTCTCTTTGACATTCAATCTTCTTCCCCAGTGCAACAACCATATGTACTAAGACTTCTTATTCTTCTTTTCCAAAATCACCATTTTTTTGATTGTTCAAACACTAAAAGACAGTTCACTAGGTATCATCATAATCAAGTCTTCTATTTCCATGTATGCATGTGAAAAAATAGACGTGCTCTTCCCGTCCACTTATTTACTCACGTGCACCAACGATTGTGGCTCTTTCTTTAAATGTATTCACATATGAAGGCATGGATACCAATTATCTCTTATTTTTAATTATTCTTTCTTTACAAATTAACCCACATGCTGCCTTGAACTTCTTCAAATAAAAGTTTCATGCACGTACGCACTTTTTTTTCCTTCTTATCAAGGGAACCACAAAGCCTTATTTAGTTCAATTAACTTTATGCATTATGTATATGATTATCCATGAATCTTATTCAACAACCAGAATGGGGGTATCCCACTATTTGGTTTATTCTTGAACACTTTGGAGTCTCAAATCATGCATATGATATTCATGTGCATCATGCATGTGATCTCCACTTATTCATTGAACACACTCACTGCCTCAGGTTTATTAGGGTGTTTATGGTTTTCCTATTGTTTTTAAAACAAGGAAATGTAGTTCTTATTTGTACAGAGTGTGAAAGCATCCTTCACAAACCAGGATGGTTCGTGGATCCACCTCATGCCCGAGATGCATGGAACTCCTACAAACTGAAGGTGTGAGCCTCCTTCGCATACCAAGTGGTGCATGGTTCTGTTGGTTCGTAGGAAATCCTCTATGCCGAACTAGAATGGTAAGCGTTATAGTTTCCTCTTGAACATATAAGGGTTCACATGAACTCTATTTGCAAACCAATAATATTTTGTGGCTCTACTTCTTCGCGTACCAAAGCGGTATGTGGTTCCTTGCTTCACAAACCCATGAGGTATGCAGAAATTCTTTTCTTCATAGAACCAGAGTGGTTCGTGATTTACTCCTCATGAACCCAGAACAACTCACGACTCTTCATTTCCCCTTGAGAATATAAAGACAAGAGAGAATCTATTTCTCACAACAGGATCCCTCGAAACCTTGGGAGTAGCAACCCCCTCTCTAATAAGTGGGTCTCTTTTTATGAGCAGAGATCAGATATTTTCTACATCCAAAATTCACACGATATGTTCTTCAAGATTCTGGATTGAATAAATGAGATCCTCAGTTCTTTAATATCTTTAAACCCGTGTAGATATATGGATCATATCTTGGATATTTCCTTTTTCAAACTCACGGCTTTATTTCTATTTTTTTATATATTGAAGATGACATGTATCACTTTTTGAAACCCTTCTTAAATCCACGTGGTCTTGGAAACTTCATTTTCCTCGGCCATTCTCTCATTCTTCATTTCATTTGCATGCATGAAAATGTAATTGTTTTCATGTGATTGACGCATCCAGATGATCACTGTGGGGTTGAACTGAGATCAATTGATGACTTGATTGGTGAGATTGTCATTCATCTTGAGCACTGGTTCGTGGGTTCATGTGGGTGTCCGGAGGTTGAAGAAAACCATAGCGGATGAGATCAGATGGAACTGGATGAATCATACGTGGTGTGAGGATAATTAATAGATCAAATTATATCTATGGAGACGGGATACAATGTGAAGCCGAGATCGCGTGCGGGATCAGATGGACAACATAGATTAGATTTTTCATTAAACATTTCTTCCAACATCAAAATGGAGACATGGAAGATCAATAGTTTATCAATCAATCTGCATGACCATAGAACCAGATTTCTCTTCTCCCACCTCCGATGCGGCCCCATATCAGTTTTCCTCATGCATGTTCCTAGCTCCCACTCTACCTCCTCGAGCATGCTACTAGTTCCCACTTTGCATACCCTGGGGCTTATGCATGCCCCCCCACACCTCATGTGGGCTGGACGGGTTGGCTTTACCTTGGGCATGGTCGACCCTTGTGGTCCGGCATGAGCCTCATGTCGAGGCTGGCTTGTAGGATGGCCCTATTTATTTAGGTAAGGCTAATAATATTACTTATTATAAAATGAAGTATTAATTGAAATTCATGGACACTTTCTATCTCAAAACCCATGTGTGGACACCTTGCAATTCCAGTCCTCCTCACACCATATTCTTCTCCTTTTCTTTTACTTATTCCACAGAAAACTTAGGATCAGTGTATTAATCATATGAATTACATTCTCTATTTCACATAGGAGAGTTAAATTATTAATTATGATCATTTTTGACATCCTTTGACACCCATTTACAAAAAATAAAATCTTCATACACAAATTTGTCCCCACATATTCATGTTTCCACCTTGATTTATAATCCAAATAATAATATTTTCCAAAATGGATTTTCTTTCAAAAATAGATCCTTCACTCCTCTTAATTTGTTTCTTATTCACTCAAGAATAATGATTCTTATGACAAATAAGATCTCACATATTCATTTTGGAACCCCAAGTTTAGTCATGAAATAATTCTTTATGAAATCCTTATGAAACCCATTAATTTCATTTGGTTATTTCATGACTATTATTGTTATACATTCTATGTGGCATGCATGGTTATGTAAATTTAAAGATATTATGGGTGGACCCAAAATTATATATCCCTATAATGAATTGGAAAATGAGATTTATCTCACTAGATGATTCATATTATGCGTAAACATTATTATGTATATTTCCACAATGATGAATTTATGATAATGTACATATGTTATGTGAAAACATGATGCTATCTCTTTCCATAGTTATGTGTGTTATTTGACCTCTTTGACATGATGTTTCATTATTTTACATTGCCACATTCCATGACTATATCATATGTTCCCCTCTTTATTGTGATGATGATCCTATTATTATGATATGATGATGATGATTATGCAATCCCATGATATATTGATTCAAAACCCTTATTCTTGCTTTTACTAAGATTTTATCTCAACCCTTTCATTGATATATATCCTAAAAAGACTATATATACTAAGGAGAATGTGAATGATTTTATGTGTATAATTAATAAATATTTTCAATAATGTTTATGTTTTATTTTTTATAGGTTATGTATGATCCTAATTTTTTCAAGATACCAAACCATTTTATCCTTGAATGTTTAACTTTTATATTTTGTATCTTTAATATGATGTAATAGTCATGTAATAAATATTAGGGTTGCTATAAAAGGTATCATATGTAATGTTTATATAATTTGGGAATTAGAATTATAAAACATTAGTGATAACCCTTTAGATAAGTTTAAATATATTTAAACTTCCAAGAAGAATTTGTTTTTCAAAAATAATAAATATAAGGATATGATAATATATTCCTTTAGATTTATGTTGTGCCTATGAATAATTTATTCATGATTTATTGACAAATGTTTTCTTGTAAAATTTTCTTCCAAAGAGAATGGTGGAACCAGAATCAATAAATTGAAATGGTGAAATATACACTTAATATTAACTCATTATAATAGATATTTTTATTTAAATAGAGTTTTACACATTACTTTATACATTGAATGTTTTCTTTAACTATATAATTTATTCCCCAATACGATGAAGTCGAGATCTCTGTAAAAACACATAGTGGTGAAATCATTTCAACCCAGGTATTGGACACTTATCCTATTGGTGTATATGGAAATATTATTCCATCAAATATCATAATCATTCACTTGGTGATATTCTACCCAATAATCTGCATGTATTTGCTCTAATTATGTTCATTACACATCAAGTTTAATGAAAAATAAATCTCTTTTCATATTACTTACCATTCAATGATTATTTAATATCATTAATATCATATAGAAAATACACAAGTAGTGTGAGTTGAGTTGAGTCAATGGAAGGTATCAACCTAGAGAAAAATCCTATTATGGTAAAATAAATAATAGTATTCCATGAAGAGTTTCCCAGACTTCCTCTAGAATGTGAGGAAGATTTCTCAATAGATATCCTACAATGAGTCACCCATATATCTAAATTATCCTACATGATACCCCCAATTGAACTAGATATTTAAAGAAGTAGTTCCCAGAGCATTTGGATAAAGGGTTCACACACCCTAGTGCATTGCCTATGGGTGCCCTGGTTCTCTAGGTCTAGAAGAAAGATGGAATAATGAATGTGTGTATCAATTAATGGTTTCTCGAAAACATCACCATAAATAACATGTAGAGACCCAAGATTGATGTACATGGAAATTACATTACTTTTGTAGAGTACTTAATACATAAAAAAAAACAGACACCCAAGGACCATAATAGTTTAGTGTCTTTGGAAACTCAGAACATAATCTTATAATCATGGTGAAAGATCCTTAACATCTCCCATAAAGATCTTCCTCTTTTTTTTCTTACCAAAATTTTTTCTTTATATCCTGGGAGAAATAATACACATAAAGGGTGAGATCAAATGCTCAGTAAGGGTAAGTATGGAGAAAATAAAACAAAACATATACATTTTAACTTAAAATCATGAACATAAAGTTTAGACATCATAATATTGATTTTTCAAATAAATCTTGGTAGTACGTAAGGGATATATCATAAAGAAACATCAATCATGATAAAATAGCATGGGAATAAAATATGTAATTGTGGAAAACCATTAAGCACATGATATTATTTCCATAGTATCCAAGGCATTGCTTCCAAGACCATCATAGTGGACAAAGTCCATTATGGAACCAGGTTTACTTGTCGTTCCATCCCTGTATTACTGAACCATATTTACTTCTCATTCCAGCCATATTTATCTCATGATATATTTATCTTTTCCCAATGCATTGGAGGGAGATATAGGTCTCACCCATCACATATTGAAATCATTCTTACGTGTGCCACAAAACAATCATAAATCATTCATCATAACCCAAAGAATAAAATGGGTTTCAAAAACATCATCCCTTCATAACATAATCCATATAAAACAAATAGATATCATTTCATCATAAGAAAATTAAACCATGTACATAATAGAGACATTATACCTGAAACTTAAAAATATTAAATAATGTCATCTTATATGGAAAATAGTTTTGATAAAACACTTGAAATGAATTATTGAGGAAGATATCCTTTCTTCTTAAAAATGATTTTCTTTTCTCAAAATGCAATTAAATTGTAAAAGAAAAGTATTTTGTTGAAAATAATCATGAAATATTGTAGGGTAAACTTCATGAAGATAAAGCGTTATGAAACCGAAAAATTATGTTCATGCTGTATAAGTTAAAAAAACATTCTCCTTGTACTTTTACCGAAAAATCCAAAAAGTACCTCGTATAGTAAACTAAAGAAATATTACCTACATACCATGTAGAAAAAGTCAAAAATGGGTAAAAATGACTTTAAACAAACATGAAAACATTTTTATAAAACATGGACATTGACGATATATATTACCCCAGTAAATACTTATGAATAAACAATCTCGAATAAAAATGAGATTGGAATTATTATCCCTTTCCTTATGTCCAATTTCTTCCGTATGTGTCCGAGAATCCTGTATAGTGGGTTTAAACATATTATTAACTTATAAAAGAACCATAATAATATTTATGATATCATATATGACTCACTTATGAATTTATATTACCCTTTCATTTGTCAATTTCATGTTAAAGCAGCATTTTGGGTAAAATTGTTTCATTTATTGTACGTGTTTTGACTTGTAATTATTCATATGATTAAATAGATCATGATTACTTACTTTTATATTGTAAAACATTATTTATATATAATATATATTTATAATATATATATAATAGTTCAATAAATGGAATTAAATACACCGTTCGTGGAGTCGGTAGGCCGTACGTACGCATGAATGCTGTTTTCGTTTCCTTATTAAATTGAATGGAAGTAAATGAAATATATATACATAAATCCAGTATAATTATTATGTAAAATATTTCATGATTACTTATTATATATATTTTATAATCATTCTTGAATGGTTAACATGGAGAATGAATCTCATTGCATCGTGGAGACGGTAATCCGTACGTACGCACGAGTGATGATATCGTTCCCATAATTATTGAATGGAATTGGAGTGGATGATATAATATCTCAGAATAAGTATGATTTTATAATAATCTTATATATTTATTATTTCAACCATTATACCCATCCATGTATGGTGGTGGTGGAAAATCAGATTACACCACGGCGTGGAGACGGTATTCCGTATATACGCACGCGTAGTGATTTCATTTTATGTAGGATGGATAGAAGGTGAAATGGGGTTGATTCATATTTATAATAAAATATAATTATATTAGTGATACGAATTTTATTACTTTATAATGAAAAAAATAAATAAGAGAAAGTATAAGAAAAAATAAATTTGAAAGGATTAGTAAAGGATATTACCTCTTCTTCGACGCGCCTCTTCTAAAACTCCTATTAGTGCATTAAATATGTTCTTTGAAGAAAACCAAGACCTCTAGTATGTTTCTATGGAAGTGTAGAAGTGAAATGGACAGTTTTGTTCCAATATTTAAGGCTCAAAATGTTTGGGAGAGGAGAGGGATAAGGTGCCCTTTTATAAGAGAGGAGAGGGGCACTTTTGGAAACCTCTAAAATATTAATTTATAATAAACCTAAATCCCACATAAAAACTTCAAAAATGACTCCAATTTAAATATAAGATGATATAGGGTTGTAATCTAATCATAAAATAAAATTTATTCATTTTGGGAATTTATTTTACACTTTATCAACTTGATTTATCCTTATTTAATCTATTTAATTTTAACTGCGATAACAATTTTCTAAATTTTAAATTGTTATACATAATTACTTATGTGTTGTGAATTTTCTATAATTGGATAATTTATGAACTTTTAAAAAATATAAATTTTTATTTATAATTTTTAAATATTTTTGGGATTTTTAAACAATTTAATAATATGTTTTTTTATAAAATATCAATAGTGTCAATTTTGACACTATTAAATTATTTGAATTTAAATAAAATCCAAAGAGAAGATATAGTCGAAGAAAATATTTAACCGACCCCTAAAATGTAATATTAATCTTGAAAATTCGTGGATCACATTAAATAGTTCATATATTATTTATTTTAATATTTTTAAAACCATTTATTTGATATTTCAATTAATAAAATAATTTCTACATCACTATTGTGTCACCATTAATGATAATTATTTAATCCGTAAAAATTATAAATAAATTCAAATGAAGTAGATAATTTTATTATCTTTCTGGTGACTATTTATGTTTGATGTTTTATGAAGTTTATCACTAAATTAAAATTATTACACTTATAAGATATAAGAGAGTGACATGTTGTCAGTTTCTTTGGTTATAATAATAATTACATATTTTTCATGGTCAAAAGTCCATTAAATGAATCTATTATGACCCTTAGGTGATATGAGTCAACTTTTATTCATCCAATAGAATTTTGGCAGGTTTTAGGATAATTTTATAATATTATTTTTACCCTTAATTACGTGATTTACCTTTAACTTTGGTAAATAAAATTTACCGTAGTTACTATTCATAATGCCTAAAAATATAATGTAGCCTATTAACATAATTTGGACCTAATGATCACAAATATGGAATCCATTTTTCCAAATTCTAAACACATAAGTTGTAGTATTTAATTTAAAATTAATCCCGCTGTTGAGAAAACATGTTCTAAAAGGTAAAACATTGCAAAAGATTGAAATGTTTTTACCTATGAATTCAATGTAAAATTAATGATAAGGAACTAAATTACATTAAATGGGAAAAAATATTCTATTTATACATTAAAACCATTCAATATTATAATTTAAACATATAAATTATCTTGATGAAAATAGTTGTTTTTAATTAAAATGTAGCGTATTTTTACTATTCATCAAAATATGAAAGTTAACTAAAAAATATTAAAAAATTATCCAAAGTAAATTTTTCTATACTTATTGCAATGAATAAGTTTTTTTTGTCAAATTGAACTCATAAACATTTCAAAAACTAGATCTAACATGGGTGCGCCATCAAAAGGTGGCAAAACTGTATTTTTTGAAAAATACTTATTTTAACTGAAAAATTTATTTTGTTCTCACACCATGTTCTAGATAATGTGTAAGATGAATGATAATGTTATAAAATTCAAAATTTGGTTAATAATATTAATAAAGTCTAGTTCAAAATAATATTATAACAATATATAATTGTTTAGTGAAACTCGGTATTGCATACAACATAAGCTATTGAGGAAGGTCACTCTTGTTTGCAACAGAAGCCAAGAATAGGGTTTGAATATAATACAAGATAATACGATGTTGTGTATAGTTCAAGATAATCTTAGTGTATCATACAACACAATACATCAAAGAAATTAAAAATAATATTTCTCATTAAATCTCGGGGTGTTATATAACAACTATCCCTTTGCAATTATTGATAAATTATTTGATCAACTATGAGGAGATCAGTACTTCTCAAAGGAGGATAATTGTTCTTGTTATAGTCATTTAATGGATAATATTGAAAATATTCATAAAAAAATGTTCCCTTATAAGGTATGAAAACTATGTGTTCATATTTATTCCCTTTATAATTACTAATTCCCTATAAAAATTCATGGATTTGATTAATAGAGACTTTAGACACTACCTCAAAATATTTTTGGAAGTGTTTATTGATGATATTAGAATTTACTCCAAGATGTGGGAGGAAAATGAATTTTGTCTAAGGATTGTTCTAGAGTCATTAAGAAAGGATAAAATTTAAGCTCTATTCGTAAATTTTGAATTTTGGTTGAGAAAGTCACATTCTAGGGGCATGTGATCAAAACTGATAGAATTTCTATGGACCTTTCTAAGAATATAGAAATCGAGGAATGTCTTAGACCCACTAGTTCCATTAAAATCTGTAGATTTATTATCTTATATGGGAACTAAAAAAATTTGGTGATATATTTAACATGATTTTATAGATTTATATCTAAGTGAAAAATAAAACGGGTAGTGTATTTTTAGATTGATAAAAGTGAGGAAATATTTAATGAACTCAAAAAGAGGATAGTCACCACATCAGTACTTAATCAACCAACAAGTGAAATTTTTTTTGTGATATAAACTGATTTTATAATGTAATTATAGGTTTGTGTACAACTACAAAATGGAAAATTGGTATCCTATGCTTCATGGATTTTTAATATCCAAGAGAAAAACTACCTGACACTTGATTTTTAGTTATAAGATATGATATTTTCATCGAATATTTGGACAGACTATCCCTATGGTTAGAAATGTGACATATATAATTATGAGAAGAGTCTAAAGTATATATTATCATAGAATTATCTCGACATGAATAAAAGAATATGATTAGAGATAATCAATGACTTTTTTTCTTTTAACTACCATCAGGGAAAGGAAAACAAGGTAGCTGAATTCATTAGTAGAAAAAATATATTACATTAATAATGATTTGGATTGAGAAAGGGAATATCTGATAGATATGAAAATGGTATATATAGAAATTATAATGGCTATGAATACATCCTACATTTCCCAAATGATCTCCTAACCATCTATCCAAGAGAACATCAAGGAGGCATAAAGTATTGATATTGATTTTTAAAATAAGGTGAAATAAGTAAAGGAATGGAACCTAAAGGAGTTTATCATCGATGAGTGTGGTGTCATTTGATTTTGAACTAGTCCATGTGTGCCTGCATCACTAGAGACATAGAATTATCTGTTGGATAATAATCATATCTCATCTTTATCCATCCATCTTAGAAGTACCAAGATGTACTATGATCTTCATGAACGCCAATGGTGGGACAACATGAAGAAAGAGATTGTGGAGTATATTTCAAGGTTCTTACTATGTAATAAAGATAATTCATTGTGACATAATTACAAGGGGTTGATACAATTGTTTCTTATAACAACTTGTATATGATAGAACATAACTATAGACTTTTTCACTGGTATCCCAAATACATCGAAAGGAAATAATGAAATATGGGTGGTGGTGGACCAGCTCACTAATAATTTTCACTTAATCACTATTTGGGATGATTTAAATATTGAAAAACATTCTATGATATATGTGGCTGAATTGGTGAGGCTGCATGGGGTACATATTTTGATAATTTTTAATCATGGTCTATGGTCCTGATCGATGATCTAGAGAATCCTCCAATGTACATTGAATATAGAATTGAATTTCAATATGGAATATCACCCCCAAATAGATGGATAATATAAAATAACTAATTAGTCACTAAAAGAAATACTGAGAGCCTAGTCAATGGAATTTTAAGGATGATGGGATCAACATATCATATTAGTTTAGTTCCCATAAAACATCATCTTCTACTAAATGTATCCATATAAAGAACTGTATGGGAAGAAATTTATAACTCCAACATGCTTGAATGGTGTGGGTGAATGAAAGATACTTGAAATTGAAATTGTGAATGAGATAAAAGAGAAGTTTCAATCCATCTAAAAACATATAAAATATTCTCAGATTTGGTAGGTGAGCTATGCTGTCAATCGATGAAGGGACTTGGATTTTGATATTGGAGAAAATGTTTTCATTTTATTATCACCATGTAATAGATTCATTCTATTTCGAAATAAGGAGAATCTTAACCCTAAGTGAATTATCCACTTTGAGATCTATTATCATATAGGATCAATGGACTTTCATCTTGTAATTCCACTAAATATGTCCCAAGTTCTTGATGTGTTCCACATATCTCTCCTAAGAAAGTACATACCCAAACCATCACATGTTCTAAATCTAGAGGTGGTAAAACCTCATAATATCATCTTATATGAGGTTTATCTTGTAATGATCATGGATTTTAGTGACAATGTTCAACACACCTTGTCAAAGTGTTATGAAAAAACCATATGTGTGAAGTGGTATTGTGGGAACCAGAGGAAAAAATGAAATAGAAGTACACTCACCTATTCTCAACCAATAATTTGAGTTAAAATTTTATTGATGAAATTTCTAATGGGGGGAGAATAAAATGACCATGATTTTATAAATGATTTTTTTTCTTGAAGTAAATGTGTATTATATTATATTATACAATATTATACACATAAAACACATAGAGAAACCAAAATAAATTAGTTCTATAGTGAAAATAATTACATTAATTAAATAATGAAACCATTAATTTTCCAAACATTACAAGGGGACAAAAGTAGGGAATAGATAAACTATAATGGGAAAATATGGATCACCCCAATCTTATAGAATCATCTCACTTTTAAACAACACTATAGAAGCGAAACAATTTGTTAGTAAACCAGTAAACACCAATGGAAATATATAACCTTGAGTGAAATTTATTTGAATAATTAATGAATGAATGTATAGGAATTTATAGGAGGTAATATGAACTTTGTAATAATAATTTCACCCTTGGAATTGTAACATGACTTTTGGGGATAGTAACATAACCATTGGGAAACATAACCTAACCATTGGAATAGTAATTTTACCTCTAAATAATTAATTGTGAAATAAATAATATTTATTATGATTAATTTAATTTAATATAAATTTTATAATTAAAAAATAATAATTATCATGATTTTAAAACTAAATTAAAATATAGGAACAGTTTTAGTAAACTGCATTTTAATTTATTTCATAAATATCATAATTTTAATATTAAAAACTAATATTACCTTTTATATAAATTTATTTTTATAGAATGAATATAATTTTTAAAATCATAATATCAAAATTATAAAAGTGTTATTTTTTGGTAATTTTATGCAATTCTTTAATTTTCAAGTGAATATTTAAAATACATCTTTTTTATAACCGGTGTGTGTCAAATTAAATCATTCATGATTTAATAACAAATTAATAATTTATAGGACATTATTATTGAGAGATATCTATTTAATTTCATTTATGATTCATTTAAATATAATAAACACAATTTCCAATCCTAAAAATCATTTTCCAAAACCTAAAGTCAAAAGTTACTCTTTAAAACAACAATTTTTCTTTTTTACCCTTTCCATTTTTATAATATAATGGATTAGAATTATAAAGGGTTTTAATGTATTAAAATCATTATAATGTGTTTATATATTAGTTATTTTGTAAATAATTCACTATTGAAAGTTTTACCTTGGATATATAACTTTACTTAATATTTTATTCTAAAAACACCCTTCTCCTCAAGTTTATATAACACATCTCCCACCCCATGGGAAATGTAAAATCTTGTGATTTTATTAAATAAATAATAAATAATTAATAAAAATTATTTGATATATTATGTGAAAAAAATTCAAAATTTATCTTTCATTATATGTGTTTCGACCAGAGGAGGGCATTTTTGGGGAAAACAAAATGGTCTGATAGGTGACAAGCATTGGTCTGTTATCATAGAGAATTTCACATAACCATTGTTGTTTAACCCGATTCACATCATTATCCTTTATGGGGAATTGGATTGACCCAATAAGGATTGGGCAGTTTATCCATTTTGCATTACGAAGGAGGTTCCCTAGTCGAATAGTCACAGTAGGTGATTATAGGGAGTTAACTATTTGTGAAATCATTCCTCTTAGGATTTTAAGTAATTTTTATATGTTTTTGAATCCTCGGTTTCATCTCAAGGAATCTATCAACGGGTTACCCCTGGGTTGCAGGATCATCACGGGTATAAATGGATTTGATACTATATAGACAATGCTGACTTAAGCCATGAAATAATGTTCTATGGAGTTTATCGTCATCTAGGATTGAAGACAGGTGGTTTTATGTTGGGTTCATACCCATTATATGGGCTTTCTAAGTATCCTGATGAGAGGAATCAAAGCCCACGTAGTTCGATGTCACTTAACTGGACACATCACCTTTTAAGGTCGTGTGACGAGGACCCATCCATGTAGTTTAACATCATGTGGTGAGAATATCCATGTGAAAGATTCCTAGACAAGACATGGTGTGGGAATTATTTTGAAGAGTCCTGAGGGTCCTGTAAAATATATGATCTTCTAGGTGAATGTGACCCTACCAGGGATATAACCCGAAGAACATTAGGGTTGATTTGAGAGTCAGATTTCGACCATAGGGGGATTACTACGTATCCTAGTCAAATGAGGAATCAAAGTACATGTAGTTATATTATCAGTTCTTATATATAGGAGGGAGCACTTTTGAATTTGGGGGATCATTTTATTGGGACTAACTTCTGAGGTGAACATCCATTGATCTCGATCCTTGGACAAGCATCATACATATCCTAGTTGGAGTAGAAATCAGAGTTCTCGTAGTCTATTTCTATTAGGGAATACACATGGGAGGAGGCCGATTTTTAGGTTCATAATTGGGTTTACATTTGGTCTTGTCACCCCTTTGAGCTCTAGTCTTAAAGAAGGTGTCCTATATATCCTAGTTGGAGTAGGAATCAGAGTTCTTGTAGTTCGTTTATGTGTTTTTTTAATGTTTTATCATCATAGAACACAAAGCCCAAGTGATTAATTATTGGTGTGAGAAACAAGAGGATGTGAAAGATTCAACAATGGAACACATTCTCCTCTCTGATGATGGAAAATGAGGACGATGATGGCGTAAGAGGTTGTGGCTACGAGCCCAACAGGAGAGGGAAAGGGAAGTTTTGAATATGAAACCCTGAACCATGTTGATATCCCGGATATTTGTATCATGGGGATCTATTTAGAAATGTCTTGAGATAAGGTGAAGTGGGTGAAGTGTGTCACCTATTATAAAAGGCTTGGGTCTTACCTCATGAAGAGTTCCCTAACAAAGGTTCTGGGAAAGGGGGGAGCGTCATCCATGGTCAAAGGTGAAGGGAAGAGTGACCTAATTTATTATCACTGGAACTCATCTAAAGTAAAGTCCACTGGTTACCCATAAACCCTAGAATGGGTAATTTCATGTTGGCATCCCAAAATTGATCCTCATGTTACCTTGGGAATGTATACTTTGAAGAAATTTAGGGGGGCCAAAATGGTTGTGGGGACAACCTTCATGACTTCATTACCTATGGTATGAAAATTAAGAAATCACACTAGTGCACCCGATGATATGATCATATGAGTCTAGTGGTGTTGGAGGAGGCTTTGACATTATTCTAGTGGACTGGTTCGTGGAGGAACTATAGAGGACTGAATGGTAATGAAGGGGCATGATTGGAGCCAGGGGAAGGACACCTAAAGACACCACATTCTGCGTATTATTTTCTCATGTGGGATGGGGGAATCCTCGTATAGAATACTATTATTCCAGTAGAAGGGTCTACCACATAACAAATTTGTATAGGAACCTAGGTATAGACCCCCCACATACCAAAGTAGTATGTGGTCCTGGACATGGTCCGCTTACTGGAATGTTATGCGGAACCAGATGTGGTTCCCCACACCACCCCAGGTTCCATCTGTATACTGATGAAGAAAGTGGTGTAGGGTTTGATCCACATAGAATTGCGATATCAGGAGTGCCAAGTTGAAGAAGGGTCCTAGAGCCTATGGTTCATGGTGAATTCATCAACGAGGGATTTATGGTTTTCGATTGCACCAATTAGGATTTTGGTTCACTAATTATTATTATGTTCCTTATTTTTTGTGGTTTGCGGTGTGGTGTAACTGCGGAAAAGTGGATCATGGTTCACACTACGTTGATGATTTGAAACCAAATTCAAAATCTTCTCTATATCTGAATTCTCTGTTCCTTCTTCTAGGGTCTACTTTGTTATCTCTTCCACAAGTCACCTTTTCCAATTCGTCTTATGTTCCTTTTATAGAGCACTAGGAAAATCATATATGTGGTCATCAAGAACCATTTTTGGAAGACCATGGAGATATAATTCATCCCACAAGAGACTCGGTCAACTTGGGTTTGTGGAGGATGTGGTTCATGAGATGTGGTTCATGGAAAGCCACCGACTTACTTCATCAGTGGACTTCTTAGTTCCCTGTATGGTTTTCAAATGAAATTTCTCTATTATACTCTGCCAATTAACTGGTTTGTGGTGTCGAGGGTTTTCTATCCATCTCCCCACTGGCTATACCCTAGCAGGTCATTCTGTGTACTAATGGTTCATGATTCATACTCCCCAAGAACCTTTCTCGGTGATGGTACATGATTATCCTAAAACCCTTTATAAAATTCGATTTCATCAAGTTTCATTTCAAATTTTTGATCCAATTTGAATCAATTTTTATTGATGGACTTATAGTAATACATGTTTCCTTATAAAAAGTGATTTTGGGAGTATTTAATTACCTTTAAAAAGTTTTCAGGACCTTACAATTGCCCCCATCAGAATGGGGTCCGATTAGAACGAAGAAGAGGCTTTTTTGATGTAGAAGTGGTCCTGAACTGAAGTAGTTTGTTTTGGAATGGGTAAGCCTGGTAGGGGGGTCAATAACTATTTATAAGGGCCTATTTCATTTTTATTTTACCATTTATCTCAAAAAAATGTCTCTTAACCTCTCTTAGGCTTCATTTTCTTCTGCATACCGACTCTTCTGTGATAACAACATCTGTGAACTATTCTGTACATTCCTCTAACTGAATTACTCATATTTTCCTTTTCCCATGAACTAAATTCAAGTCCTTGAACTATGCTGAGGAATTTAAAACCGAAATTAAAATTTATTCATAGTGATATTCTTGTTTATTTTTATTATTCCGCACATTGAACTTTAAACCAGAGAACTAAACTTTAAACTATTTTAAATCGAACCTAAAATTTTAGTCGGAAAGCATTGAACATCTTCATAGTGAGGCCTTAGTTCATGGTTTCTTCACTCCGTGAACCACTTAGTTCACTGGCCAACACTCCATAGGCCAATGCCTCATGGGCCTTCTATACATTGAGGAAGTATGCAGGATTTATTCCACATACTGATGTAGCACGAAAAAATGGCTTCCACATACTGTTCCCAAGAGCAGTATGTGGAGCCCCATGAAGATCTTCTTTTTATGTATTTTTGCGGTTTTTTGGATTTTTTCCAATAGTTTTATCAATTAATCTACTTTCATATTGCCTTTTGGATGTTTTTGTGTAGGATTCAAAAAGAGATATCTCTCCCATTGACCATATGCAGTGCAACCGGAAGGTGAGTAGCTATGACTGAAAATATCGGAGAGGACATTCATTCTTACATTGTCCCATGGGAAGGTACTCTCAAATATATTCTATGGATAGATATCTTGATGTATTAGTCATTTGTGCAACTACCACTTTACAAATTTGGCCTTCCGAAGACTTTCCATTTCCACTGACTGACTACAATACCACCATTGTATGCCTGGATACATCTAAGTGACATGATTGGGAAAATATATCCTTGACGGGGAAATCAAAATTTCTCTAGATCAAGAGAGTGCATTCACCCTGAGGGGATCTATGTGGTTTATGAGAAATCATCATCATCGTGACACTTATTTGGAATTATTCATCTAGGAATATACATCCATTACTAATCTTGATCGAAACAATCCATGCAGTGGGTGGTCTACTAAATAGGACTTATGATCTACAGGATATTTCTCTGACAAGTGGTCCAGGGTCTTTTGGGTGAATACAATTTTATTGGAAACCCATGGCCTATTATAATAAAAAAAATTCATCAAGGAGTGGGGATTTTCTAGTCTAAAATCTATTCTCCTAGTGAGATACTGCCTGAATTTCTTAGTCATTTGTGTACGAGCACCAACACCTTCCATCTGTCTCATGGAGAGGTGGAAAATATCTTATGGGACGTCCATCAACATATAGGGATCCCCATTCTTAAAAATATGTATGATTAATTCCTACCAGTGGGAAAAACCTAGGGAGACGTCAACTGAGTATCTCCTTTGGAAAAGAACATATTAATCTTGGCCGGGGGACTGATCGATCAACCCCTCCACACCTGCTCCCTCATTTAATTTGAGGATTGGATTGGATTTTTTTGCAAGTGAAATAGACTAAGATAAAGGTCCTTTGCAGTAAAACTCATCTGAACCAACAGTCATCGTAAATCCCAGGTTCATACTGTGCAACCCTTATGGCAGGCTAGTACACAACCTAAAGATACGACATTCAATTAGATGTACCCCCGAACTCAAGTTTGCATGCTTATTTACTATGTTACTAAGTGGAGGGATTTTCCCATACCAGGATGTATATACTGGTGTTAGAGCTTGTACTGTGATGATGACTGCCACGTTGGAAGAGAGAAAACCCATATATATGGCCATCCTCACTCTTTCATAACATTATGAGCTACTTGGGAAGATATAGTGAGGGAGGACCCTGCATTGTATGAGCAGACCATTCTAATTTTTATATGGTTGGATGGAAGAACACATTTCCTTCTATGAATATTGGAACATTGAAAGGTTTCCTCATTCAAATATTCATCCATCTCTCCTCAACATCATTGATGTTTTCCCTCAATCCTTAATTTTTAATGACATAGTCAAATTGTTGAGTGATTTCTCCCACTTCTCCTTCACACCTTACCCTATGCCCCAAAGGCAATCGCGGATAACGAGAGGGGTTCCTTGGAAGAATTCTCATACCTTATTTTTCTTCAAGATGGAATGATGGTTTCATGCATAGACATGATGGCCATTTGTGAGCCATATACCCCTTATCAGTTTTCTAGGAAATTTAGATGGCTACAAAAAATTGTGCCCCTCCCAACTACATAGTGGAAGGGATAATATCATCCCATGATTCTCTTCCAATTATGGATGATAATAATATGGGAGGATGTTATCATTGAGGTATTAAGTCCCCCTACAGAGGCTTCAACTTTTATATCATTGGAGTATGCCCAGATATGGGTGACTTGATACCCTGATAGGGTGCTGGGAATGCCAGTTCTATAGGTTCAGAGGCCACTTAATATTCTTCATATTGTTCTGACTATACTAGATAAACCATATGTATCTCTACCTATAGTGATAAGGTTCTCCATCCATCATAAAATGTTATTGGAAGGAGATTCACCTGCATAGACCATTTCAGTAGAAAGTGATTTATACTATTCTACTTCTTTGGAAAATACTTTTGGTACTAATGAAGATGGCCCCAATAGAGTTTCATCCGATATCCTGGAAGTCATAGATCGCCCCTCGCACCTAGTCTTTAGGGATAAGACATCTATTAGGGGGTAGATCACCCATAATTGGGTAACCTATCTTAGGACCCCTCCATCTACCACAAAGATGCTCCCTATCTATAAATCCATTTTAGTGGGGGATGACCAAGGCCCTAGAGCCTTGAGGAGGAATTGATCCATGCAATAACAGGCATGGTATCAATTATGCACCCTTACTACATAATCTTCTCTCACTATCTTCACTAACGAAGATGAAAAATTCTTGAGATTATTTTCTGAATTTGGTTCGGGTGTCTTAGATTATCGGTTCCACCAAATTCTTATACACAAGGTTGTTATAGCCTGAGAAGACCTCACTTCATTCAAGTAAAACCTTTCCAAATTCAATTCTTCACATCATAAGGAAATGGCACAGTGAGGTGTTTTTGAGGAAGTGAATCATTTGGTGGATGAGGATATGAGAGCTCATGATTTGGTAATCACCTAGTTGGATGAGCTATAATAATGCGAGGATTATATGGCCAGGATTAAGGCATAGATGGGATTTTCAAGAGTCAATTATGTATCCACTAAGCAGAAGGGGTGGGATGTCAGAGATTCTATGAAGTGAGCACATCTACTAGTTTAGGCCGAAGATTAACTGATGGCTTCTTTAGATAAGACCCTTGATGGTTCATGGAAGACGATCAATGATCTATTGGAAAGAGAGATCCAAGTTCCGTTGTGATTTCCCAAAACTATCTCTATACCATCCCCCCGTTTTTGATATCATGGAGAGACTCTAGATTAGAGATGGTCCTACCTTGCATTTCATGGAATAGAAACCTATTTATTATCTTGTGCTTCATTTTCATTTTTTTGTTTAACATCAATCAACCATAATTGATCATATAAATATCTTTTCAACCATGTATTAATTTAAACCGAAACCGATAAATCAAATCATGCTCTAATTTTATTCCTGAATCATGGGAAACATCGAATGTATTTTTGTTGTAGCTGGGGTTACATGGAAAAGCTCAAGAACATTGTGACTTTTTCATTATTACCCTAATTTTTTCCTATTCCTATTTGGTACATGTTTTGTAGGTATAACATGACTTTTTTTCAGGCCCCCCTTTGCAGTTTTTCGACCTAACAATCTTTATGTCTCATTTGAATATTTTATTGCTCGATATTTTTACTAAACTGTACATAGTATAGGTCTAATGATCTGGTACTCGGCTTTTATCTAGGTGTGTCCTTTGCAGGTTTTCATTCTAGAAAGTATCATGTCTCATCCAATAACAGTTTATAGTATTTCCAATCAAACTTATTACTAATATTTTAGTTCAAACATCTTTGACCAAAATTGACGGGGCATGGGCTCCAATTTGGGATTCATCATCCAGGAATGTTCAAATAACATTCATACATGAATGAGGGATTTTTTATGACCCTAAATTTGTGATTTTTATATGTATATGGGGAATAGGATCCATTTTAGGCATACAATGGTAGGAATGGACTCTGCCGGGGATGTAGTTGCCTTTGGTTGGCGACTATTTTGCAGGCAGCATAATGAAGAGCCCCCAAGTCATGATGTGCATAGTCAAAAAAGGTTTTCGTCGAACACTAGACTTCCATATCTGATATCCATGGAGATTTATAGGAATTTTGGATTTTTTGTGGCTTGAAGACCATAGTGGTGGATTATTAAGGGGGTGATATATGAAAGTGACTAGAGAATTTATATCATATTTGAATTAGAAACTAATCCCACAAGAATATGGATTATGTAAAGGGGGGATGGTGAATGGTATTGTTTAACATCATACAACCCAGACACTTGAAACTTATTAGGGAGATCATTTTACTTTAACCAAGAGATAGTAAATGAATCATCAGGTTTACTACAAATGAATTTCATCTTTGGGCATCTGAAAAGTGAAATATGTAAACTGTAATCTAGGGGGATTCGAAATATGGGGAGTGATATGGGACATAAATGTAATGGAGGTGTACAAAAGTAGGTTGGTACTCTACCGAGAATGAAATTTCATTTGATTAATGGCTCTTTTGTGGGAAACATCTGTAGAGCCACCAGGGCATGATGTGAATAGTCAAGATAAGGTATCCGCATGACACTGGTCGTCCACCTCCAATAGCCATGAAGGATTATGGGGATTCAGACCTTTCTGGTCACAAAGTATGACTTGTGAAATGAAAGGGGACATTTCTTTGGATGAACTGTATCTGGAAAGCTAGAAATAGGTGGGTTAATTTTATTTGTCCATATGCAGATCAAAGTCAAGCATATGTATGGGTAATCTTTATTTTGTTGAAGCCTTCAGAAACTAGAGGTAAATCTAGCCAGGATGTGCTGATATATCCAGAATGTGGGTAGGAAAGAGAATGTTAACCATGAGATTATGGTTCATGAATCAGGAGGGATGTTACAGGGCTTGTGAGACATTAGGCATACGGTGGTAGAAAATGACTCTACTTAGGATGAATTTTCCTTTGGTTGATGGGCGTTTTTTAGGCGACAAATGCTGAGCCACTAGGTCATGACTTTCATAGTAACAAAAAGGTGTCCATAGGGCGTTGGCCTTCCATTTCTAATGGCCATGGAGGATTATGCTGATCGAAGATTTCTCAAAGCTTGGAGTTTGATGTGTCTCCAGAGTGTTTCCACATATATTCTAAACAACTAGATTGTGATTCACCCATGTGATAAATAATTCCCTACATAGATCTAGCTTATATGCAGGGTGGGGCATCTGTTTCATATTTGGAGTACCCTATAGTTTAAAGTCATATAGTAAGAACCTAGGGTTCCTCAAATGGAGAGGGAAACCCTAATATGACTTTTAGGGCCATGCTACTAGGACCAAAATCCTGGGTTGATTTTTCATAATGCCATGGTTGATTCCATATCGAGGCCCCTAAGCTCACGTGAGCTATGCTTTGTGTGAGAAAAAAGGGTCGACAAGGATTTCGGTTCACCACTTAAGAATTTAATATGAAATGGCAGGGAGTGTTTTATACTTAGACCAACATTGTTCAGTTTAACATCATGAAATAAAGATAAATTCCACACAATTTATCGTCATGCGGGGTGGATGTAGACTAATATTGACAGGAAATAAGGGAAATATGATTACCCTTAAGCAGCCTTGTAAATATGACTTTTTGGGGATTCTCTTCTTTGATTAAATTTGTATTCAGAGAAGGGGACATTTTAATACTTTCTATGGCTCAGTCTGGATCGTAGGATTCAAGTCTACCACACATCTATCATGGGGAAACAAAGTAACACATGATTCCCAATGAAAATTACTTGCATTTTTCTAACCCATATGGTGGAAGGAAAGACAAATTTTTTGCTGAGGCCAAGCCAAGATAAAAATATAAGCATTTCCATTGTGTGGTGAAATTTAATGTCATGTAGTTGGGAATCTTCTAGCCTTGTTGTTTAGCATCATGCAATAAGGATGTTAGAAACACATCTTACCATCGTTTTGTGGAGAAAACTTTTCACCCATACCATTAATATATTTGAGTTAATCGTGGTGGGATATTATAATATTACTTAGAATTGAGCGATGATAGAAGGTGTAAAGTATAGTCTCAGGGGGGGTCTTGGATCAAGAGGAATGAAACGGGTCATGGAAGCCATTGGGTGTACGGAAGTATGAAAAGCCTCTCCTATGGAAAAATTTTCCTTTGATTAATAGACCCATTTTGTGGGAAACATATGCAGTGCCACTTGGGATTAATGTGTATAGTAAAAAAACGTGTTTGCAAGACACTTTCCATCCACCTCCAATGGCTGTGAATGTTTATGGGGACCTGTGATTTCCCAGAGTATAGATTTTGACAAATTTGAAATATGTGTCTGAGAAAGTAAGAAATATGCAGATCGTGATTAGCTATGTACAGTGGAAGCCTCTACACAGATCTGAATTATATGCAGGGGTAGAATGATATTTTGACTCCTCTTGGGTGTTAGAATACAGACTTGGAATTTACATATTATCTTTTCATTTTATTGTTTAAAAAATTGTTGTCATGTTTGGGATCTCATAACCTCGAGAATCAGGCCACACATGATTCTTGAAGAATCTTAGAGTTTAATTTCATGCGGTTAGGAACTGTAAGGTATTCCCCTGTGCAAGTGTAACCTATAAATATAGGAATGGAATTTATTTTTTAATGGAGGATGGACCAGGATAGATGATCCATGCGTCACTACATATCCTGTAAGGGAAGGAATAAAGAAATATGAAGTTCTGAATAGGCATTCCCTAAATAGGACTGGCCCGTACGTAGGGAAAAAATGAATTTTGGATTCCTGGTGGATAGACCAAGATTTTTCATCAAGGTGTAACTACAAATCCCACAAGGTAAGTAATCATGCCACACATAATTCTGCACATATCCTTCCTATAAAGGTATGTTCCTTGAAAAGGGAGGGGTAATTCATTTAAAATGATGACTGAACCAGGATATGAGATCCGGGCATCACTACGTATCCCACCGAGATAGGAATAATACCATACACAGTTCATGTAGATTCCATGTAGTTTAACTACATTTGGTATGGGAGAAGGTAAACTAACATGAATCATAACCATATTACGGTTGGTCCCAAAGCATGGGATTCAAGCGTCATTATGTATGCCACTAAGATAATAATCAAGACATACGTAGTTCTGCAAATACCCTCCCTGTATAGGTCTAGTTCATACATAGAGAGGGAGGTAATTTTTATCCATTGTTAATGGAAGGGCCATGATAATTGATCCCAGTATCACTATATATTCTGTAATAGAAGGAATCAATGTATACATAGTTCTAGAAGTTCCATACAAAGGTCTGATCAATGTGCAGGGAAACGAGAGGTCATTTTTATTTGATTGGTGGATGGTATAGGATGTTTAATCTGTGCATAAATATATATATTTCAAGGTCATATATATATATATCAATAAATAGTTCTTTACACAATATACTACCTGTACCAATCTAAATCGGGCATAGAAGTAGGGGTATTTTGGTTTCATCTTCTACGGGTGACGAGTCTATCATATTCCTCTATGATTTGTTTATGGAAGGGACCCTTACCACCGATCCAAATTTCACATGAGTTATAATCGATGTCAGAAACAAGGAGAGACAAAGATTTCCCTCATAGTATGGGGTGGTAAAAGATATCACATGGAAATTCTATTTCATGTAATGGCTGGGACAAGATCAAGGGTTGAAGTGTCTCTACATATCTGAATATGATAGTAATCAAGCCATACATAGTTCTATAATTCTATTCCTATGTTGGTATGACCTGTGCATAGAATGGGGGAGGGTATTTCAATCTTTTTCTCACATGAATTTGATTTATATGCGACGTATTGATAGATGGAACACAATAACTACCATGCAGTTTAACATTATATGGTAATGAAGAATATATAATATAGTTTAACGTAATTAAATGCAGACAAATATATCATGCATTTTAACATCATGATATTAGGATGAGTATGTCCCTATGAAGTTTAAAGTCTTGCAACTAAGATGTATATATCGATATTACACAAAGTATTTCTTCAGAAACCTTGCATTGGTGGGAGCTATGATGAAATTTCCACACATTAATATCAAGGATCATGCTCAATTGGATAGACCTTATGAATGACATATCATTCCTCCCATTTTGGCTCCAATTTTGGGGGTTCTTTCTCGAGTATCATTGGGGTTCTGAGGACTAACACAATTTTACCTTTGAGGAATGATCGAAGAAGAACCTTTTTGTTGATTTCTTGTGCGATAGGATTCTCATAGACTTACAAATGGTGAAAGGTGTGCAAATATTTCTCATCTAGTCACTCCAACTCATCAAACAATTTTTGAGATTGATCATCCATAGACAGTTGATCAAAAAACAATGCAGAGTGATTGCAATTGAATTTCTATGGGGAAAACTACCTATATCTTGTACACTTTTTAGTATGGCGTTTCCTTGGTGGAAATGTGAGTCATGGCCTAGTAGAACCATAAATAATGGAAAATATTTTCCAGCCATGATTTCTTGTCTTTTTTCTACCATATTATGGTGTATTTTATGTATAGTCTTCGTAAAATCCTTTATCTACCCATTGGTCGATGCATGGTAGTGGTATGAACAGTTGGATTTGATTTCATATTCTTGGTATAGATTTTACAAATCAGCAGAGCATATGTTGGTTTCATTGTTTGTTAGTATTGTACGAGAGACACAAAATCTGGTAATGATGTTGGCTTTCACAAAACAAAAAATTATTAGTACCCCAACATCTTTAAGGGGTACAACTTCAGCCCATTTGGAGAATAAGTCAGTTTCTGTGAGAATGAACTTGAATTGTCTTGATGTGGTGGGAGGATATGGACCCATGACATAAATCTCCAATATAGAAAATGGACATGAGTAATTATCTGTTTGAAGTATCTCTTGGGTTTGTTGAATGAAATTGGCATGAACTTAGAAGGAATGGAATTTATTGGATAATGTAGCATAATCATGTATCATAGTGGGACAATAGTATTAGAGCCTTTGAATTTGATGGGAGATCTGGCCCACTAATTGGTTCACTCTACAAGTTCTGGCATGCACTTCTTTCATGACTACATTTGTATCTTCTCCATTAATGCACCAGAGAAGGAATCCATCAAGGCCTCACCTGTAAAGAACCTTTTCTTGGTTTGCACCAGCGTACAAAAAAAATTGACTACCCAAATCTGGATTTGTTCTCATCGATCCCTATCTAGAAGGAGTTCCCCCCTCTAGAGATAATTTTCAATGGGATTTATACACCTGGTGGTGTGACCATAAGGCTTAGGAACATGGCTAATCTCGTCTATTTCTTCCATGTTTTTCTGAATGAGTGATAAGACCATCTGATTATGGGTAATGCTGATAACTATTTAAAACTGGGCGAGATCAACAAGGGCTGTGGCTGCATTTTCTTATGAAATGGCTTCATCATTTTGTGATCAGGTAACATAAGTCAGTGTTTGTTCTAATGGAAATTCCTCAATCAGCTCTCAAACATGGTTCATCAAAGAAACCAATACTTCTTTCTTAATTTCATAGTCACCATTGAATTTCTTGATGACTAGATCTGAATCACTGTTTATCTTTAGGTTCTTGGCATGTGCTTGAAGTGATAGATCTAGGCTTGTAATGAGGGCCTAATATTCTTCTTCATTATTTTTGCACCCATCTAAAATCAAGAATAAGTAAGGTAAGATGAACTTTTTTGGAGATATGATTATAACTCATAAACCCACTTTGTTAAGCTTAGGTTCTTCCATCCTTTTCCCTACCAGGATTATGGAGGCAACGTCGAAGTACATTTTCCAGGCCTGGGGGCCTTTTTGGATGGAGAATACATCTTTATCGAGAATTTTAGTATCTATTGAGGTCATTTATACTGAGGGGTTCTCTTCTAGGAAATATACTAACCCCTATACTTTGATGGATTTTTTGGGCACATAATGTATTTAAAACTATTTTAGGATGAATTACCATCGTGATAAGCATCCAGTTAATAAAGGGCATCTCCTAATATAATTGAGCAGGTTGCAGCAGGAGACCAGATAGAACTCGTGGTGCTGTAGGTAATTCATGAGTTTCTAAACCACAAAGATTAGGGATGGAAATCTCTTTTTGATATTTTAATATTGAGTCTCATCATTTATCATTGTTCGGATGAGGTAATAGAGACTACTCATTCTGTTGACATCACTTTTATTTGTGAGGAAAGTTCCTAGTGACTGCTCCAAGGTGGTATCGTACAAAATGATTGGTCATCCTTTAACTGGTGGCATTAGAACTGATGGTCTTAGGAGGTAACTTTTATGATTATCAAATGCTTCTTGAAAATCATTATCCTGCTAGTATGTGACACATTTCTTCATCAACCTGGTGACAGGAAAAAACATACCTACAAGGTTTGCAATGAAGTACCTAATATAGGTCAGGGGACCCTGGAGACCCCTAAACATAGTGAGGTTTCATGGTGGTGACATGCCAAGGATGGATTTTATATTTTTAGGGTTGAATTTGATGCCGTAATGGCGTACAAAAAATCTAAAAAAATTTATGGAGGTAATGCTAAAATCACACTTTAGAGGATTCATCTTTAGACTATGCTGTCATAGTTTATTAAAGAAAATTTCAATATTTTTCAGGTGGTTCAAGCACTGTTGTGATTTAACCACCAATATTTCAACGTAGCACTAGATGAATTTTCCTAGGAAGGGATTGAAAGTGCAATATATGACACAAAAATATGTGGCACCGAAATTTTTCATACCAAAGGACATTATCTTGTAGTAGAATACTCTCAGGGGGGACCTCAAGGTAGTGGATTCTTCGTCTTCTTGGGCCATTTGGATCAATATGTATCCACAGTAGCCATCCATGAATGATAGGGCCTCATATCCAGTGGTCACATCGATCAACATTTTAATGATCGAGACCGAAATATCCTCTTTCAGGCAGTACCGACTGAGGTCCCTAGAGTCAATGTAGACTATGATCTATCCATTATTATTATTTTTTGAAATGAACTATCTTTTCCATCCAGATCATATATTGGAATTCTCGAATGATGTTATATTTCATTAGCTTGTTAACATCAGCCTCTATTTTGGAAGAATGTGTCAGGTGGGTCCTTTTGGAAGCCTGATTGTAACCATAATGGTCTTCCGGACGACTCAAGTGATAAGTGGCGACCTGAGGATTGAGGCCTAAAATATATGTTTAGTTCAAGGAAAAAAAACTCAATTCTTCTTTAGAAAGGATGTATGGGTCTCATGCTCTTCAAAGGTCATATCCACACTAATCAGTGTGGACAACGGGTCATCTTCAGTGCCCATGTTTATCTCTCTAAGTTCATCGACTGTGCTGGAGATAAATTCTTTAAATGTAGAATGAGAATATATAAGATCTTATTCATATTCTTCATAATCTTCATGATTCTATTCATCATCTTATTCATCTGATTATAGAGAGACAATTCTCCAGATGAACACTCCAGTGTTGGAAGAGGAATCAAAACTTTGACATCTGGAAACTGAAACAACTCCCTTTTCCTTGGATGAATGTGGAGACTTTTATTAAGAGTATGGAATGGACGGTGGATTGGAGGAGTGTCCTTTATTTATTTTTGTGACAGTATATTGTATTCATCCTTAGTGAGTAAGGAAATAACTTTCTGACGCCCCGGGGACCTGCTGAGAAAATGTTTGTTTGAGCACTCACCATCATCATGGGGGTTAGCGTTCTTTTCGGAATCCTTGGACTCGGCGGCCACAAAGAAGGTCATGTAGATAGTCAATTCTGCATATGATCTTGAATTTATGTAATCAATGTGACTGCTGGGTAATACATACTCCTCGTCAAGCTATTTGAGTGGATTAACAGAAGCCATTTCTAATCCATTTGGGGTGGTGATCCAATCAACATTGTCAGCCAAATAATGATTCTATTATGATTCATAGAACCCTACATCGATGTAATGTGACTCACATGATTCAAATATAGATTTATCTATGTACAATTTCTAATTTTTCCATTAGCACAATATTTAATGCACTGATGGTATAATGAGGGGATTTCAATGTGCTGATGCAGCTATGGCCACCCCAACAGGAGGTTGAAGGACATATTTTTCCACACTACTAGAAACTCAGAATCAGACACAAATTCACCAAGCCAAGTTTCAATCTTGATTCATCCAAATGGGTTCTGATCAATTTTTTCATATACCTATAGAGTTATGGTGTAGGGTGTCAGATTGTCCTCATCATAGGCAAACCAACGAAGTGTTTGCAGTGGAAGGAGGTTAAATCTGAAGCCATTGTTGATGAATTTGTTTTGGGAATAAATTCTATTTATATGACCAGACCGATATAAGGGTTTGATGTGTCCCTCCATGATGGAATATTAATACTAATCATTGAAAGGGCTGATAGCATGGAATTTTCTGGGGGTTGGACTCTGTCCGATAGACTTTGGCATCTGCTACTTCGACCTTAAATTCTTGGGGACTTAGTAAAGCATCAATGAGCTCCTCTCTAAGGTCTACTGAAAGATTTAATGAATCCAAGATAGATATTTTTTCTAGTACAAAGGCTAGCTGCTTCATAATGTCAATTTTATTCCCTAAAGGTCAGCGCTTCCCAGCACGAGGAAGCTCTTTCATAAGCTCTTTAGGGAATTTATCCCTAGAGGTGGATGTTTCAGCCTTTGGGACGAGAACTAATGGTTCTCTCATGTTATTTGGATACAGACAGACTTGTCAGCCTACATGATTTGGGAGATTAGATATCTATTCTTTCTCAGACTGATACTCCACGATAATCGGGCTAGAATTTCTTCTTGGAGGGTTAGAGAAACAATCCATTTCTTTTTCTGTCTTTTTGAGGGTCCTTCTATGAGTTTCCACAATATTGACAGTTTTATTTAAGGTGTTGCTAAGAATTTTACTCCTTCCACGACCATAACATCATGGAAACCCTTAGACTCTACGGTCCCTTTCTCTAGATGTTCTTTTAGACGTGGGGTATTCAGGTTGAAATTCATTGTCTCCATCATAGAATGGGTCTATTAAGTGAATGAAATTAATGGATCTAAAGATCATTTATTTATTTGACAATGATTCTATATAACTGTCCTCTTTTGATGGTTCTGTTTGGAGGGGTGGTTCCATTGTCCAATTTTTAGGGATGATGCTCGTTCTTTAATGTTTTTTGGCATGAATTCTGAATGCTTCAAGGATGAATTTTGTCTTAGTAAAGGATCCTATTTTTCCTCCATATTTTTTCTTTTCTGATTAGACTGTCTCATGTTTGGCTAACCTTTGGAGGGTTTTGGGGATGATAACGATGGTTGTGTTTAATTATGAGCTATTAGGGGAACGGTTGGTTTCTTCAACTGTTCTTGGAGAAGGTCATGATCTCATTTGAATATTTTCTAAGTCATCCAATTATCAAATCTTGGATCTTTTTTTTCGGGTGACTGTTTTCCAGACCCCTTCCTCACTTGGGTCTATAGTGGAGACATACACCCCTTATACTGGAGGTGTTCTTAACTTGTCATGTCTAGAATCTACAATATTCTGTAAGAGATATATTAAGATAGAGTACTCTTGAATGGCGTTTCAGAGTATCCATTGGTAGGGAGAGTAATTTGGGTGGTCATCAAGACCCACTTCATTGGCTATCTTTGGCTCTGGTAGTTAGAGCAAGTTGTAATTCATGGTATCTTTGAAGTATCCATAGAAATGGACATCTCATAATGAGTAGAATTTATTTATTCTCTCCTCAAACTAATTTATTTTGGAACCCCTTATTTCATCATTCTTAGGTGGGGGTGGTTGTTGGCATCAAGGGGTTCTATCGCAGTTTGGTGGAGGCCTCACAAATGGAGCTGGTTCTTGGTGTGGCATAAGTGTGATATAAGTCGCTTCATATTTTCACATTATTTTTCATCGGGACGATTGGGCCACTCGGGACTTGAGATTTGTCTACTTCAAGGAGTCTTCTATCCTTTGGAAAATATTAGAGATATATCATAACCCACATGTGTACTTCACTGGGATGAGTGGAATGCACAATTCATCATAGAGATTATCGATGCACATAGTGAGCATTTCATCCTGGGGAAGTGTCTTGTTCAGGGAGTATGTATGGACTTTCCATCTAGAAATGACGTCTGAAACTCTTTTATTCACTCACCGAATAGAGTTCATGATATCATTGATTGATGTCTCAGGAAATATCGAAATGAACTGGAAGAGAAACTATCACCTGGGTTCCTCCAATCCTATGATTTAATTATCTAGAAAACTAGTATACCACACGAAGGCTGAACCTAACCGAGTTCACACAAAGAACCTATGTTTCACTGCTTCTTGTTGCTATGGGGTTCCCATCATAGGGTCACAATAAGATTCATTGTGAATTAGATGCTTTTTTGAGTGTCTTGAACAATTGAGCACCAAGAATATGAGGTTCCCTATGTTTGTTGGTGGCGGAACATTTCTCACCCAATTAGGGTAAGGTTTTTGTCCTGGTTGTATCAGAGTGCACCACCCTTCTATGGCTTCTAGTTGAGCTATCAATTGATCGATAGTATTAACGACCCCTTGATGCATATCCTACAAGACTTGATCTTAGGTGTCTGTAGTAGGGAGAAAACTAGACATACCAGAACTGAATGAATTTGGGGTGGATACCCAGCTGAGGGAATCCTCTATTGTTTTACTTGAATGTGTTCCGGATATTTCCCCAGTGAAGGGAAGTCTTCATATATTTCTAGGGATGGATTCAAGTAGACTGATGGTCCCAATACTAGATTGATGGTCATACGGGCCTAGTTTCAATTAAAAGGATGTGTTCTTATTGTAGAGGCACCTCTTCTATTATCACCTATTGATGTTTCTCTTGAGGAACACTCATGACAAGATAGATTCCTCGATGGATCTCAACATTGATTCTCATGAGCTATTTCATTTATTACTCCTGCTCAGAGAATCTTTCCTTGAGTGTGAGTGACTCTTTTTATCGAGTGGGAGGAGTAAGGTCATATACAACCTTAGTTTTATTCTCTTCCTTATCAGGGATCCGCGATAGAGGTAGAGATGGGTTTACTAAGGGTGCACCCAAATTTAAGGTGGCTCTCTAGTTCTGAGAATGCAAATCCTCAGGCTTAGTGTGGACTATCTATGGGATGGAACTATCTTCTTTTACATCCTATTAATTTTTATCATTTAGGGTGAGTTCCATGGGACTGAAGTCCCCCAGGTTCACTAATGCGTACCACACTGGGGACATTGTACCTGATGATGAATGATAGGAGATATTTTTTCATCCTTTATTGAACATTCTCCATCCATTATATAGTATTCTTCAAATTTCCTGGAAAATAGTGACCCAAAGGGATCCTTGATCTGGCCACAAAATATGCTTTCATCCCTGGGGGTATGAACCATGAGATGGGACTGAATGAGTGACCTCTCTATACATCATTCATTCCAAATGGGAGAAGAAAGAAGTCCATTGTGTTGGAATTTTAGGTACAAATTCCCCCATCACTATAGACTGGTTTTTCTCTTATTATTACATTGATTTTCTATGTCTCAGATTCGTTGGTCTTGCGGGGGAATTTTGAGATAAAAATTCCTTAGCCCTACGGGCTGGGGATGCTCTTTTATTATGGTGGTAGCTACCTCTATTATTGCCTTCCTGATTTCGTGCACTCCCGCGTGGGTGTGGGTTGAGTATTGAATTGGATTTTCAGAAGATTTATTTTCTTCTAAGGTCATGATAATTGGTTGTTGGTTGGATTCCCATAGGTAGTAAGCCTTATTTATGGTCTTGGTTTCCTCGATTAGAATCTCCTCGATGGATTGCTCTCATCAGTCTTGATGCTTTTGATACTTACTCGAGTCCATTTCAAGTTGAGAGTTCTACCATTCTTGATCAGGGATTCCATTTGATTGATTCCTTTGGGTAATTACATAAAAATAGGTCACTTCTAGTGCGTTATGGTGGATGGGACATTGGGTGAAGTGCGAATCTCCATGCTCTCCCCATCCCCAAATGTAAACTCCTAATATGGCATCACCGCTGAGGCAACACAACATGTTCAGTTCATAGAGATAGGACAATTTGAGATATTTCCATCACCTCTCTGATTGTGGCCTTCGTATAGATATGATAGATTCCATGTTGATTCGATGGTGAATCTCTCCTAATATGTTAATATGGTCATCTTAATCTTCATAAAGTAAGTAATTTCATTTTAGCTGGTGGAGAGTTTTCTAGATATTGAAGATAATGTTATGCATACATTCCTCAGACAACTCCCTTGGTATGTCTAAGTGAGAAGTGGTCATGGTCCAATACATCACTGGTATATCATCCTTTTCTAGTTGTCTTCTCATGAGAAAATTATCCTATTGTTGTTCTTCTAGTGACTCCTCTACTTGATGTTCCCAACATGATTGCTTCATAAGGATTTCTTTCTAAGTAGTAGGGTGGGTAGGAGATTCCTTGATATGTGAGCAGCACAGGGGTGACTCGGAAGATTAGTGTGGTCCCAAACTATCCTCTAGTTGAGAAATAATGTACCTTGTCATAGGCAGGGTTTCTGATAGGTCTGAAACCATTTTTCCAAGAGCCTCAACATATGAGGGCTTTCTCATATTTGATTCGGTGATGGTATGACCTTCTTGACGGTGTGTGTTTTAACTATGGGGAGGGCCTTTGTGTTTGGTGGTACAATGACGAGGGCTGCCATCACAAATTGATGATCAACTGTGGGGAATGTCCCTATGGTGTATACCCTAGGGAGAACATTCAAGGAGGACTGAAATGAGGGGAGGGCCTTCCCAATGACTGTTATCATGGTGAGTACTACCATCATATATTTGGATGCAGGGAGAATATCTATAGTGTGAACCCTAGGGAAGTCCTTTGGGATGAGCTGCAATGAGGAGAGGACCATCTCATTTCTTGATGTCACTTTGTGGAGGGCCTTCATGGAGACTACCATTGTGGGGAGGGCCTTCTCCGTAGCTGTCATCATGGTGATGACTACCATCGTAACTTGACATCCAACTAGAGGGATAAGTATATCTACAGCGTATACCCTATGGAGGACTATCAGGGCAGAAGAAAGTAAGGGGAGGGCGTTCTTTCTATTTGATATTTTGTTTAAGAGGATGGATACCTTGATGTGTATCAGGAGATAAAATCTTGTGATCGATCATTCATGGCCCATGGAGTAATCCCCCATGGGTGCTCTGGGGATGACCTTCAGAGATGCTCATAAAAACATTACTGAGAGGGCCTTCGCAACTGCTACTACCACTTCTATAATTTTGTAATGGACTAACCAGATCTTGAGCCACTATTAATATATTCTTGAGGGCGTCAATGAATCTAGCTTCTAGGTGAGCTGAACCATGAATATGATCTTAATTTTTTAGTTTCCTTTGGTGCATTTTATGTTTGGGAGCTCACTGGCATGTAACTAGGCCCATATGCTATTGGTAATGACCTTCATATATTTTTCCCTATTTTGTTGGTTCCCATGATGCTACCGGGATATGCCAATGGGCATATTGAGTTTTTTAAGGGATATATTCCTTCCCTAGAGTGGCCACCACATTGGACCAACATCCCCCATTTGTAATGGGTATTTGTTCCTGATCCAGTTGTCTGTGAATCATGTGATATTTCCATTGACCCTCTTGGACTGGACCAGGGATGCATAAATTCCCTAGAGTGACAAAACTATCTTGCATGAGAGTTATTTCTTTCAAGGAAACTGGGTCGTGGGCCTGGTTCCTCACCATTTCTGTCAATGCAATGTCGTCTTGACATTTCTGGAGAATATAGTCCATAATTGGCGTCTGATCATCCATCATTCCCAGGATGTGCTAAGATACACATTTGTCTGGAATAGCTATGAAGGCCCATTGCGATGTTAGAGTAGAAGATTATGCCTACCCCGGTCCTCTATAGGTGGTCAGTGGATACTAGCAGCTCTCCTATGCTGGGACAGAGGTATGTGTGTTCTGCTAATTTTATTCTCCGATTGACACAGTATTTGACAAGTGGGATTCATATTTATGAGAAGGAATTATTTTATGCTCACCTACTGATATATTTGTCTCATGGGATTTGTATATATCCACAGGAATTTTACTCTTCTGATATTTTCTTGCCGCTATATTTATATGGATGTCTTGATGCACATCAGCATGTGTTTGTGCCAGCATGTAGCTCATTTCAATCATATTTGGTTGACATGCTTCTTGTGAAGTGGCAGATACTTGTGTCTTCCTGTAATTCACCGCTTTGTATGCATCGCAGGATCAGAAAGCACTGGAAGGAATGTGCACGTGATTGTATTGTGCCACCCTTTTTCCATGGTAGGTCTGAGTGGAGTGGAATTTTTTTATGTCCGCCCGTTGAAAGTGACAGTGTTTTAATGGTGGATTTCCTCTTCATGAATTAGGGTGATTTCCTCAGAATTCACGGTGATTTCCTATTCTTGATTATATGTCTGCTACAGTCAGTGGGTAGCCTATGGGCCCCATATCCATTGGATTTATGTCAGTTCCCTTAGTATGAGACCATATTCAATGTGAGGATACTAGGTCTCCCAGTGTTATAAGTGAAGCCATTCGGCATAGGTCCATGAGTAAGACACCTGAACAGTTGGGATGAAGTCATAAACATCGAATTCATTTTCCTCCTTGAGATAAGGTACGTTCTATTTGTCATGTTTTGTGAATAGGATTCTAAAACGGCTCGTGATGACCATCAGGGCCTCCTTGTGATGCGGTGCTGACCACCACTAAGGAGGCTGTTGGTGATCTTTTTCAGATTGGAGATCCTATCTTGCAGCCTCCACTGTGGATAGAGTACCATTTTGGTGGTATTCACTAATTAGTGTGTTGTATACCCAACGTTGAAGATTCTAGGTAGGAGAGGTGGTTCTGCTCTTCATTGGGGCCCTGGCTTCCAGTGGTATCGCTAAGGTGCATGTCAGAGATGGTTGTCGAGATTCCATTTGGATCAAAGGTTTCTCTGAAAACCTACAATATATATATATATATATATATATATATATATATATCTGTTTGTGTTTGTGACATATACAGAAAACAAAAGCCCAACAATTTAAAATCTATTTATCACAAGAATAAGTGATGATTCCACTGATCCCCCTTCCTTTTTATGATTCTAAGGGGGTTGAGTGGGATATAACCACCACCTTGGTTGACGAATCATGTTGGGTTCACCATTTTTGTCTTGAACCAAGGTATATGTTTTGGGGGAAAAGAAAATGGTCCGATGGGTGACAAAATTTTTTTTGTTACCGGAGGGAATTTCACATCACCATTTTTGTTTCAACCTGATTCGCTTCATTTTCATTTAGGATCCAATTGGATTGACCCCATAGGGACTGGGCATTTTATCAATTTTTCATTTAGAAGGAGGTTTCACAGTCAAATGATCCCAACGAGCAATTTCATGGGGTAAAGTATTTGGCCAATCAGTCTTATTAGGTTATTATTTCCTCAGATAGTATTCAATGGGTTTATTTGTAGATCCAGAAACACTGAAAACCACTTTTATCCATGATTCATGGACCTTTTTTACAAATTCAGGCACTAGTCGGATGGTTCGGCCAATAACACTTGGGGACTCTATTGGTCAGGTGGATGGGAGGTGGGGCTCATCACACCTTTTTGGGGGAAATTATTGCTTACTATGGGAAAATATTATAGATTTAATCCATTTTTATATGTTAGTGAATCATAGGTTCATTCCTAAAGAGTGTATTCATGGGTTTCCTAGGTGTTGTAAGATCATCATTGTTATACATAGATTTGATGCTAAGGAGGAAATGCTTCCTCAAGCAATGCAATGAGGCACTCTATTGTTTATCATCAACTTTGAGGGAGGTTAGGTGGTTTGATTTTCTAGTCGGACCCATAATATGGGATTGATACATATCTTCATGAGAGTAATTCGATCCCACATTGTTTGTTTTCACTTAACTGGACACGTCACCTTTTAAGGTCATGTTACGGGGACCCATCCATGCAGTTTAACATCATGTGGTTAGGAAATACTGGTGAAAGTTTCCTGGTCGAGACTTGGTGTGGGGATTACAACAAAGAATCCTAAGGGTCCCAAAATAGATATGACCTTATAGGTGAATGTTACCCTACCTGGGTTATAGCATGGAGAACATTAAGATTGATTTGAGGGTCAGATTTGGACCTTCGGGAGGCTTCCTGTGTATCCTGGTCAAATGGGAAATCAATGTCCGCGTAGTATCGTTATAGGGAATTATAATTAAGAGGGAGGCCTTTGTAATTTGGGGGACATTTTATTGGGAAATACTTCTAAGGATAACGTACCTTGATCTCAAGTCTTGGATAGGCATCCTACGTATCTTGGTTGGAGAAAGAACTAGAGTTCTCGTAGTTCGTTTTTATTGGGGATTTCACCTGGGAGAAGGCCCATTTTTCAGGGGCATAATTTCGTAAACCTTTGGGAAAGGCACCCCTTTGAGATCGGTCCTTCTATTGGGCATCCTTTGTATCCTAGTTAGAGGAGGAATCAATGTTCTTGTAGTTTATTTATGGGTTTTACCAATATCGTATCATCACATACCTCTAACCTCACATGAGGCATGCTTGGTGTGAGAAACAAGAGGATGTGAGAGATTAAATAAGGGAACACATTCTAGACTACATTGTTGGAAAAGGAGGAAAATGATGGAATAAGAGGTTGTGGCTATGATCCCAAATAAATATGGAAAGAGGAGAATTTAATATTAAACCCTCACCCATGTTGATCTCCAGAATTGTCATATCATGGTAATCTATCTAAAGACATCCTGAGATGAGGTGAAGAGGGTGAAGAGGGGAAACTCTCGCAAAAGGATAGGGGCTTACCTTAGGAGGAGTTCCCTGACATGGGTTCTAGGAAAGGGGAGCAGTATCATCCCTCGTCAAAGGGGAAGGAAAGAGTGAACTTATTGATTTTCACTGGAACAAATTGAAGGGAAATGCCAATGGTTACCCAAAAACTCAAGAACGGGGAGGTTCACGTTGGCATCCCAAAGTCCTTCCCTGGGATACCGTTGGAATGTAGACTTTGAAGACATTTTGGGGGCCCAATACATTATGGGGATAGCCTTCATGACTCCACTTACCTTAGTTATGTAAATTTATAAGGGCTCCCTAGTGCGCCTAATGATAAGATCATATAGGTCTGGTGGGTATGGAGGAGGATTTGGCCTGATGTTAGTGGACTGGTTCACAGTAGAGCTATGGAGAACGAGACTGTAAAGGAGGGGAATGATTGGTGTTTTGGGGAAGCAATCCTGAACACACCATATTCTGCATACTATTTTCTCACGTGGGATGGGGGAATACCTATGCAGCGTACTGCTATATAAGTAGCGGAGTCATTTTCTTACCGAAGCGGTACATGGACTTGGTTATGGACCATTTCGTACCATAGATTTACTTGGTCTTGTAAGTGGTCCTCATACTAGATTATTATGAGGAACCAAATGTGGCACTCCATGCTACCCTAGGTTCTATCCATGTACTAATGTAGTATGTGGCATAGAGTTTGATCCACATTGTGATGCACTATGTAGAGTACCAAATAGATGAAGGGTCCTGGAGCTTGTAGTTCATGGGAAATTCATCTGTGAGGGATTTATGGTTCTTGATTGCACCAATAAGGTTCTCAATTCACCAATTTTATTATGTTCATTCGTTTGGTGGTTCACGGTGGTTTATACCTTCAGAAAAGTGGTTTGTGGTTCTCACATCATATATGATTTGAAACCAAAGTCAAACTCTTCTCTGTATCCCAATTCTCTATTCTAGCCTCTAGGGTCCCCTTCATACACTCTTCCACCAGTCCCCTTTTCCACTTACAATTGTTCTCCATTCATAGAACATGGGAGAAATCATAACTATGGGCATGTGATACCATTTACGGAAGACCATGAAGCTATAATTTATCCCGAAAAAGATTCTGTCAACTAGGGTTTGTGGAGGATGTTGTTTGCAAGACATGGTTCCCGAAGCCCTTATCGTATTCTTCATCCATGAACTACATAGATCACCGGATGGTATGCATATGAAATTTCTCTATTTGATTCCACCCAAAATAGGGTTTGCAACATCCTGGGATTGCTAGTCATCTCCCCACAGGCCAGAACCTCGTGGGTCCTTCCGCATAATGTTGGTTCGCGGTTCATGTGCCCCACGAACCTTTCCCAGTGATGGTACTTGGTCAGCCTAAAACCCTTTTCATAATTTGATTTCTTCATGTTTTTTCTCAAATTTTCAATCCAATTTGAATCTATCTACCTTGATAGAATTGTTGGAATACTTGTTTCCTTATACAAAGTACTTATGAGAGTATTTACTTCCTGTCACAATGATTTCATGACCCTATAATATACAACACCAATTTTATATTTCATTGAACATAACATTAAGTTTCTTCAATAAATTTTGTTACACGGAAGGAAAAGTATTACCAAACAATAATATACTACAAATATTATTATTTAACATGATAGTTATCACCTATTCATTGGCATGGAGAGAATAAATATTTTTAACTAAATTATAGAAATTTGGTTTAGACATGTTCATATAATTAATTAGTTTGTTACCAATTGATTATAAATTAAAAAATATAAATAATTTAATGAAAATGTTTTTATAAAATACCATTTTTTATGCATCCAATGTCATTTTATCTTAAAAAATTAAATTAAATACTATTATTAAATTATAATAATTAAACACATATATAATACATTTAATATAATATTTAATATTCATCCTATATGTTTTCTAGAAATGATATAATAATAATTCCAATTTTATGCTTAAAATATGATATTTTTCTAAAGGTGGTTTTGTAGCCTTTTGATGGAAGATGAGTTTTAAAACTATATGTTGGAAATTTTAGAATATTAATTTTAAAAAATAAAATTAATTTTATAGATATGAATATCAAAATTATCTTATGGTGTTTTTTGGTGTTTTTCTGAGAAGTTTCATTTTTTATGAATAGTTAAAAAACTGAATTTTATTTCAAAACTGAATTTAATATAAATTATGTAAAATGCTAAATTATATATGAAATAGTTTTAATGTAAAATTAGATAAATTTCACATATATTAATTTAATTTACTTCATTGTAGTCATTTTCAAATTTAAATTGGATATAAAAACATTTCAATCTTTTCAACCTTTTCAATTTAAAAACCCGTTGTCTTGTCCCATCTACATGATTAATTCTAATTTTTTTTCTAATAATTATATGATTGGAATTTTAAAAATGGATTCTATATTCTAAATTAGAATAATTTTTAATCTATAAGTATGACTTAATTTTTGACCATAATTATTAGTGTAAACAGTTAATATTAATCACAGTGATTAAGAGAAAAAGAAGTTAAATAAGAGACTAAACTTTAAACATAATGGGGAAAATAACCCTGGAACTTGTAGAAAACCTATTGGATGAACATATTTGGACCATATACCCTCTTTTATATGATATTGTTTTATTATTGGAGGATCATGATGTAAGTTAGACCCCCCAAAATCGTTTACCTTTTGATTACAAGAATGCCACTCCTTCTCTAATATAAATGTGCACTCACCCCCTCCCCTTTTCACACCTCCCATGCCATTTGGGTTATAAAAAACCCTCTCATATCAACTAAAAAATTTCATCCATTCATCATAGAATAATTTTATTGGGAATAAATCAAACCAATTAATTCATTTTGTGAAATCCAAAAGTAGAACATGAAGAAGAGTTAACTTTAACCAATGATCATTTTTATTTTATTTATTCCTAAAACCCCTTCAATTATTTTCATATAATTATTATATAATAACCTAAGTATATTAAATATGATTATATTTTTATTTTTAAATTATAAAACGTACAAAATTAGATCCATCCATGTAATGTGATACACAATCATCGTTCATGTATATGGTGTACTACAGCCTCGTGAACCCATCTTGTTCGTTATTCCATAACCACATATTAAGGTTGGAAATAATGATGAATATTCTATCTATATTTGATATATATGATATTTATGATGATTATATAAGTATTATATAACACATAGATACATGATTTCCATTTTTTGGGGATATAATAACACCATTCATGTGTATGAAGGACTACTAGTAAAGCATTGTGATTCATTCACTATTTACATGGAATATATTGAAGATGGGATTAATAATAATATGTGTGAAATTAGAAATAAAAATTATAATATAATTATAATATATATTAATTAAATTTATTTATTTCTTTAAATATGATAAATAAAACAGAAATAACGTTCATGCATACGTATAACCTACCGTTTCCATAAATGGTGTATTTTATTTTCTATTACTAAATTTTAGGGATTAATTTAAATAAAAATATAATTTTTATATATTATATTAATATAATTGATTTATTTCTAGAAAAAATTTAATAAATGATTGTATTTAGTATAAAAAATAGAAACTTAGAACATATATGAAAGATAAAGCGATTATTACCTGAAACATAACTTTAACATTGAATTATTAATAAACAGGTAACAAAAAGGTCATCAGAAAATAATATATGTTTTTAAAAATATGAAAATGGTTATTTAATGATTTAATAACATTATAAAAATACTATAAATTCGGATAAATCATGTTAAACCTAATGGAATCATGAGGAATGGGTTTTTCCTATCAGACATTTAATTTTGTGAGAAATATTCTATATTCACAAATTATTTTTTTTGTGTAGTGTACATACATAACATGAATTTAATTTAAGATTATCATAATTAACTTTAGCGGTATTTAAATATCCACTTGTGTATCTCTCTTTCATTGTATTTTTAGTTTCAATGTTACAAAAGAGGTAAAGAATTTTTGTCACAATTTGCCTTCCTTGAGATGTTTGTTATGTTATACACATATCTTATTCTATAAGGTTAATAAAAAGACCCTTTGATAAGATATTTAATGAATATTATTATTTTAATTATATTTTACTTTTCATTTAATGATATTATTTCATGGGTATTTTGATTCAATGTTATTAAATTGGTAACAATATTTCGTTAACATCTCATCATTTATCGGGATTCTATATGATTAATTATTTGATATTAAAATATAATAATTCTCATGAGTTATATTATCATCTAGTTATTAATGATATTCTTTTAGTAATTTCACCATTTTCCCACTCTTTTTACTTAAAATTTTTTTGAATGTTTTTTATGAGAATCTGACTTTATTTCTGTCTTCTCTCAGAAATAAGTTTTATTCCAAAACCATGTTTTCCAAATATGTCTTTAAATTATATTTTTATTTATGTTTCTAGGAATAATATTTAGTTTTTTTGGATTATTATGTGTTTCAAATTAATTATAAATTTTATTTTAAAAATTTTCAAAAGTATTTTCTAATAAAAAAATTCAAATTTTTTTTGCTTTAGAATGTTTTTTTTTCAAAAAAGAAAGGATATTTTAACTTAAATTTTTTTTTTATATTTTTATGGTATTTAAATTCATTAACAAAAACAACCCTTATTTTTACTTATCTTATAGTAGGTATATTTTGAATTCATGCCATCCTTATTATTTTACTAGATGGAAAAATATTTTTTCAAATATATTATTATGGAACTTGTTTCTCTTCCACAAGTTAATCATCTTTCAAAGATATTTTCATGGAAGTAGCTTAATTTCAAAGGGTTAATCATATTTAATATAGATTGAAATCAAAAAAATTTATTTTCCATTGTTCGATTATGTTGTAAAATAATAATGACTAATTCTATGTGGTTTATGATGAATAATCTATGAGTTTTATTCGTGATATGGTACTTAAAAATTACATGATGGGATAAACCATATATTTTCAGGTGAGACCATTATATCTTATACGATGGGCCATCCCAAATAGCACGTGGTGATCCTATTTTAGCTTATACGATGGAAAATCATAGGTAGTGTAGGGGGAACCTATTATAGCTCTCCAATGCATTAGGAAATGATTATACTGGAAGTCGGTCATATGGTTACTACAATTAAAATAAATTTTCAAATTGAATTATGAAAATTATTATCCAAGTTACCAAAAAAAAAATTACTTTATTTTTAGGGGTTTATAATTTTTCTCATGATTGAGATAGGTAAAAAATAGATCATTATTATTAATTCTGATGACTGTATCCTTTTCAATATTTTCATATTTAATGATCCAGATATTGATGAGTGTGTGTTATTTTACGATTCTCTCATTCCATCTGATTATATTGTCATAACCTAAGATAATTCATATTCTCATTGATGAAATTATATTGAAAATGATTGTTTTTAAACTTACTGATCATTTGAGATTACCATCATTATGTTTCCTTTTCCCCATGTTTTAAATAATGATGTTAAATGAGTTATGTTTATATGTACTTTCATATGTTTGATGATGATGTATTAATGTGAAAAAGAAAAGTTAGGTTATGTGGAAGAAATTATCATTTAATGTCATGTTAATTGTTTATGTAGGATTTTTCCTCCTCTAAAACTAGAAATATAAAATATCTATGATTTTATAAGTGACCTAAGTTTTCATTTCGATATTGTATGGTTTAGATGGAAAAATTTGTGTCATAATTATCATCTTAAAAACTAGAAATATAAAATTCATGATATCAACATAGGATTTGAGAGTGCTAGTCCTAGGATATTAGACATTGTATCAACAATCAGTTTAGATAACTTTAGAGATTAGGATTTTATAATTTGAGGTTATATTATGATTCATGAATACCATCATAGTTCTATAATATTATTTATGATCATACGTTTAAAGTCTAATACACCTCATTCAATAGTTTTGAGTAGTAAAATTATTTAGTCTCTTAAAAAAAATTGGAGTATTTTTACTAGGATGAGGTATTTATAACCCCAAAGAATCATTATGAAGTGATTTTAAGGAGATGCTATTTTTCTGGGTTAAATAAAAAAGGGATAACCCATATACTGGGTGACAACCCATTGCATCTAGATAGGTGGTAGGGTTTGATACCATGATCGAAGGAAGATAAGGGTTTTGTGTGTACCTATGGTCTTTGTGATTTCCTGGTTAGTATGAAAATTTTAAAGGTAAAGGCTATGTTCATTTTTTATAAATATGTGATTTTATTTGAGGAATAATTGTTTAACTATCTTATAACAATATATAATAAAAAAAATTTAGTCATTGGATTGAAAAAATTGTCATGAAAATTTTGAGGAATTTTGAGGATAGTTATTTATGGAATGATTTAGGTTCATCTTTGGGTGTTAATATAATATTATTGTGATTATTTTATCTTATGAAGGTTTATTAATTTTTTGAATTGATTTACTGTGTGATAACCATTTTTTGGATAATTTTTAAATATAGGAGGAATAACTTGTTATCCCATTTATGGTTAAGTAATATTTAAATTTTTATTTTAGTGATTGAGGTGTGAAAATTTCTTCTTGAATACTCATCCATCCAAAATAACTTTAAGGGGTTTTTAATACAAACCATATAAAAGTGGTTTCGTTATATCCCACGTGAATTTCAAAAAAAAAACCAGATAAATGATTTCATCTTATAGACGCCATTAAACCAGATTCAAAATTAAAAATATCAAATGTAAAATCCATAAGATATTATTATCACCCACGATGTATTGGATGCATCGAGCATAGTGACACCACTAACATGGACACCTTGATTCATTATCCTCACATTCCATAACAATTTTCACTATAACCCATCATGTCCATCAAAATCATATCGATATCCTTTTTTATACTTATTTGTTTGGTGTTTTTTTTCAATTTCTTCTTCTTGACCACATTATCTATCACTCTATATTAGTCTATAGGAATTAGTTCTTCCTAACAAATCCATCATTTAATTTCCCTCCAATGTTATCTTTATATGGGATACTAGTTTTTCATAACCTCAAGTGGCAATTATGGTTCAATTTTATCTTTTTAATGGATGCTTCATTTGTTTTTTTATGATGTGGTTTTCAATAATGGAATTCCAGAAAAATCTAATCCTTTACTAACCAATATGAATTTCAAGGGAGAAATTCATTATAAAGGGGGTATAATGTAGCATACTAAGATTTTTTTAATAATTTTTTTCAAAATTACTTTAAATTATTCGATATATTGTATTACACAAAATGAAAAATTTATGTTGAATTATAGGAAACACCATGGTTACGTTTCATTTCACACAACGTCAAGTTTCACCAATAACTCTAGTTACATACACAGATGAGTCTTACGAGACAACAATATGAAATTAATATTTATAATTATAATGATAGTTATCACATAGACATTGGAATGGAGAGAATGAATAATATTAACTAAATTAAAAAAATATGGTATAATTTTTTTATATAATTAATTGACAGGTTACTAAAAAATTATAAATTAAAATAAACCAATTGAATATAAAATAGACTTTTTTTTATAAAAAACTATATTTTATGATCCAAATGGAATTTTATCATAATAAATTAAATTCATTACTATTATCAAATGAAATTAAATAAATAAATATATAATAAGTACATTATAATGATTACCATTCATCCTATGTGATTTCAATAAATTATATAAAAATATTTCCAATTTTACATATAAAAAGTTGTATTTTCCTTGAAGCTAATTTGTTGCCTTTAGATAACGCACTTGTTTTAAACCTAAATTTTCAATATTTTATAATTTTTAATTTAAAAAATAAAATAATTTTTTTAAATATTAATATCAAAACTTTTAGGGTTAGTTTTTGGTATTTTAATGGGAAGAATCATTTTTTGATGCTTAGTGAAAAATACAAAATTTCATTTAAAAATAGACTTTTTATCAAAATAATTTGTAACGAAAAATTACATATTAAATTAGTTTTAAAGTATAATTATATCAAGTTCACATCAATTAATCCAATTTGTGTAATTTAAATCAAAATAACATTTAAACTTTCTATAAAAACATTTTAATATTTTGAACTTTTTTCACATTAAATACTCATTATCTCGTCCCGTCAGCAATATTGATTTTAAATTAATTTATTCCACTTATGTGATTGGAATTTGTATAAATATAATCAAAAATTATAATTAGTAATGTTTATATTGTATAACAAGTCCAAATTATTTTTTTATCATAATTATTAGTGAAATTTTTTAAAAGTTATCATAATGATTACGAGAAAAAAAGTTTACTAAGGCACTAAATATTAAACATAAGGGTAAAATAAAATATAAACATGTACAAAGCCCATTTTATTTCAATATTTCATCCATATAACCTATTTTTTATAACTTTTTTCATTATTTTAGGAACATTATGTTAGGTAGTCCTTCAATAGTGTTTAAATATTTGTATTTACAAGAATGTCACTCTGCCACTATAAAAGAGCATTCACCCCCTCGCATTATCACACATATTCAACCATTTTTATCATTAAAAACCTACCCAAATAAACTAAAAAAATACAATCATTTATCCTATAATCAATTATTTAGGCATCAATTTAACCAATTAATTCCTTTGGTTAAAACAAAAAGAAGATACCCGAAGAAGAGGTGACGTTCATCAACGAATGTTTTTGATTTATTTCTTTCTCAAAACCCGTCAATTATTTTAATATATATTATATAATAACTTCAGTATATTTAGTATACTGATATTTTGTTATGTTATGGGTATTACCTAAAAATATAGAGACTTACATCAAATAGGACACACAATCATCGTTTGTGTTTACGGTAGACTATCACCTCACGAACCGATGATGTTTAATCGTCCATTAAAACATAATAAGGTTGAAAAAAATGATTTAAATACTATTTAAATTTGATATATATGATTTTTATAATGATTTTGTAATTATTATTTAATACATATCTTCATTCATTAGATTTTTTGGGATACGATAATTTTGTTCGTGTGTTTGGCAGACTACCGCCTCATTAAACAATGTGATCTATTCATGCTTTACAGGGAATGTATTAATGATGGGTTTAATAATAATATGGGTTACATATGAAATGAAAATGAAAATTTAATAATAATATATATATATATATTACTTTTCTTTCTTTCTTTCAACATTACAATGAAAATTGAAACAACTTTCATGCGTACGTAGGGCCTACCATCTCCATGGACAATGTATTTCATTTTCTATCACTAAATTTTATGCATTAAGCTATATAAATATATCCTGTATATATATATGAAATAAATATCATTGTTTTAATTTTATAAATTATGAAACAATTATTAAATTAAGAATACAAAAAATAGAAATTCAAAATATATATGAAAAAATTGATTATTACCCAAAGCATATCATTAAAATGAAATTATTATGAAAAAATTAATAAAAGGTCATATAAAATAATATATGGTATAAAAATAGTTAAAATGGTTCTAAAATAAGTTAATAATACTTTTGAAACAACTATACATGAGTTTAAATCATGATTGACCAAAAGGAAGAATGTGGCTAGGGTTTTTCTCGTATCACTTTTATTTCTATGAGATATATTCTATATTCACCACTTATTTTTATTGTGTGGTTTATATAATTCCCATGAATATAAATTATGATTGTTTTCCATATTTTTATATGTATTTTCATAACCAATTGAGTATCTCTATATTATTTTTGTTACAATTTTTATTCTTTGTCAAATGTTTTATGTTATATACCTATCTTCTTTTATAAGGTATATATTATTCCCCTTTGAAAAGTTATATCATGAATATACTAATTTTCATAATATTTTAGGTTGAATTAAATAATATTCTTTCATGGGTATTTTGATTCGCATTTATTAATGTGGTAAAATTATTTTGTTACAATATCATAGTTATTGGGATTTTGTATGATTAGGTCTTTAACGATAAAATATTATAATTATAATAAAATCTCTTATGATTGGGTTATTCATGATATTTTCAAATAATTGTAAAATGTTTCCATTATTTTAACATAAAATGTTTGAGATAGTTTTTTGAAAAGTATCTCAATTTATTTATCTCTTACGTTGGAAATACGTTTTCTTCCAAAACCCTGTTTTTTTTAAATGTTTATAAAAATCTATTCAAATATCCATTTCAGTTTATTTTCCAATACAAAGACTACTAGAACGTTTTATGTATAATTTTTATTAAAAATATTTTCAAGTAATTCCTTATAAATTTTCAAATATATTTTAAAATAAAAATGATTTCAAAATGTTTCATGTTTTGATTTTTTTAAAAACAGAAAGTATATTTTCCTTCATAATGTTTTGATTGAACTTTTAATATAATTATCATTCATAAAAGTCAATATCCATTGTTTTTTTCTTTCCTAAACTAAAGATATTTTGAATTTATGCTATATTCATTCCTTGTATTTATAGATTAAGATTGTTTCAAATAGATTGTTATGAAACAATTTTCTCATCCATAGGTTAATCAAGTCTGAGAGAAATTTTCATGAAACATATTAATTTTCCATAAGTTAATAATATTTCAAAGAGATTTACTTAAATACCATTTCATTTTTATTGGTTTGTCAAGTTATAAAATAAAAATGTTTTATTATATGAGTTTTATAATGAAACATCTATCTTTTTTAATTCTTGATATGGTATGTGGGTATTACATGATGGGGTAGCCTAAATAGCATCCGGTGAGACTGCTACAACATATATGATGGGGTAACCCAAATAGCACCAGGTGAGCCCGTTACGAATTATATGATGGGTCAACCTAGATAGTGCTAGGTGAGTCTCTTATAGCACTTAATCACATTGGTTAATTATTATATTAGTATTCATCCATATTGTTATTCCAAGTTAAAGGGTTTTGAATGGGTTTTTTGAAATTGATTTTCCAAGTTACCAAAAAGGATTTTATTTTCCTATTATGGGGTTATAATGATTTTTTATGACTGAGATTGGTAAAACACAACTCATGATTGTTGATTCCTATGTTTATTGACTTTTATATGTTTTCATATTTTATGATCTAGGTATTGATGGGAATGAGTTATTTTATTATTCACTAATACAATCTGATTATGTTGTCATATCATTATACAGTTATTATGCTCATTGATGACATTCAATTTCAAATGATTACATTTACCCTAACAAAGAATTTGATGAAACCATTATTATGATTCCTTATCTCCGTGAATATAATAATTATATTGAATGAATTATATCTAAAAGATTTTTGATATGGATGATGAAGATTTCTTAATATGAGAAAGAAAATATGCATTATGTGGGAGAAATTCTCAATTATTGTAATGTGAATTTTTTATATAGAAGTTTTTATTATTTTTATCCAACTATAAACCTAACAGTTAATCATGTTTTTAATTTATCCATGTTTTCCTTTTCGTTTTGTAAGGTATATATGGGAATATTTGGGTCATAATTATCAGCTTCAACGTCGGAAATGTAATGCTCATTATTTCAGTATAGGATTCAGGAGTGTAGGTCCAAGGATATTGAAGAAAACCACTACTCTCACACTTCCCAATGTAAATTTTCATCCCAAATACTCCATATAAATACATATTGAATACCTAGAAATTTTCTTATGTAAATAAAATCTAAACATCATGAGGGTTTTAGTGTTGTACAAGATAATATATATTAAGGAAAGTGTATGACCCTAAAAAATCATCCCTATTTTTCATTTTCCCTTACTTTTTCCCCAATTATTCAAAAAAACAAATCTTATAAAATTAATTAATTATTATTTAAAAACTATAATAAATATTTTAAGATAATTTAATTTAATTTTTTATTAGATATATAAATTTCAATATTCCATTTCTGGCTCTTTCGATAATGTCCCATCAACCGTCAATTAATCTCCAATGATGAAATTTAAAATCCTTTTATTATCACCAAAATTATGGTTGGTTATGAAACTTTTTTAATGATATAATAATTTGTAAATATATCTATTTTATGATTTATAGTTCATCACACTTATCCATAAATGACCTTGAAAAAAATAGTGACATAGAAAAAAATATGAAACATTAATAAAAACATGATATTAAACCAATTCACATTTACCAAAGAGTGTTATATATTAGAAACCAAAAATTATAATGGATAAATAGTATAAAGAAGAAAATAATTAACTTATATTGGTATGTTTCAATAATCTAATGTTTAATATTCAAGATGTGGAAAAGCAATAAAATAAAGCGGGATTTTAGGTAAGGGTATTTTAGAACCAATATCCCTTTCTTTGGGTTATCCATTTTTTATGTAATTATTCATATAAATATTAATCTAATGCTCCTTATTTATAATTTAACTATTAATTACTTATCCCTTTAGGTATATTAATGTTTCATCCTTGATTTATAGTCTATATACAAATATTTTTTTAAAAGTTTTTTCTTTCCAAAACATATATTTGATTCCTCAAAATTTGTTTCTAATTATCTCAAGAATAATGATGTTTATACCAAATATATTTCCCGTTATTCACATGAGAAAAAAAAATTTATTTATGAAATTACTATTTCTAAAATACTTATGAAACATATTCTTTTCTATGGATTATTTTAGGACTATGATTATTATAAATTCTATGTGAATTACATTATAATGTTAATATTATGATGTGATGTATATGACCATAATTATGAAACCCTTTAATTAATTGAATAATGTGATGTATTAGATGAGATAATTTTTATTATTCATGAAAAATATTATATCTCTCTTAAAAATAACGATTTTATGATTATACACATATGTTATCTGTGAACATGATGCTATCTTTGTTCGCAACTATTTGTGGTATTTGACCACATTGACATGCAGTTTCATTTTTACATGTCCCATTATTCCATGGATTTATACACTATTTCCCTTATTATTATGATGTTATTCCCATTATTATGATATTATGGTGATGATTATAGTCATCTATGTTATATTAATTTATGTCCCTTATTACTCCTCTTATTGGGTTTTTCACAGACCACTTTATTGGATGTATATCCTCACATGACTAAACATACTAAGGATAACATTAAATATATTATGTTAATAAGGAAGAATGATATTCAACAATGTATAGTTTTTATTATTTATAAGTGATTTATATTCCTAAATAACCCAAGATACAAAAACTTTTTATCCTTGAATATATAGTTATTATGATGTTTTTCTATAAAATGATATAATCGTCATGTATGAAAAAATGGGGTAACTATATGAAATATCATATTTTTGATATCCTAATAAGAGAAATTTTTTCAAATATATAACAATGAGTTATAACAATGGTCAATGGTTTACAATCATTGGATGGGATTGGTATTATTTATATAATATATATTAAAAGAAAATAGATATTAATCTGTGGGAATAGAAGATGAATATAATGACACTTATATATACCAATACCGTGATAGATCTAAATGTCATAAAACTTATCATAATTTTGATTTAGTATAATATTTAAGTAAATAAGGTAAGATGGGGTTAAAGTACCCAATAATAAGGGACTATATATCATAACTATTTTAATTAAAATTTATTTAAATGAGTATTATGGTAATTTTAGTGATTATATATATTTGAAAATTATAAAATTATTGATTTTTTGGATAATAAGGTAATGAAATTCAATAAAAAATAATATATTTTTATGAATTAGTTGATAAAAAGGAATATATAAGGGAATCAGATGAAGTTATCTTTTATAAGGGAAAACAATCAAGTCATGTAAATGTGGGTTGTACTTATCATCAGATGAAAGAAAATGTATTTTGGAAGGTTAAAAGGGAAATGGGTAAGAAGGCTCTCAATTGATTCCCACCAAATCATAATTTCATATTATATAATTGATTAAGTACTTGAAGAATGTATATTATTTTATCTACAAAATAAATGAAGTAAAGGATGAAAAATCACACAGACCACATACCCTTCAATACAAGATGAAATATCATAACCATTAGAAGGTCATGTGAATGGATCTTACAATGAACATGATCTACCACTGATCATTTGAGGCCCCTAAGAAAAACCTACATCATCTTGTGAAGGTGACTAGTAAATCACTAAAGACCTCGTTATTTCCCTGGTGGCATATATACTATTTTACGTGTGATTATGTTGGCATACAAACTTCATTATAGAAATGACCTCTACCTTTTCCATTATATTATGGGATATACCTTTAGATATATAAAAAAATACATGGATTTTATATCTCTATAATTTTACCACATTAGATGACCTAACATTGATCATGTGAGGTGCAACATAAAGGTAAGGGGACTGTATATGACAATGCTCTGACATCATCGTGGTACCCAACATTGATTATCCAATGTTTTATAGTCCCACAGATAGATTGTTCATGAAAATTATCGAACATCTTCACGAGACGCAATATTCATCATGTTATGGTGTATTAGAAATCAGATAAGCCAATTAGTAACAACAAACACACTCCCTCATGAGATCCATTTTCCTTGTAAAATAAGGAAGAAAAAAAACATAAAAATGAATAAGATTATCATGAAGGGATGATATGTTAATCTTCTTGTGAATTTTTTTTATGTACCTTGAGGTCCCATTTATGTTTTATCATGATCCCCTGGAGTCCCCTTTGGTATAAAATATTCATAACATGAAAGTCCCTTTTACAAGATAGATCTCGGGTGCAAAGGCCCCTCACAAACAGCTTTAGTGTCACAAAGGAATTTTGATTAGTATTCTTCAACCAGGAAAACTCCATTCCATGGGAATCTTGATCTCATAAAGGGTTTTAGACAACCTGTCTCAACAGTGCATAGGATATTTGAAATAGACACATGGATATTTTAAATTACTTTGATCAGATGGTGTCTAATAAATATGGTGATGGATGATGATTCTAATGGTTTCTTCTTATCACTCAACACCATATATGACCAATGGTAGGATCATGTGAAGAACATGATGAATGAATACATTCACCAACTCTACTCATAATATCATAGTATTCAACCCACAAGGTTAGGTATAAACAATACAGAGTGGCCAATAAATCCATCTTTATCAACACAAAACACAATGACCAATGTGCATTAAGAGGATACTATACATGAGTGTAATTATTAGAGTGGAAGTTCCCATGATCACGAAAGGTCATCCACCCGGTAAAATCCAAATAAGTAACTATGAGATCATGTGGCATGATTATGATCCTTTCAAGATGATTATATAGATAATGAAATGACTTCCAATGTGTCAAACAGATTGTGTGAAGGGGGTTTTTCATGTCTATTGGGTCACAAAAAACCCAAAATACTATTTCTTATCTTACCCTAGGGGACATATGCAATAAATAATACAAAAAAAAAAGAAATAAATACATATCTATGGATATACTAATTTTCATGTGAGGGAATCATGAACTTCCCATGATCTATAAATATTAGGATACATCGCCAAAATATATCAACCAGGATTGGGAATGACCTCTAAACTTGTCATGTATGTCTCAAAAATACCTCATGACAAGTCACTCATGTCTTGTGAAGCCCTCCATTCATGCCATACAAGTATCTATAATCCCTTTTGACATATGACATGGATCTTAGGATGTCCTTTATACATGGCATCCAAGTCATCTGATGTCCCTTTTAAATTTTATCCATGTCATTCAGTAGTACCAAGGTAGATGAAAAAGTTCTGGTAGTTGCATTTCGACATGTCTCACAAGTCCTACAATATCTTCCATACATGTCAACCAAGTCTTGATATTCCCTTCAGACATGTTGGAAAATTCATGTGACACCCTCCATATATGTCATCGTTGATCATGTAGTTTCATTCATACATGTCATCTGGATCAGGTGAAATCCTCTAGGAAGGTCAAATGGAACATGTGATTATATTTGAACATGTCTATTAGGAGCCTAATACATGTATGCACATCATTACACAAGTTAGATAGACACCTTGAGCACCACAATTAGAAAATCCGGACATGTTAAGCGGAAACCCCAATACATGAAAACATTACCCTGTAGACATATTTGGGTATACCCCCAAATTGGATCATGAGAACTCTAATTCCTACAATAACTGGTATACATAGGAAAAATTCATAAGGCTCCCACTTAAACAGACACCTACCTTGGTGTAAGTCCCCCCATATCTCAGACAATCCTACCATGGTGACCTATTTTATCCCATGGGTTTATCATTATTCAACTTTTATAGGTGGAATATATATATAATTAATTATTGAATACTCTAATTCTTGTTATAACCAGGATATATAAGACTCATTCTTAAGGACTAATATTTACATAACGAAGCCCATCAGGGATGCCTTAGTGGACATGTCACAACTCCATATGTAATGTGACTGATGATTTGTTATCCCTTGTTTTTTCATCTCAAGCACATCTTACCTAGGATTAGGGATTTTAAATGGTCATATCATTAACTACATGAATTTTCCATATCTAGGGAAACCTCATTGTGAAATCCCCATTTAGTAGTATAATAAGATTTCCCCTATACGATGGTATCCAAATCGAGGTAATTATCGATTGAACATTAAAATATGATGAATCTGATTCCTATTATGATCAGGATATGTAGGATTCCTTAATAAGGAATGATCTCAATATTAAATTCGTAAGTGACCTCATATATGTAATTTATGCATGACATTAAACTTCATGGTTTCAATAAACAACATGGGTTTTGATTATTATATAAAGAGGGTATGTATGATGCCTCATAAAGGTACAATACCTTCCTCGAAATATCTATTGGCTCCCTATATGATAGTAAACTATATATTTCCTTGTTATATGGATTCAAAATACAAGAAACTACTCATTTATAAGAAATAATCGGAATGGATTATGATACTCAGATACATAGAGATGGGATCATTAATAGAACCCCTTTTACCAATATAAAGATTCAACACCTAACTATTTTTAGAGTAATCAGTTCTATATTAGGACTGGGAATGGATTCACAACCATAACTTAAATCTATAAGAGAGTCTCTGAGTTGGTAATAATTCTTTTCAAATGGGTTATATGAGCCTGATATCCCGTCCTCTCAACCAGTGTGAGCTGCTATGTGTCATCAGATCTGAAACCTCAAATGGATTCCTGACTTATGAAATCAGGCTCGTACTCAGTTATGGATGTGGGAACCGTAGGTTGTTTCTATAAAAAAAAATAGATTAACCTAACATGAATAATTGTGAAACACATTCATCCCCAACACCAAAAATCAATATTATGGAAAAATATATTCAATGGAAATAAAAGTGGTAAACCCAATCTGAATGAATATAATGAAAAATTAAATGAATCATTATAGGAATTGGGAATAATTTCTCATAAACATGAGCATACATCCAAATATATTTTAGAAACAAAAAATTTAATCCTAATGTCTATATCTCAAATAAAGAGAAGATCTATTTAAAAAATGCAATGAAGGTTCTCAAGAAATAAGTCAATCCTCATTGTGACAAGTCCACATGAGATAAATGTCTAAAATGATCATATGAAAGGAAAATTGTGTTACCTATTCATATATAATTGATAATTTTTTACTCATGAAATGATTCACTAATTTGAAAAATTATTTATTTTTATATTCATTTCTCCAGACACTACTTTGAAAGAATGCCATGTCTTGGGATCATGTCTTCATCTAGAAACTATTTTCGAACCACAACTCCAGCTACATACTTTTTCGGTCACAAAACAAATTCTCCCACCTAAAAAAATTAGACTCATGGGGGAAACATAGTGGTTTGGGAATAACATTGACATGGTATGATCCTAACTCTTGATACCATGTGAAATAGTCTCCAAAATTTGAAATTGATGAGTCTGAATCGTCCAAAAAAAGTTTCATTGAAACTCATGGCACTCGCTACCACATACCAATCACATTAGAATCTTATCCCTACAGAAAGAAAATTATATCCTTCTATATATGTGAAAGGTGTATAAAGGAGTAAATTAGGGATACCTTTTTGTTCACAATCCACTAACGAGGTCTCCCATCAACCACCATCACAATTGTCATCCTAGTGGTTTCACTCAGTCGCCTGTTGATGCCACCTGCCGACCAACAACCACTAGGGATTCTCATGAATATTAATGATGTATGTAATTTAGGACATGGAGTGATATGGATAACTAGAAGTGGGCCCTTATATATAATTCCACTAATTAAAACCACCTTCATATTCTTTCAGTATCTGGTGGGTAGGATCATATTCTTACCACCTCAAATCATGTTTGTTGGCATATTCCTTCTATAAGCATGGGGTGGCGCACATCCCAACACCCATGTATGAAGCCCACTGAAATATTTAGATGTAATAATGAATAAAGGAGTGGGATTTTATCCCCACTTCAATTTAATATATATTCTAGTACATATTGAAGATAAAAAATGTGCAGACCTACATTACTATAAAAACTTTACAAAAGTGTAAATACATTATTTCAATAGTTCACAAAATATGCTAACATATTTCGAAACTGGTTTACATATAGGTACAAGATCATATTTCTATCTCGATATCCATGGTATCACAACACTCTAATCCTTACTAAAAAGTGTCTTATCCAAAGCAAGTGTTTTATGAACCATCCTGATAGTACCTGAACCACCACTACTCCAAGCCCACCTCCAATAGGCTTGGGGTTATCGACCAGTTCAAATTAGGAATATCACACACATGGGATGAATTATCCTAATTAACTTGTACACACACACACACATACTATCCCATACAACGATAAAATTTAATACAACTGAAACCAATCTATGTATATATCTACAATCCAAAAATAGAGTAGGAAAGTAATTTTAAAATAGAGATAAAAAAGGGGGAAATATAAGTAGAACAAAAAATGTAAATATTACAACCTTCTCCAAGGGTAAGGACTACTATAAAATAATACCACCCAAAAAACCTCAGTAAATCAAGCTCAATCTCTGCTCCACCAGCTTCATGTCCACCCAAGACACCATCAAATGGGCCATTGTGTGTGTAATACAAACACATGTGTGAAGAACCCTTTCATAGGTGAGTATCAAAATACCCATCATGACACCTCTAAAACACTAAACATGGACAATAGAAAATAGTCAACTCATAAAAATGATATAACAATAATAAAAATAACAGACATCTAGATATACTCTAGAAGGACATTGTGCCTCCATGTAATCAAAACCATACATCCATCCACCTGATTAGGCTTGAACCAATGATCATTATTGGAGAATAAACTCCATAATACATTATAGCACTAGATAATCACATACAAGAGTTCATGATGATTTTCACACCTAATAAAGATTACTGGTATCTGAAGACCCTGATAATCAGATAGGGGATCACACCTAGGACCCCTAGGTAACACCATAAACCTGATCTGGATCAACCTGCTATGTAGGAGATCCTAATTTAGTGGTGCCACAAACCCTAATGAAATATACTAATAGATGGATGATCAACTCCCAACTCAAGGAGTTTATTCCAATTATAAAAACCCCACCTCAGGTATAAAATTATAGTGGATCACACTTTTCTCTCACGGAGGGACAACACAAAATATATATGAGACTTATCCTCTAGAAGGGATCAAAATCCATAGATTTTGATTTAATATTCCATTGTTCCCTCAAGGGGATGTAACAAGGGAACATGAAAAATTGATAGTGGTCCAAATGGAAGATTAGAATGCTCCAAACACCCCCAGGGGTACACAGTGTATACCAGGGGTGCACGAAATTTACAGCCAACCCCTATCCTTCAAATGTTCTTATTCCTCCCAAAGAATGTAAATATTTATATAAATGGTATGTAGTAATAATGAACGATGTGTAGTGATCACCTAGAACTATTATTGTTCTTCCTAGTCATGTCTATGTACACAAGACTGTACATGTGTACTTTGGTCACGTACTCTATCCAACCCATTCCCATTTAACCTCAGAGCTACACACCAAGCCTGCAAGAACATGTCACAAAGCATGTGATTGGGCCACACTACATGTTATATTTATCTCTCTACGAAAACCCCAACACCACAAGTAGTGGGTCCCACAAAGTGTGTAATTTTTTATTACACATCCTATAACCCATGATTTTTAGATCCATCTAGTTTCCTCCTATGAATCATCTTATATGTCACCATCACCACATAACTCACTATAAAAACATAGATCATGGGCAGGCAGACCATTCTGTTGTAGGAGATCAGGACTCCGAGATTCAAATCCACCAGGGAAATACCCATACCTACTGTGTGCCACCACACCATTGAATCTTGGATGAATGGGAATATCCTATACTTCATGATCATCCTCTTCCATCATCTCCACCTAATCACATCCTTGATCACAAACATCACCCACTGTATTGATCCATTATAATGAATAACAGTCATGTAATGATCAAATACTAGGTAATCGTCAAACCATGGGTCATACAAAATGTATGCGATGAGTGTATGAAAAAATTGGGGAGAAATACTTGAACTATAAGGTGTGGTGAATGATTCTTCAACTTTTGATATTCATACTTGATACATTTTTATATGTCTATATGAACAAAGACATATCAATCAATGAACATGTTAATATACCATAATCAATCAATCATCGAGGTGTAAAAAAATTATTTATTTGTGATTTGATCTGCATTCAACATGAGATAAAAAACTAGATAAAAATAAAAATCAAACATTATACCAATATTTTGGATTGATTTACGATGAAGGATTCTTATGTGTTACTGTCATTTGTGAGATCCACCAAATCCATTGTCATATGAACCTCAATTTTGAATAATGCGACATCATCTTCCAATGATCCTCCAATGAATCCTCTCCAATAACTAATCTCAATACCTAGGTTATGTGGATAAAACTAGGGTTGAGTAATATCCATTATTTAATAGAGTAATACAGTCGCTGCATGAATTAAGGATAAAATAAATAAATAAATATTTTATGAATTCCACACCCACAACAACTTTTTCACAAACACATAACACCAAAAAGGTTATCTCAGTCCTAGAGTAAAACATGAATTTTGAACTCAACGGGGCCTTCCAATGTCTGATCCAAAACCCCATTCGGGATTTATTTCACCTTTTCAGGTAAATTGCACCCACATGATATTAATATATTTAATATATTTTAAAAAATAACTCTGTGAACACATCACCTCAGAATCTCATAATGTACCTGTACCTGACTCTAAAAATAATCCATATAATATTCTAAATAAATATATGATAAAATTTGAGTCATTTCATATGCCCGACCTTAGGAGGTTTCATCCTAAAAACTATAAAACCTACTCCAAAAGATGAGGGTACTAGGCTTGCATATGGGCCCCCCTCTACCAGTTTCTCTCTTCAAGATTCATATGCTACCATAATACACACAGTGGGGGAATCTGTCATTCTTGAATGGTATTCTCATATATATCCTTGATCTCCATCGGGTACTCAACAAAGGTAACCCAATCCACGATGATTAGTTTTACCCATTCAATATCATGTGTTGGGTCGTGCACGTACCTCTATAGCTAGGACTTGTGGAAGACATCATGTACCCAATGAAAATGTGTTGGTAGAGATAAGTGATACACCACATTTCCAACTCTATATAGTATACAGAAAGGGTCGATGAATCTGTGAGATAGATTTACTCTTTGTCTAAATATCCATAATCCACATTGAATTTTACATTCTAAAACACATTGTCTCCCTCATTTAATTACATAGGCCTTACTCTTCAGTCCTTGTAAGACTTCTCACAGATCTGTAATGTTCTCATTTTCTTCTAGATTATCTTCACCTTCTTTATAGTATGTCACACCAAATATAGGCCCCTAAGTTTTGACTCACTAGGATCAGTCCGACAAAATTGGTGACCTAAAGGGTCACCCAAACAAGGCCAATAATGGTTCCATAAAAATGGTGTAATGGTAACTATTTATGTATGAAAACCCCAAAATGGGTTGTTGATCCTCATAACTATGGCCAAAATCCATCATGTAAGTCCATATCATATCCTCTAAGAATAGAATGATCTTATTGGTCTAGACACAAATTTTGGTGGTGAAACTCCATGTTCAACTATAAATTGGTCCAAAAAGGCCTCCTTTAATCCTCTCCATAATCAAGGTGTGAAGAAAACTTCATGGTATGAAATGATAATTGAGGTAAATCCACATAGCCATACTATATAATACACCTACAAGAATCAAAGGATATCTAATAAACTATACTCTCAAACAACATGGAAGTGGTCCAAATTTATAAGATAGTTGATAATCACCCAAATATAATTGACACCCCAAGACTTATGTGGTACACCTATCATGAATATATGGATATCTCATCCCACATCCACTCCACCCCATCAAGGGGTTTAGCTAAACCCCCTAAAACATGGTCCTTATCCTTATATTACTGATAAGTGAGGAACTAAGAGAAAAATTATACCACACAGATCATTAATCGAAAAAAAAAATCAAAATCATTGTTACTAATACATTTTCTTTCCGCACAAGGATGAACCACCAAAGGGGATGTATGAATATCCTTCATCACCTCCTCCTGCAACACCAGTGCTGCCATCATATATCATATAAAAATGATAGTATGATACCCACCTTATTAATATATATTAGGAGTATGTCTTGTGGATATCTAGGTACTTATGGTCTCAAAGTTGGTATCTCAATTATAAGCATCCCTATCACAATGTAAAAGTGGTGGGGTAACAACCATTGAATAAAGATATGAATAAAAATATTTTCCCACTAAGGAAAACTACCAAGAGGATTATGCTCTGATACCACAACCAATAACTGAGAACAATATCTCATAATAATATCATCTGCCACCACATCCCTCTTCCCAAGAGTGTAGAAAACCTAGGAGTTATAATCCCATTGAAACATTATAAATTGCCAATGTCACATGATGCGACCATTCATAGAGAATATATACATGAGACTCTAGTGGTTAGATTATATGATAAATGACTCACCCATGAGATAGTAGCTCCACATATTCAGGGTGAAGTATACAACTTATAACTTAGGATCATGGTCTACCTAGTTCTTCTCATGCGGTCTCAAATACCTAGACACATGGGAAATAATTTACTACCTCTACATGATACGATCATTCATAGATAAGATATACATGAGACTATAGTGGTCAGATTATATGATAAATGACTCACCCTTGAGGTAGTAGTGCCACATATTCAGGGTGAAGTATACTACTTCTAACTAAGGATCATGGTCTACCTAGTTCTTCTCATGTGGTCTCAAATACCTAGACACATGGGAAATTATTTACTACCTCTACATCATGAATAAACCATGACTGTTCCCTAAGGCATCATATAACACTACATAGATGAGATATTCAATCATTACCTCAACTCATAAAAACACTGTTGACACATTTTTTCAACACAAAAAGCTTACCATTTCATGTCAAAGTTGTTAGGGGTGCTGCTACTCTGGAGAAATCAGGTAAAACCCTCCTATATTACCCCACCATCCCACACAAACTCTACTCCTCAATAAAACTCTTGGGTGACACCCAATATAGCACTACCTAAACCTCCACCATGTCTACTTCCATACCTTCCTCTATGATGACTTGTCTCAAAAGTGGATCTCTCAAATCCAAAGCTGACACTTTGAGATCTTCCAATAATGCATGTACTCTTATAGTGTCTAAATGACCATCCTCATGTGTCTTGCGTGATCGTACTCAAAATCCAAGTACAAGAGGACATCATCGATGAGGACCACCAAGAACCACTCTAATAAAGGTTCCAAGATCTAGTTCACAAGTCCCATGAAAATTGATAGGGAATTAATCACATTGAAGTGTATCACTGATTATTCATAGTGATAATTGTGACATTGGTATGTTGTCTTCGATATATGCTTATCCCGTACACGTAGCTGGTGAAAGACTGATATGTGGTCAATCTTCAAGAACCATTTTCCCCTCTCAACTAATAAAAGTGGCCATTGATCATTTTTATTATATATTTATTCATCAAGGTCATGTGGATAAAGCATTGTGAATCCAAAGATAACCTCAAGCTCCCATCCACCTTTTTAGAGTACAACACTAGGGCCTCCCAAGGTGAAACAATATCTCTCACAAATACCTTATCTTTTAAGCCCTCTAATTGTATGCTTAACTCCCAAATATCTACAGATACCATTCGATTTTCTCATGTAGATATCAGATTGATAATAGAGTGTAAGTCAATAAATAATTCTAGATCGTGGTTGAGAGGTATGCCCGACACATACTATGGAAATACATCCTCATTCTTGGACACCACTTCAGGGAACTGGTAGCCCATAACATCCACTGCCCCAAGAGTCATGCTAGCCAATTGGTGAGTAATGAGATATACTCTCCTATTCATACACCTCTCCTACTATGATAATGTTACCTTTTCACCCATAAATCTAATCCTTGTCCCATCACTATGTACACACGACATCCATTTCCTAAAATAATCAATCATGGAATGAACTATTGATAGTCATTCTATACCTAAGATGACATCATAATGCGTCATATATTCTACAAAAATATCCCATACAAATGTCTCATCTCAAAGCATAATACCACACTGTCCGATGAAGTTTTCAATCATAGGGTCACCTACTATAAATATTTTGAAGGATAAGGGTTGAGCTATAAACTCATATAGAATCTTTAATTCATCAAATAAACAAGTGGTATTAATGTAATGAATCAAACTTATTTATATCTATAATACATCTAAGATAGAAAATGATAAATAATTCCTCATATCATCATTGTAACCTTGGGGTCCATGTTTTTTATTGACTAAAAATATCCTCGTACCTGAATACCAGCACCTTAAGCCTACTGTGGACCATGTGGGGGTGGTGGTGTTAATAGTTCAAATCTCATACCATCTCCCACTTATCAATTGGATATTATTCCACATATTTCACCTTATATACCAGTCTACTCCTACCTCTATCTCTTCCTTGGAGGTCCCTTGACCATATCATAATTAGATGTATGATGGGTCAATCAATCCCATGTAATATGTCCCCAACAATTGTAGGGGAAACAGTTCCCCTCCATTGTCTAAATCAAGCTATTCTAAGAGACATACACCACTGATACTATGTCCTTCGATCACCCCTCAAGGAATTTACATGCCTGGATCCTTATGAATGTCATTTACTATCTTATGTTATGGTCTCCTCTCATTGGTTCCCATTATTAGATCCCATTGTCGATGTCTACTCTTCTTGGATTCTCTCCACCACTAAGGCCCACTCAGCCAATCTTTCATAAGTGGGAATTCATAGAGATATCACTGAGGCCCTAATATACCAATGTAACCCCAAAAAAATATTTGATATCTAAAGAAAATATCACTCACCATATCCATGAAGTATCATGATTGATCAATAAACCTCACTGAATACTCTTCCATTCTCATACTAAAATACTCTAGATGCAAAAGCTTCTGAATGGGAATTGATTGCATCATGTGTGGATAAAACTCCATCCTATAGAGATTCTTAATTTCTAACCAGTAGAGAGATGTCTCATCATGTCACTAAGTAACTGAAATCCACCATCAATCATTAGATCTCAGAAAAAGACTCACAATGATGACTCCCATCAGATCAACATGAGTCCTCAAAAAGATAAAAACTCAAGTGACTACCTCTAGACAATCCTCATCCACTGAGGGATCTGAATCACCCAAAATTCTAAAATGTCAAAGCCTTTGGAACTCAAGAATACCACTCATTTTGTGTGAATTATCAATTGATACGTCCAATGATAGTTTCTTCTAAATGGGTGGTGGTATAGCTGGTAAACCGATAGAAGGTATTATCACTATCAAAATACCATGTACAAAAACCTAATCACATAGTATAGTATCCTCGTGATTATGAAGTGGAATCCTTGATAGCTATATTAGTAGAGTCATCTTGAAATAAAAAAGATATACCATTTTCTAATAGTATATCAGGGCAGATGAATCAAGAAGGACATGGAAACCATAACACATTATCATATGATACATGTACCAATGATTTTCCATTAACTAATATCTACATGTATCGAGTTTAAAGTTTGGTGATAACATTAATGGTGTGTGGATACATCAATCACCATATAAAAAATGTATTCCCTATCCTAAAAGAAGAACTTGAAAAACATAAAATTGTTTTCATAAAACCCAAACCTATATAATAGGAAATAGTATTAATATATAACCTAACTATGATACCAATATTTCATGATATATACCTATATGGTCTTACCATGACTACCCCAATACTACCTCCAATAGTCTAGGGGCTAGAAACTAGTATTGAGTAGGAATATCACACACATGAGAAGTATTAGCCTAAAGTAAGTATACTCAAACACACATATATGAGACCATAAATATCTAGAATTTAAAACAAATTAAACCAATGAATGCATACTTCTATGATACCAAGTCATAATATGATATAAAAGTAATCAAAATTATAAAAAATAGGTCTAAATATAATCCTAATTGAATGTACAGGGAGTCCAACCTACTTGAAGGGATAAGAATACTATCAAATGAAACAACCCGAAAATACCTTTTATCTATCAAGCTTAGGATATGATCCACAAACTCCTTATTCTCCTAGTACATTGTCATATGGGTTATTTTCTTCATAAAACAAAACATGTACGGGAAGACCCATGTAGGGGTGGGTACAAAAATAACCCATAGCACACCCCTAAAACTCTAAACCTTAAGAATCAATAATATTCCGATCATAACAATGACAAGGAAATAAAATGAATTAAAAATGCATAGATATACTCAAGAAGTACACTACACCTCCAAGCGATCAAAACCAAACTCTCATCCCCTCGATTATTCTCCATGAAAATATCAATCAGGGAGAATCCACTCCCCAAGACATGTTATCATTAGAGACACTCATATAAGATTTCAAGATCATTTTTCCAACCCAAGGAAGTTTATTACTCCCTGAGAAACCCAATTTTTAGATAGGGGATCACACCCAGGACCATTAGGGGACACCACAAGCCCAATTCGGATAAACCTGCTATGTAGGGGATTATACTCCAATGATACCTTGAACCAAACTGAAATGGATATCTAGATAGAGGATCAAACCCCTACTGAAGGAGGTCACATGGATTCTATAAACCCCACCTAGGGTAGAAAATGAGAGAAGATCACACTCCAATATCACCGAGGGACACTAAAAACTCTATCTGAGACTGATCCTCCAGAGGGTATCACAATACAAATATGTGGAAATAATGACATATTGTACACTAGAAGGGATTAACCATGTTAACATTCTCAACCGATTCTACTCCAAAATGAATAAATTAAGGGCTCCAAACACCCTAAAATGGGGTACACTACGTGTACAAGGGGTAAATAAAATGTCTAAACAACCCCTAGCTAAACTATGTGGTTCATACACATACAACATGAAACTATCAATATGCATGGAATGTTGGAATAATAAATTGTGTGAATAGGGGAGTTGAAAATCTTCCACTTCCTTCTATCCTTTCCATTATACATCAAACTGTGTTTGAATACTTTGGTCAAGTACTCTGTACTTATCGCTCCCATGTAACCTCTGTGTTACATGTCCATCCAACTAACCCAAGTCACATGGTGTGTGATTGGGTCACACGAAATATGATATTTAAATCTCTTTATAAACCCTTGCATTGAATCTAGGGAGTCCCACGAGATATGTAATATCGTATTATATTTTGTGAATACTAGGATTTCAAAATCCTACTAGTTTCTTCTTACGTGTTGTCCTGATATCTTCATATCTATATAAATCTTTGAAAAAACATATATCTGAGGTCTATCAACCTTCCCATAATCAAATTTTAGGATTCTATGCTTTGAATCCACTCAAAAAATTCCCAAAAAAATCGTTCGCCACTTCACTATCAAATCTGGGATGAACGGGAACCACCAATCTATCCTGATCCACCTATAACCGTACTCTATCATTGTTTAACCTTTATTTTACCCACGATTAAAAACATAACCCATGGTACTATTTTTTTCATCTTAAGAATGTCTATGCAATGATCAAATACAGGGTAATTGTCAAACCACAAGAAAAAAAATGTTCGCGGTGAACGTGCGATGAAATCGGGGGGGGGGGGGGAATACAAAACCAAAATGTGTGAGGTAAAAACCATAGAAGTTTTAATTAATCCTTGATCATTTTTTGTAGGTTCAGATGTGTCATGAGAAAATAATCAACGAATAATTTAATCAAACAAAAATAAATCAACAGTTGAATAACGATTCAATTCTTATTTATAGAATTTATCAACATTTGGATCTAGAAAAAGAACATGATGGAAATCAAAAATAAAATGTATTACATTTTGTTTGGATTGATCTATATTGAAGAAAAATTATGAATTGTTATTGTTGGTGAGATCCACAAAATCCACTAGTTCATGAACCTCAATTTGATTTGATCTAGTGTCATCTATCAACGCTTCTCCAATGGCTCTTCTCAATCACTTGGTTTTGTGGATAAAACTAGGGTTGATGAATAGCTAGGATTAAATAGCAGAAATAGGTCATTCCATCAATGAATAATAAAAAAATAAAAAAAATTCTTTATTTTATTAATTCTATATTTTTGAAAACCTTTTCACAAACTCCCAATGAAAAAAAGTTAATGACCCACCTAGGGTATATCAGACATTCTAAGCTCAAGGATTCCCTAAGATTATTGATTCAAGCCACATTTCATAATTTATTCCCTATATTCAAAATTTTTTTTGTTCATATGATATTAATAAATTAAATATATTTCAAAAATTAATTTTGGAAACACCAAGCCTTAGAATCTCAGACCATCTCAGTGCTTATCTTGGAAAATAATCCATAAATGTTTATAAATTAATACATGATAAAATTAGAGTCATTAAAAAGTGAAAATTATTTCTCAAGTAGAGGAGGATTATCTGCATATTATAGTAAAGGATTAGGCATTGACATGAATGTGTATTCTAATTTTAACAAGGGATCACCATGTTAGAGTGATACATACCTCTTGGAAGGCACACATTCATTTGGAAAAAGAATAACAATATGATTCAAAGGTAATGAAATTATATTATATGATCATTCCAACCATGGATCACTAGGTGAGAGTGTAAAATACCTCAGTATATTCTCAAATTCTTTTCAAAAGAGATTTGAGTCATACTCTAAATGCCCATGATGGGGATCATATCCCCACTACAACATGGGATCACCAAGAGAGAGTAGCACATGCCTCGACGAATGCTGGTATTTTTAGTAGTGAAGCAACTAGGAAGATTATTGTAGCAAATGGAAGTCATGATAACATCCCAAGTTCTATGGATGAATGACTACACCTCCATCATTCAAAGGCCATATATGAGAAGGCTCATATCACTTCTCCCATTATGAAGGTCTGTCGGTATATTCTGATGGGGAATTCGTATTTGAACAGGTATCATATCCCCTCTTTATCTACGATTAACCAACATATTACACAAACCACACATTAAAAGCCTCATATTCCTACATAAAATACAGAATCTCAATATAATATTCTAGTGGATTATCTAAAGAGCCCTCATATTTCCACAACACTAGATGGTTATCCACATTTATCAGAGGCCCCCATGGTGTAAGATCATATCCCTTCTCAACCTAAAAATGAAGGTATGAATATTCCAATCATGATGGAGAATAAATCCCAAATTCATGATCTACTCAATTCCACATTCCATTATTTTTTTGAAATATAACCTCAACACTTCAAGGCTTTGTTTACTCTTTAACAAAATAAGTAGGAGATCATTGAATAGATAGTTATCCTCATGGTAGTGTGTATACGGATTCCAGGGACTCTACTCCTAACATCTGCTTTGGTTAACCTCCCCAAATGGAAATCTCCCTTAGAAAATAAAACTTTTATCTTTTAAAAACACCTATATATATAGAGCTCCAAAAAACATAGACACCTTCATATAGAGTGGTTCTCAAAACAATGGGTTCTACAATATGTAATTCCCTATAAACCACTAGAAATGATTCACCATAGTCACCAGGTGAACCAAAAAATGACCTCTATGGTCTAAACCGGTAAAATCATGTAATTATGATTAATATGAAGATGTAATTGATATACGAAGATATTTAGATGGATATAACCTCCCCACCATGTTATAAACCCTCACCTCTTCTAATAATGAGATCCCAAAAGAAATAAATAAGGAGTGAATTTTTTACATCACCAAATTATATGGGAAACTCATTATAAATTTGATTCTAGACACCTCCTTTATCCTGGATGTTATGGTCACCATCATACCATAAACATACTCTCTTGTCAAATTGACCATGCTGCTATCACTATGTTCTAAGACCCGAAACATGGAAGTCACAATGTAAATCTACAACATGATTGCCCGTATTGCGTCACAATCTTATAGAAAATGATTCTTGAAGCCTCTTCAGGTATCCAATGACATCTCAATATTTTTAAAATGAAACACTTTTTTCAATACCATGAAGTATATTCCACACTGAGATTTAACAAATAACTAAATATTATTTTTTAAATGTGATTGTCATGACCGACCTGCTGGAATCATGGAAACAAATTAAATTAAATAAATTATGATAATATCATTTGAACATGTTTATTAGATTAAATCATTGGTAATATATTAATTATAAATTAAAAAAACAATTTAACATGAAGGACATGTTTTTTTAAATACTATTTTATGTCCACAAAGGAATTTTATATTAATAAATTAAAATAAAAAATATTAGTGAAACATATTAATGAAATTTATAATTTATATATTAAATAATTTTTTAAATTCACCCAATTATTTTTATATGAATTATATAATAATGACTCCAATTTCAGGCATAAAAAGTTATATTTTTCTAAAATGTAATTTTACCTTCTTTTAATAGTGCTCTTATTTAAGAATAAAATTTTGACACATTTATAAATTTTATTTAAAAATCTTAAAATATTTTTGGAAAGTTTAATATCAACATTATCTTCAGGTGATGTTTTGGAAATTTTCAACGATGTTTTATTTGTTGATGAATTGTGAAATATATTGAATTTTAATTAAAAACCGACTATTCATCAAAATATTTTTTCACATTTAATTATACTTTATATAGGATTAAATTTCAAAATAGCTCAATTATAAGTCTTTTAATACATTTTTTTTTTCATTTTAATCAATTTAATTTTGATAATAAGTATAAATACTTTGTAAACATTTGATATTTTTCACTTTAAAAACACTCTTTCCCATTGCATCTGAGAGATTAATTTTAAATATAAATTTTCTAATTCTGTGAATTTATTTTGGTAAAATGGATTCTATATTTGGAATTACAAGGTATAAATTTGTTTGTAAGGTATTTTTTATTTTTAGGAATAAAACATTTATCAATGTAAAAAAAGATTTATCATGGTATAAGTTAAATAATGTAATAGGTTAAAGTTAAAAGGTTAATGACTTAAAATACATAAAGAATACAATATTAAATGGTTATATTAAGTTTTTATGAAACCTTATCAATCATTAAAACATTAATTATCATCAAAATTCATTGAAATTAATTCCACATCTATGTGGTTGTCTTTAAACATAAAATAATCATTATTTAATCACTTAAAACAACCCCTCCTCAGCTATAAATACCACGAATCACCACCTCATATTCTCTCAAAAGACATGAATCATGTAAAATATATGACCACCAATATCCTCCCCACTCTCACCACATCCATTTTCTTTGGTCTCATCCAAATACCTTTTCCAATGTCTTTAATGGACCCTTTAAGGATGTGATATTCAATGGGTACTTTTCAGAAAAGAACCTCCCTTAATTTTTTTTCATTTTCTAATTTTACCTCACCTACTTCATCCATTGGGTAATAATAACTCTATAATAATTTATATAATGGTGTGATATGTCTCAAATAAAATTTCTTCTATCCATCCAAATTATTTCATCCTCTTATACAAATAAATAAAACCTTTTTTCAAATTATGGTGGTTTTCCATATCTGTGAATATTGAGTTTTTGTTTTCTATTACCGCCTTCGTGGATGGTCATAAATGTATTATTCTTCTCAAAAAAAATATTTTTATATTATAACCTATTTAATGTGTTATGATGAACATATAAACATGATATTAAAAAATGAAAAACTAGTTCTTGATGCTACGAAGAATCGCCAAAATAAACTAAACATTTATCGTTAACATTATATCAAACAAAGCATTATAATACAATTTAAAAATGATATATGGGACCATTTAAACTTATATTAGTCTATTTATACAATTTAATTAAACTTTTGGAGTTGTAATACCATTTTACAAGAACATCTATAATATTAAACAAGGGAATCGACCATGAAACCATAAAACAAAGGCACCCTAAATAATGAAAACAATGAAATATTATTATTGCATGGGTGGTAAGATTTTATTAAAAGGTAATATAAGATATTATAAATATGAATATTTTTATTTAATAAGTTAATAAAATTATTTAAATCCTGATACAAGAGGTTTGAACACATTGTAAGGAAGTAAATGTGAGTTAAGGATTTCACATCACACGTTAACTTCTATGAAATATATGCCTTATTAACAAATTATTTCATAAGGGTGGAGTATATACAGTGATATTTGTTACAATATATCATTGATATATTTATTTAATTATATTTAATTTTTTTAAATGTTATTTTTTCAAGTATAATTTTATTTTGTTGAATAAAAAGTGGCAAGGGATTTTGTATCAATTTATATTACATTAAGACTAAATTTTTATTATACACTAATTCACATATATAGGGTGTAAATACTATTATATTGACATGTAATATCATGAATTATTAATTAATCATGGTATATTTTATTTAAATTCAAATGATTTCATCAAAATGGTTTTTACTTAAAATTTCAATGTTATAAAACTTATTGTACACTATCACTTTATTTTATGATTTGTACCTTAATCTTGAAAATATCACATTATTGTAATTTTTTATTAATAGAAATTAAATTTATATTATATATAAATATTATTTTATGATGAATATGATTATATCCTACAAAATCTTACATTTTTACAAATTCTATTTACTTTGAATGTTATTTGATGAATTTTAGAAATTTTTGCAAAATTCATATATTTTATTCAATGAATATATTTGATGATAAGGTGAATATTTTATTAATTTAAATTTAGTATTAATTTAAATTTAGAATTATTATTTATTCAGGATGGTTTCAACTTTATTTAACCCCTAATGACCATTTTAGGTAACACATTTTTGGTTTCATATTCCCAGGTTATGATAAAGATATCTTCGAATTTGTTTTCAAGGATGATGTTTATTATCTATTGATATGTATTATATTTTATATTACAAATCTAAAATGGTTATCATGTATGTAATATGTTTTTCTAAAATTAGTAAACTATTAGTTACTTTGAAATAGGAATGTTGTATCCATACCAATGTAATAAATTAACTCATCAACTCTAGGTGAATGGGGTATGGGTCTTTATAGTTGGTATAAAAGGATGTTTAGAAGAAACTTTGAGATATTGATTTAAGAAGACATTGATTATGGAACACAACACTATGAATGAATTTGAGGATAAGAATAAATATTACATAACTTCATATATTATTTGATAATAACTATGGAGGTTAAACCAATGGGATCACTGTTTGATAAGAAGGTGTCATGATTTAGACATAATTTGAATATTATTTCAATGGTCACTATAGTTATTTTAGTTTAGTGTTTTCACATTTTGTTTTTGTTTTAGTAAACAGATTAAACCAAAAGGAATTTGTTAAAAAATTAATGTGATAGAAAATGTGTTGGATAAGTTTTTCTCTATTGGTATTATGATAAGAAGAGTAATAAAATTCCTAAGGAATATTTTTTGTTAACATAAGAGTTATAGAAACCATATTAGGCTTATGCTTTTATTACTGATAATCAGTTAAAATTATTAAACACCCATTTTTTGTTTAAGTGATGGATTTTGATATGATTAATGATTGTTTTGGAGATTGGATTTAGAAGGGTATTTGATTCATGTATAATGGAGTTGATGGTTAAAGTTTTATGTATTTTATAAAGGTAAAAAAACATTTTAATTCTAATATATAATAATCATTTAATTTTTTAATGATGTTCATTTCTATAGAGTAATTATCATTTATCAATTTGAATGGGAAATGATCTCACTCAACCTTTTTTTCACCAACAGATGATTTAATAATCACAACCATAGAAAAATATGGTTAAAATGAATTTGAATGTTTTTTGAATAACCAAATCACTTGAATGAAACTATTTGATCTATCCAGAACATTTTTATTTCTCCAAAATTTAAAAGGATCATGGAGCCCCTTTTATTTGATTTCAAAATATCAATTTATGAATCTCATTAAATAAGGGAATTAACTCCAAGGACATAACTATTTCATTTATGGAGATACATGATTCATGTGGAAGATAAAGAATATATCAATAACATGAGGGAATATACTGATGTCAAGATTTTAGGTATGAATAATTTTCTTATATGTATAAAACTTTATTTTGGATGATATAGATAAGTCATGACTATATATATATATATATATATTCTAGAGGGATAAAACAAAAAATCATAATTAATGGTCTATGTGGGATTTCTAGTGATTTGTTTTAATTTGATATTATGATACATCCTAAATATCATAATAACCATGTGATATATAGGTATTTTTCTATAGTATATTTCTTTTATGGATTTGGAAGCATGTGACGAATAGTACTAGTAACCAAAATAAGTTATTATATTGCAAGATGATATTTTAAAAAACAACTGATTTGGGGAAAAATAACTTTAATATTTCATTGATATTGAGATAATAATGATAAAGATATGTTTATGGGATAGTATTTTTGAACATCAAAGAGGTTATTGATTTTATGGTTTATTCTAGATTTAGTACATGTTTCGATTTAATTAATATATTCCAGAACTTTAGATATTATTTTAGGAAGAATTGTTTTTTCCATTAATGTTTATAGGTGATCAATGTATTCTTATATTTTTTTTATTTTCCAATAATATATAAATTTGGTTGTTATGAAAACTTTATGTTAAGTTAAATTTGTAAATTTAGTGACCATACATCTAAAATTTTGTTCTTTGAATTTGGATAGACTTATTTTTGATGAGTCTTTTGATTAGCTACTTATGGAATGGATTATGTTAAACTTTGGATATAACTATTTGAGATTAAAGTATTGTCTATCATATTGGATAACATATGCTATCTAATTTTTTGGTAAATATTTTTGAATATAAATTAATGAATTATAGATCTTTTTATATAAGTGATTTTTTCATAGAAAATTATCTCTAATATACATATCTTAGTTTAAGAATAGATTTGGAGATATATCAAAGAACAAAAAAATTATGAGATTTTACTTTTCACATGGAATGAAATTAAGAAATTTTATTTTTTAAATTGATTATAAAGATAGTAAAATGATTCCTCAACTATAGGAAATGTATTTTGGGACAAAAAAATTAGCTGTTTACTTTTCTCAATGAGAAATGATTGGTCTTTTACCCCATCACAAATTTATTGTATTATGATGGTTAAATTTTAAATAACCACATTTTCTATCACTCTCCACCATAAATTTATAGTTGAATTTACCTTCTAATTCCATGTTTTCACTTCCCACTAATTTAATATTATTGGAAAGACTAGTTTTATGGTGACCTTTCGAATTCATTTTTCCCTAGTTTAGAAGAAATTTTATTAACCATTCTTAAGATGTGGTAATTACAAAGCTGTTTTTTATTATTTCAACTCCATGATTAGAAATCACGAGTTTAAATTGAGAGTATTAAATTTATTTAATGAGTGGATAATTTAATATCCCAATATTTTTAAAAGGAAATAGTATGTTCAATATTATACGATATATGCCCCAACGAGATTTAACAAACACTAAATATTGTTATTTAAATGAGATAGTTATCACTTAGTCATTGGAAAGGAAATAATTAATGAGATTAAATATTTTATTAGAAAATATTTTAAATATTATTATCAAATTAATTCATTGGATAAAATTTAATTATTAAAGAAAATAAAAATAATTGAACAAAAAGGATGTGATTTATAAAAAAACTATTTTCATGCCCACATTGAATTTTTTCCTAACTAATTAAATTAATCAGTATCATTGAAAAATGTTATCTAAATTTATATGTTATATATTGAATAATTTTTTTTAAAATCATCTAATATGTTTTTTATTCTTAAGAAAAGAATAGATATAATTTTAAGTATAAAAGCTATATTTTCTAAAAGGAAATTCTTCCACCTTTTAATGTTCATCCTATTTGAAAAACAAATTTTGAAAAATAAATAAATTCTATATAAAAATTAAAATTAATTTTTTTAAAGTGGAATTTGAATAATTTATTAAGCATAATTTTTGGTATTTCCCAAAAAGGTTTAATTTATTGATGAATAGTAAAAAATACTGAATTTTAATTGAAACTGACTTTTCATCTAAATATTTTATGATGCTAAAATATATTTTAAATTTGTTTTGAAGTCTAGATACTTCATTTATAAATCTATTAATACAATTTGGGTCATTGGAATCAATTTAATAATGAAATTAATTATAAATCCGTTATAGTCATTTGAACTTTTCACTTTAGAAATTTTCATTAACATTTCGTTTACAAGAATAATTTTAAATACAATTTTCCATTTCTATGAGATGGATTTAATAAATTTGATTACATATTAGGATTGATAAGTATTAAATTATATTTTATTAGATTTTATTTTTTAATTAAAACATTATGGCGGTTAAAAGAGATTGACCACAATGTTAGTAAAATATTGTAATGAGTTAAAGTTAAATGGGAAAAGGCATAAAATACCTAAAAATGCCACATTAAATGGTTTTTTGATGTGCTTATTGACCCTAAAAAACATTTTATACATTAATTATCATCCATTTTTCTATAAATAGATTCCACCTCAATGTGGTAGGATTTAAAGCTAAGATAATCATTTCTTAATCACTTAAAACTACCCCTCATAATGTTTGAATACCACCCCTCACCAACCCATTTCTACTCAAAATACTTTAAGCTCCTAATATATCTACCAATTACACTCCTCCATACTCAACCCATGTAAAAGTTCTTATGTTATCATGAAAATATCATTTCCTTGGTCTTTAAGGTATCCTTTAAGGATGTGACAATCAAGAGTTAATTATCTAAAAACACATCTCTGATTTTTTTGCAATCTCCTCACCTCCTTCAACCATCAAGGAATTATAAATCTATATTAAATTATATAATGGATTTTCATGTTTATAAATAAATTATTATATCAATTCCTTTTATTTAATCAACATATTTATAGAAAAGAAAACATTATACAAATTATCCCAATTTACTATCTCAATGAATAATGATTTCTTTTCCCATTACTTTCTTCATGGATATCAATAAATGAATTATCATTTTTAAAAATATTAAAATATGTATTTTATATACTATTTAATTTTCTATGACTAACATTTAAAAAGAATATAAAAAAAATGAAACTAGTCCATGATGGTTGGAAAACCCGCCAAACTAAACTAAACATTTATCATTAGAGTTATATCATATAAATCATCTTCATGCAAGAATAAAAAATGATATATGGAAAAATTTATAATTATATAAGTTCTTTAATACTATTTCATTCTACTTATGGTATATTAATCCCATTTTACAAGAACATTCAAAATATTACACAAGTTAAGAGACCGTGGAACCATGAAACGAGAGCACTTGAAACAATGAAAATAATGAAATATTATTATTCAATAGGTGGTAAGATGACATTAAAAGGTCATATAAGGTTTAAAAAAAATTAACGTTCTTTAATATGTTTATATAATTATTTAAACCATTATATGGATGGTTTGAAAACATTCGAAGGAATTTGAATATAAGGTAAGGGTTTCTCATCTCACTTTTACTAGTATTAAATATATGTCTTATTCACCACTTATTTATGATATGTGGTGTATATATATTGATATTTTTTATATTATATCATTAATATCTTTACTTCATGATATTTTATATTTTTAGAAATTTTATTCTTTCACGGGACATTCGATTCGACAGATTAAAAAGTGGTATGTGTTTCTATGTTAATTTACATTTAATTGAGACATAAATGTTATTATGCACCGATTCACATATATTTGGTGTAAATACAATTAAATTTAAATTTAATATAATTATTTATTTATTATTCATGGTTTATTATATTTAAATTTTAATTATTTCACCCAAGGGGATTTGACCTGAAAATTACCAACTCATAAAAGTTATTCTACAATATCACTTTATTTTGGGATTGTTAAATTTCTCTTTAAACAATCAGTTTATTATAAAAAATTTTCCTTTTAAATTAAATATCTCTCAAATATCCATATTAATGTATTATTTACATTATTATATAATAAACAGAACTACATTTTTTCATATGGTGTTTTCATTCAAATTTATTTTATTAATTTTGAAAAAGTTGATAAATATGAATCATTTATTCAATACCGATATTTGATAAAAAAGAACATTTTCTATTAATTTACATTGAGTATTCAATATAATAGTAATGATTTCGGCATACAAGAAATGGGTTGAGGACCAATTAATGAAATCCCCTCGAAGAATTGATAGTCAAATGAGGTGAATTAGTTGGCCAAATTAGATAGGTTTCTACCCACATACTTAAACTATAAAGAGGATTGTAATTTATTGTAACTATCTAGAGGATATATCATGATAGTTCAGATTTCCAAAATAGGGAATTACATCGTTATTGTCATTCCATTTGATTAATCGATTAGTTTGAATATAAATGGTCATGTTCCTTGCTCATGTGATTATTTATGTGGAATTATTTGTTATCTTTTATTCTTGCCATATTATTCACAAGTTATTGATCAATGGAATGTGTACTATGTTATTTACCATTCCATAATGATTATTATTTTTTATTAATGATATCTTCTACTCTATTTAAGCCTTAGTGATCATTTGATCTCATCCTTATTTGATTTCCTTTCCCTAGGTTTTGAAGAAGTTCACATTGAATGAGTTTTCAAGGATATATTTGATTTGATTTTTTTATGTATTATGTTTTTTTTTCTATTACCAATTTAAAATGGTTATCATGTATGTAATATTGTTTTCCAAAATTTCTAAACTGTTTAGAACATTGGTATTTGAATCTTGTATATATGCTAATGTTATAAATTAGGGCAGCAGCTCTGGGTATTATGTCTAGGAATTTAAATATTTATATATGATGATAGTGAACTTATAGAGTATTTCACATTAATATTCCACTTTAGCAGAAGTGACATCCATATATATAATCTTATAATGGAATATCCTCTGATAAGATTAGGGGATTGGATAACGTGAGATCCGTTTGGTCACTACAATGGAATTCCATAATTTTAAGGGTTCTATGAATTTTTAAACAGATGGATAGGGCCACCAAATGGTTATTAGATTGGGCTGCTCATATTTTTGAATTTAATCTAGCTCATAGATAAGAATAATTATTCTAAATTAAATAGGTCAAATTATTAGCTTCAATAGTAGTCACCCAAGAGAAATACCAGCCCCCAAACTGGGGGAATACTTACCACCATCTCTAACTCTTAATTCATATATCCCTAAGGGGATATATGAATTATAAATGAAAACTTAAAAGAAAACCCTATCCAATAGTTATGGTGGAATTTTAAGCTCAATCATCATCACCAGGCACAATAATAAGATTACTAAACCCCAATTATGGCCCTGAATAACCCCCTTCCCACATGGTTGGGGGAATTTTAATCATCATCGTCACTGTAGTGGAAAATATTCTCCTCTACGTTTAGAGGTAATTATTGATGTTTGGTATCCCATCCATTACTCTAACCCCAAGAATAACCTTTACTATTTTGGGTATGTTCAACACACATGGCCAAAAACTCTCTCAAGGTAACTATGGACATAATGAGATGGGAGGATCATATGTAAAATGTAATCAAACCCTGTAGGGGTCATAATTGAAAAATGTCCAATATAAATAGAGGTTAGAAAAATTAATCTAATGTAAGAAGTGCATCATCATCCTATCATGTTGAGTGTAATGGAAAAAATATCATTTCCTGATAGACCCCATTGGAATCCATCACTATCAATAAAATGAATAATATAGATTAAGATGAAAATGGAGTGGAACACAATATGAAAAACATACCATGAGTGGAGGGTGACATAGACTCACCAACTGAGGCTACATATACATAGAATCATAGGATAAACCTAACATGAAATCCTCGAGTAATGAGCCACCACCTCTATGGTGGAACAATACCTAGGATAAAGAGAACAATGTGTATATATCCAAATGACCAACTAGAAGTATAGAAATTCCATCCATGGTAGAAAATATGGAAAAAGATTATAATGAGATAAAAAAATCTCAGACAAATCAATAAGGATCTACTCATAGGAAACATTCTTATTAGGTATCATCTTTAGATAGAGATAAACATCCCTACTCCCATATGTTTGGAATGAGTTGATTCTACTTCCAGATTGGAATCTGAGAATTAGGGTAAATCTATATCTAATCACATGATATATATAAAATATGATATTTAAGATGATCACATATTCCCCCCATTATAATGATATTCTAACGACCTTAAAGGCAATCATTCAGCCATAGAAATGATCAAAAATTAACTTGATAGAAAACATTGTCACCTCACAAATCCCCACCTACTCCCTTTAGTAGGGAAGTGGACCAGACTATAGCACCACCAAAACTACTCAATGTCATTGAGTCACTGCCTTCTCTAATGGAATCCAAAGAAGGGATACACACACCTATATTTCTAGAGAAAAAAAGTATCCTTGATGGTTAGATGAAATGATTCCCTAGACCAATTTCATAAATCCATCTCTCTTATCCTTTGATGGATCGAGATATGCAGAACATCATCTCGCACACTTTGTTCCCTAATGAGGCCTGATGATGGGCACTTGAGATCTTTAGGTGTCAACTAATTTTGGATGTTTTGTACAGACTCAGATAGGTCTATCATTCATTTTCTACATCATCATTACAATATGATCCATTGCAAGATAGAAATATCATATTCATCAAATCCTTTTTTAAATAATATCCATGATATGTAAAATAAAAATAGATGACCTTAAAAACTATACACAAAACCAAAATGACAGGGTTACTAACTTTATCATCAGATGGAAGAATTTAACTTATTCACTCATCATTCCTCTCGGAGGAGATACATCTAGAACACTATACTAAAAACATCTGGGATGAGTTGAAGACACCTCTTATTCTAGTGACGTTTCTTAGTAGATTTTGGGAGTTTGTAGAAATGGAACAATGCCTAGAATATTCCATTAAGTGGACCCAATCTAAATCATGGCCCGTGACCCCAAAATTGGAAAAAGTATTGGTAAGTTAGAGACCACATTTTATATCCTCAAAACAGTAAAATTTTCCATTCAAGCATGCATGATGACCCTGAATCACCTAAAACCTCTCATAAAGACACTACAACAACAGAATCACCCTCAAATAGAAGTCAAAAGTGATCAGGGTAGATCGAGATTTGAGGAACATATGAATAAATATTACTCCATCATAAATTTTAAGTTCCCTTATTATTTCAATTCATACATATAAAATAACCAACTCAAGCTGTGATAGCCCATGAAACCCAACGATTTCAACCTCACTAAACACCCTTAATACTACTCATTTCAAAAGTGGTTGGGTCACAACATCTAGGATTTTTTTTCTTTAAAGAAATTATCTAAAGAATGGTTTATTTTTGATAGGTCATGTTATAAAATTCCCTATAATAGTTATCCATTGTTACAACCACCTATTCAGAAGAAGATGGTAATTGGAAAAAGTTTTCAAAATGGAACATAGAGAAGTTCGATTGCTGGATGACTCAAAAGAAATTTGAATGTGGAAAAGAAAACCTAAAATCACATCTATGAAAACCAATAAAAATCCTATAACTTAGGTAGGAAATGTCAAATAAGGCTTCTATAGTTTGGTGTAATAATCAAACATAGGGTAAAACATGAGAGGAAGGGCCGCATTTTTCTCCTACTTAAGCTCTTACTCTGGAAGACTTATTTCGTACACCATCTATATAATGGGTACTGACCCACCAAATAGAATCATCATAGGATAAAGAAATTGAGTTTGGTTATATTAAAGTAATAAACATTTAAAATTCCTTCTATGATGATGAATATTGCTCTGAGTATGAGTTGTATGTATCTGAATGGAAGTTGGAGGTCACTGATTCCACAGCCAAGGATGCAGGGGAAAACATTGGCATGGTCAAACCAAATATATCAATAAAATACCTACATAGGAACCATGTATAGTAAGAAACATGGATAATAACTACATTAATCCTAATGGAAACAAGATGTTGTGCTAAATACCTCTAGTAATTTTCTATGTCTGTTCATCTCACACAGCTGTCTAGTAGGGGTGAAATTATCTGATCAGTCTAGACAATGGGGAAGGCAAAAAAACCTACACCAGTAGCATCATATGCTCCCTCAAACTATGCCCAAGCACCATGCCCCTCTATCTAAACACCTCATATTCTAAACCACATGGTATGGAGAAACCCTACAATAGGATGTGGATAACCCAAGGAAAAATATGTGACATTATAAAAAAGTTGGAGATTTTCCCAAATAAACACTCAGTCTTAGATGTTATCCATCTTTGAAAACAAGTTAGAGAGGCACTCATCTAATCCCCGTAGATTCTATGGTCATTCGAGACAGAAGTAACTTGATATTAACTATATTATGTACATACTATTTCATTATAATACCCTATCACCATCATATCCCTAGAGAAAGATCAAGAAGAGGTTTTCCAGGGTAAAATCAAACCCCTATACATTCAAGTAAAACTCGATGATGTAGACATCCAAAGGTATTTTATTGAAAATTGTTACTTAGTAAACCTCATCGATGTTCGGACACATAGAAATTTAGGATATATTTTTATATATTTATCTCCCAAGAAGCTAACTGTCCAAGAGTATGATATGAGGTAACAAATACCTTTCATAAAAATAAAGCTTAAAGCTCAGTTTTATGGATCTCACATTTAACACGATGTACAAGGTAATCTAAAAAGAAACCCCATATAATTTTTATCTCAAAATACCAAGGATTCACGTACAAATGGTGGTACCATCAATATTTCATAAGTTTTTGAATTACCAAATCAATTTGAAGGTCAGAAAAATATATAGTGACATCACCCCCTTTGAGTCATTTGAAGCCATATATGCTAAGGAAGGTTTCTATAAGAAGGAAGGAAAAAATAAATTGTGGATGATATATGCAAGTTACATCCCCCAATTTCATTGGGAACTACCCTTTAAATCTCTAGTATATTCTCGAGAATGATTATGTGTTACCAATAAATCAAATCGAGGATGTAGACTTAACTCCATATGTCGATGATACTCTTATCCCCAGTGATAGCATGAAAGAAAATATTCATCTTCAAAATATATCTATAATGAGTCAAGTATTTCAGGGAGAAAACGTACCTTCCCATGGACTCTCTAACCTTGATGATGATGTATATTCACATAGATTTCATACCATGTCTAAAAATTTCTCCACAAACTCTAAAATTGAGGAAGAACATGATAATCATAGGAACTCTCCTCCGACATTATAAGAAGTCTTATCAACCACTATCGATGGGGTCAGGCATGTAACTTTGGAAGAAAAGAATTCCTATGACCAACATTGATTTTTGAATTCATGCCTCTCATTGGGAAATAGATTTACATTTTATTTATAAGGTAACATCGATACATGTTCACAAAGAATTATAGAGAAATACTTGGGTGGAACTTTGATGTGTCTACATACCATCTAGGTTTCCCTGATGATCATCGAGGCTTCAAGTAGGCATCTTGGTGGATACAAAATTCCCATGAATCTATTTCAGAATAAAAAATTTTCAAGTTAATCAAATCTAATTTTTTTGAGGAAGTGAAATACCCATGATGGATCACTAAAATCATCCATGTCAAGAAAAATAATGATTAGATTAGGTTATACAATGATTTTAGATACATTAATCCACACTTACCAAAGGATAATTAAACATTTTTTATCACAAAAATAATGATCTATGTAACTATTTGATTCCATGTCCATGATTTTATATATGTATATTTAGGGTACAATCAAATAATATTGGCCCCTGAATATGAGAAATCCATTTCCATCAGTGTAATGAAGGGGATATTTTACTATCAGGTCATGCACTTTTGATAAAATAATGCTTTCTCTACTTACTAACACATCATATATCATATATTTATGCCCTTCCTATTATGATTAAAATAATTATATGTCATTGACCTTGTGGTAAAATATTTATAGTGAAGTAATAACTTCAAGGATCATCAAAGAATCATTGAAATGTTATAGCAGAACATAATTAAGGTGAATCTACTGAAAGTCACTTTAGTGGTAATGTTAAAGAAATTACATGTTTTATTGGTACTTCACCATGTAATCGAGGCCAAACTATAAAATACTTGTGAAATTATAGTAATAAAACCCATATGGAATATTAATTAATTGTGGGGGATCCTAGGGACCTCACTAATATTTTGGTTTCATAGAAAACATTGTTTGAAAATTTCTCCCCCTTACCATGATAATAATGAATAGTGTCACTTGTCGATTGGATGAAGACTTCTAAGAATCCTTTGTGTCACTATCATCAGTGAATGTAAATTCCATGGATGATTTTCTTTGGGGGAATCCCACCCCGTAAAATATACCATTCGACACTGAACTTACAGATGAATAGTTTTTATACATCTGCGACACTTCCCAAACATGGAAGATGTATTTTAATGGTCCCCCTAGATGTCTTGATAAAAACAGGTTGGAAAACACAAATCTAAACCGGTTTTTAATAGGAATTCTATTTGCTTATCTGGATAATGAATTTTTTTTCACACCCTTTCTCAATGTCCGAAGTCTAAACTAATAATGAGATAGAATACCAGGCCCCCATCGATGCCTTGAACTATACCAACATCTGCATATAGGGTACCTAGACATCAAAGGGTATTCAAATCTAGTGATAATGATTGTTAATGGAAAATATACCATAAAAAAGAAATAATTGGTCCCACTCATTATCTATGTAAGAGGAATGATGTTAGTGTTTCCCTTTAAACCCAAATTGCATCATGTCCCTAAGAAAAAACATGCTTGTGCCGATTCACATTCTTATGCAGCTATAGTTCTGTCGCACCCAGATCAGTAGGAATTAATTATCCGAGTCATACAGTGAAGGATAACCTCATCTATCATCATCTGTGACATGGAATAAATCAATTAGATCAACAATACCGAAGATCATGATGAATCATGATCCAAACATAGATATATGTTGATAATAATTGATTATCACTAAAATGGGACTCTTATAATGGATAGATTAGTAGGGGAACAAACTCAATGCCGAGCAGTAAAATGTACACATCAGAATGAGCCATAATAGAAAATAATTCTCTATAAATTAGGATATGATGGAATCCTACTTATATGAATAGTATATATATGAATTCCTTTCACAATGGAAAAAGTAAATGAACTCTTTTAGTGCTCATCAATATGGTACTAGGCTCTCCAATCAAATTTGGAGGCTCAGTTACTTCTGGAATACAATTATACAAGACTATATGGAGTTCATTAGGAAGTTTCTTTCATTACACTTTCATACACACTTCATCCATCAACCACCATAATTTCAAGATACAACCAAATACTCTTAGACATTTGTTTTATGGGGAATGGATATTGTCGGGAAATATCCCCCACCCACAACTAAGAACTTTGAGTACTTCCTTACTACTAATGGCTTCTTCATAGAGTGGGATGAGGCAACACCCCTCAAATAACTTAGGAAAAATAATACTACAGTCTTTATAAAATCTACCATTATTATCAGATTTCGAGTGCTTCACATGATATTGATGGAAAATAATACCAAATTATGTTCTTCCAAGTTTACTAAATTGTACAACGACTAAAAAATCATGAATAATAGTTCATACAACAATCATGATGTGGAAAATGGAAAAAGAGTGTGCTTCAAAAATTATTTTTCAAATATAATTATAATATGGTATATAAAGACAATAAGTCTTGGGCATACAATCCTGTTCATGAATTATGGGAATATCTTCCCACCATGAACATTTCTACAAAAGAAACCATGTATTCACTTATGTTCAAAATAGTGGTAGTGTTTCCAATAGAATTATATCTACCCTCACATTAAATATGTTTCTTCAGAAAAATATCAGACAATGAGAAGTTACAAGACTAGATTTATGATTTGGAACATCTTAATGTGAAACGATTGTGTACACTATGTAACCTTGAATTAATTCAGAGTCGAACAACATGATCCTTAAATAAAATGGTTCACCTTAGTTCATTCCTTCATATAGAACTGGTATTGGATCATAGAAACCTAACTATACCTGGAAAGAAACCTTTAAATTTGGAACCCAAATGGGAAGGGCCTTATATCATATGTCAAGTCTATGATAATGAAGTTCACTCATTGGACATAATGGATGGAGAATGTGTCACTACCTCCACCAATGCAAGGTTTTTTAATAAACACATTGCATATCCTATGTAAAATTCCCCAACCTCTTGACCGATTGACGTTAAACTACATGGAATATGTGCTAACCACATGAAGTAATACTAAAAGGAAGAAGTCTTGACTACACAATGATAAACTATAATGAAGAATTCCTACCCTAATGAAGTTAATCCACCTGGAAAACATCCTAAAAACAAGACATTAAACAAAAAATGAAGACTTCTTTACTATATGACATTAAATTTAATGGATGAATTCTTCACGGCATGATGTTAATCTGCAATGGCCTCATCCTAACTGCATGATGATAAACTACAAGGAAGATGTATGGATAACAAGACATTAAACTTAATAGAAGATGTCCTAATCATATGATGTTAAAAGGTAAAGAAGACGTCTGAACAACATGATGTTAATATTTAGGGAATATATCATAACGTAATGAAATTAAATTTCAAGGAAGACTTCCTGACCACATGATTTTAATCGACAAGGAAGACATCATGACCGCAAGATATTAAATAGAAAGATAGTCATCCTGGTCGCATAATTCTAAACTACATGATATTTCCTTACAAATTATTTTTAACCGCATATAAGGCATCATAATCGCATGAAATAAAGCTTCATGGGGAGAATTATCTTGCCAAGGATTCACTACAAAAAGATCTAGATCTACACATAAGTGAAGCTAAGTTCCCACGTTCTTGTGTGTGGGTCAAATCCACATAGGTAATCCCCCCATTAATGAACAACATGTGGCTTGATTATTATAATTATCAAAATGTAGTTATTCCTAGATCTATTGTCTTGGGTCTTACAATAATATTTTTTTTCTATGTTGAGTCACATTCATCATTACCAGGTGATGTTAAACAACATAGATGATGTCCTTACCACATGATGATAAACTGCGTGACTGATGTACTCGATGCATGACACTAAACATTAATTTTTTTTATAACTACATATATCTTGATTCTTAATTTAATGAGATATATAGATAACACTAAATCTTATATCTTAGATTGGACACCACATGATACAAAACTCACATGTCCTTCATTTTAATCACTTATATGTCATGAATGAAACATTTCATATTCATTGTTTCTAACACTGAGTATAGAACACATTGGCATAGGAATATTGGTAAAGTATTTCCTACATGATCAATACATATTAGCTTATGAAAGGGTTACCATGGTCTTAGAAGCAATACCTTAATAGGGACACCACAATTCATTTTCGCATGATCTTAAACAAAATGGTTGATGTCTCTTGAATGAGATAAAACACTACTTCACTATATACATCACCTGATAGGAAAACGAACATTTATGTTAATATTCCACCACAACTACATTCAAGAACTATGTGTGGATTGATTCCTTTCATCATCGGATATGTAGTGAAACCCAACTCTCTAATCTTAGGTCCAACTGAACAACCAATGAGAAAAATTCTCCCCTATGCATATAGTTTAAACCTATGTGGATATTTTACTATTCAATAACTATATGTGTATTTTTTTTGATCATCACATGATACATAGTGACACCCGAGTCTCCAATCATGGGTCCATATAAAACAACCAATGGTAACAATACCCCCCTCTGTGTGTAGGTCAAATATCAGTACATAGTTTCACATTAATTTTTTTTATTGAAACATATCAGTAATAAATACCAATTAAATATTTGATCACTAATCTTGGGTCTAGCTTAAATAGAAAAAAACATGTGTCTCCCCTCTCCCTGCATATGTTTCAAACCTACATAGGGGGTTTAATGAAAGAACTATGCACATATTGATTCCAACCATAACAGTACAAGTAATGATTCCAGGATCTTTAATATCGAGTTTCTCCTAATTATATAAAATGATATAAATGTACCATTAATATTATATGAAATAGACCTATGCATCGAACATTATGAGATTCATCCTCCTATGGCTCATTCGATTTCCCAGCTACCCCTTGTTTCTCACAAAGATCATGGATCATTATGGATTAGGGAACCTAGAAATTCACCATGGATGAGAAGACCAAGACATATCTCATATATAGATATATGTACTAGTGGTAATATATTTAATCTTCATATTATATTTAAATCTTTACAACATCACATTAAACTATTAGGAAAGGAAAAAATCATTTCCTCATGACACTAAACAACAAAAAATGTCATTCTCATGAGATAATAAATAGTATGACAGATACATCACCCTAAATGATGTTAAAATTTGATTCCCATCACCCATCATCATTCATTTTCTACAAACCAGAGGATCCGGACCCCGTTCAACCATAGAACACAGTTCTTTTGTCATCTTTTTAAGCACATTAACCCATAGACGACACTTCATGTCATGTTCACCTTGGGTCACCACAAACCATTTATAAACATTTTAATAGAAAAGATATATCAATTTTGGACTATGATATAATATTATAAGGTATTTGACCTACCAATAGAAGATATCATGGACCTACATGATAGGATTTCTAATCCTAGAAATCCTGAAATCTCCATTATAGAACTCACATACAGAGGGTGTTATGGGACATTCCAAACATTACTTTTCAAAATCATTACTAATGGAATGTGATACTTGATTCATGATTTACAACATTTTCATCACATTCCAAGAAGGTTGTTAGAGTACTCTAGACCCTAGGTATCCTAATTAGAATATTGTATAGACCCAAAGATTGACGTACATGGACATTACATTACTTTTGAAAAATACTTAATACATGACAAAAATAGACACCCAAGGACTGTAATAGTTTAGTTTCTTTGGAAACTCAGAACACAATCTTCTAATCATGGTGAAATATCTTCAACATCTCCCATATAGATATTCCCCTTTTGTTTTCTTACATAAAACCATTATTTATATCCTGGGGGAAATAAAACATATAAAGGGTGAGATCAAATGCTGAGTAAGGGTAATCAGAGAGAAAATAAATTGAACTATATACATTTGAACTTAAAAACATGAACATAAAGTTTAAACATCAAAATCATGAGAAATGACGTAAAATATGGTAGTACGTAAGGCATAAATCATAATGGAACTTCAATAATGATAAAATAGCATGAGAATAAAAAATATAATTATGGAAAACCATTAAGCACATGATATAATTTCCATAGTATCCAAAGAATTGCTTCCAAGACCATCACAGTGGATAAAGTCCATTACTGAACCGGGTTTACTTGTCGTTCCAGCCTTGTATTACCGAACCATATTTACTTTCCCTTACAACCATGTTTATCTCATGATATATAAATATTTACCCAATGAATTTGAGGGAGATATAGGTCCCACCCTTCTCATAATGAAATCATTATTACGTGTTCCAAAAAATAAATAGAAATCATTCATCATAACCCAATGAATAAAATGGGTTTCATAAACATCATCCCATCATAACATAATCCATATAAAAAAATGGATTTCATTTCATCATAAAAAAAATCAAAACATGTAAATATTAGGAACATTATACTTCAAACATAACCATATTAAATAATGTCATCTTAGATGGAAAATAGGTTTGATAAAACACTTGAAATGAATTCTTGAGGAAAATATCCTTTCTTCTTCAAAATAATTTTCTTTTCTCAAAATGCCGTGGAATTTTAAAAGAAAAGAATTTCGTTAAAAATAATCATGAAATTTTGTAGAGTAATATTCATAGAAGTAAGGAGTTATGAAATTATAAAAATCCATTCATGCCGAATAAGTTAAAAAAACATTCTCCTCGTACTTTTAGCGGAAAAGTCAAAAAGTACCTTGTATGGTAAACTAAGGAAAGATTTATTCCATAAGTTTTTGTAAAAGTCAAAAAAGGGTAAAAATGACTCTAAACATACATGGAAGAATAGTAAAAATTTTAGGAAAACATTTTGATAAAACATGGACATGGATGACAAACATAACACCAGTAAATACTTACGAATAAATAATCTCAGATAAGAAAGAGATTGGAATAATTATCCCTTACCTTATGAACAATTTATTCCATATGTATCCGGGATTCTTATATAGTGGGTTTAATAATATTATTAACTTATAGAATAACAATAATAATATTTATGATATCATATATGATTCACTTATGACTTTATATTACATGTTCATTTGTCAATTCCATGTTAAAGCAGCGTTTTGAGAAAAATCGTTTCATTTATCATATGTGTTTTGACTTGTAATTATTCATATGATTACTTAGATCATGATTACTTACTTCTAGAATATAAAACATGATTTTTATATAATATATATTCAAAATATATATATAATAGATCGATAAATGGAATGAAATACACTGTTAGTGGAGACGGTAGCCCGTACGTACGCATGAACGCTATTTTCGTTTCCTTATTAAATTGAATGGTAGTAAGTAAATAACATATAAAAAAATATATTATCATTATTATTTAATATATTTCATGATTATTTATTATATATACTTTATAGTCATTCTGGAATGGTTAATATGGAGAATTAATCTCATCGCGTCGTAGGGACGGTAATCTATACGTATGCACAAGCGATGATATCATTCCCATATTTATTGAATGGAATTGGGGTGGATTATATAATATCTAAGAATCAGTATTATGTTATAATAATAATATATAATTATTTCTTGTATTATTATACCCATCCTAGAAGGTTGGTTATGAAAAATAGATTACACCACGACGTGGAGACGGTAGGCCGTACATACGCACGTGCGGTGATTTCGTTTTTCATAGGATGGATATAAGGGGAAATAGAATTGTTTCATATTTATAATAATATATAAGTATATTAGTGATACTGATGTTATTACTTTATGATGAAACAACTAAATAAGATGAAGTTGAAGAAGAAATAAATTTGACAGGATCGGTAGAAGTTATTACCTCTTCCTCGAAGTGCCTCCTTTAAACTTCATCTTTGGGCACTAGAGTTGGTCTTTTGAGAATGCCAGAACTCCAATATTGTTACTAGAGAGGTTGATAAGAGGAATTTTCATGGGTTTTCCGATCTTTAAGGCTCAAAATTTTTAGAATAGGAGAGGGAAGGAGGTGCCCTTATATAGGAGAGGAGAGGGTCACTTTTGGAATCCTCAAAAATATTAAATTATAATAAACTCAAACCCCACATAAAAACATAAAAAGTGACTAAAATTAGGATATGAGATAATATTAGGTTTTAATATCATTAAAAAATCAAATTTATACATGTTTTAATTTTATTTTAAACCTTATCATTTTGATTTATCCTTATTTAATCTATTTAATTTTATTTGTGGTAATAATGTTATAAATATTAAATGGTTATAAATCATTGTTAATGTGTTTTTAATTGTACATAATTTGATAATTTATTACATTTTAGACGATATAAATTTCAATTTGTAATTTTTATATATTTTTGTGATTTTTAAACAATTTAATAATATGTTATTTTCATAAAATATCAATAGTTTCAATTTTGACACAATTAATTTATTTGAATTTAAATAAAATACACACAGAATATATTTTCGAAAAAAACTATTTAATAGATTTATAAAAAGTCATATGCATCTAGAAAATTCGTGGAGAACATTAATTAGATCATATAATATTTATTTTAATACTTTTAAAATCAATTAAGTGATATTTCTTTTAAAAAAATAATTACTACAACATTTGTGTATAGTTATTTAATATACTTATTTGTTGCATAAAAAATAAAATTAAATACTATGATTAATAAAAATAAAATAGGTTTTATAATAATACTTTTAGTCTATTAATCCTTTAAAACACCCAACTATTAAAAAGTTATGTTTATTAAATTATGAAGGTGACAGATTTGACATCATTTAAAATAAAATAATATAAACGTCATAATCTGTTTTATAAGGATTCAAATGGTCCACAAGTCGACACATGGATGATTATGGTGTATATATACTCGAAAAATAATTTTTGTTCAAGTGTTTTGGCCTTTTGATGGGTTGTATTATTTTAATAAAAACTATATTATGTATTTTTCACTAAATAAATAATTTCTGCATCGTTAATGTATAAGCAATTAAGCTAATTATAAATTTATTAAAAATTAAAAATAAATTACCATGATAAAGAAAAAAATTTTAGATTTCAAATTAGTATTTATAATCGAATTTATATTCAGTATAACCTTATATTAAAAATAATTTAATTATGAAAGTTTGAGTGAGACATATTTAACTTTTCTTTAAATAAAATAAAATAAATGTCTTAATCACATAAAAGTGGGTTACAATAGATACCATTTCGACCCAAGTATATTTTAGGACGAAATATAATCATCCAATTATATTAAAACAACTTTTTGGGTAATTAATAATATTATTTTTACCATTAATTACCTAATTTATCTTTAACAATGGTAAATAAAATTTACCGTACCTACTATTCATAATGCACAAAAATAAAAGTAGACTATTAACATAATTTGGACCTACTGATTCCAAATATGGAATCCATTTTTCCAAATTCAAAACATAGATGTTTCATTAATTAATTTTAAATTAATCCCATTGTAAAAAAATGTTTTTTTAAGACATTGCAAAAGATTGAAATGTTTTTACCTATGAATTCAATGTAAAATTAATGATAATGATATAGGTTATATTAAATGGTGAAAATATATTCTATTTATACTTTAAAAATATTTAATATTATAATTTAACTATATAATTTATCTTGATGAAAAAAGTTGTTTGTAATTAAATTTTTGCGTATTTTTACTATTCATCCAAATAAGAAAGTTAAACAAAAAAATATTAAAAAATTATCCAAATTAAATTTTTATATACTTATTGCAATTAATAAGTTTATTTTGTCAAATTTAAATCATAAACATGTCAAAAACTATATTTATAGTGGGTGTTCCCTCAAAAGGTGGCAAATCTGCATTTTTTTAAAAATACTTATTTTACACAAAAAATTTATTTTGTTATCATACCATGTTCTAGAATATGTGTAAGATTAATGATAATGTTATAAAATTAAAAATGTGGTTAATACAATTCATAACAACTAGTTCATAATAATATTATAATAATATATCGTTGTTTAGTGAAACTCGGTATTATGTACAACACAATCTATTAAAAAAGATCGCTCTTGCGAGAAACACATGCCAAGAATAGTGTTTGCGTATACTGCAAGCTAATACGGTGTTGCATATAGGGAAAGCTAATATTGGTGTCGCATACAACACACGACATCAATGAAATTAAAAATAATATTTCTCATAAAATCTCGGGGTGTTACATTCCACCCCCCTTAAAATGATTTTTTCCATCAAAATTCATCATTGGTACAAATCGTTTTCTACTTGAAAGTTTCTTTTATAGAAACCCACATCGTAAAAAGAAATACTGATACTTAATTTTAAAAAGTAAAGAAATAAATACAACAGTTACCCAAATTTACTCATCAATGGGTTTCCACAAAGGATAACATCCGTGAAAACATGGATATGGAAGAGAAATCTAACCATCATGTTTTGATGGATAGTGGTAGAGAACATGGATATGAAAAAGCCAACAATCACGAAGCCTTAAATCTGTGATGATCTAAGGTACCATCAGATTCATTGGTTATTAGGGTACTAGGACAACATTTTTGGTTTTCGAGATCCTTTCCATAAATATGAAAATTATGAATTAGAAGAAATACTTACTTAATTTTGGAAGAATCTCACCGTTGGTGTTTCCTTGAAAAATTTTCATTTAATATCTTAATGAAATGAAGTTGAATTTATCATTCATGAAGTGTTAGCAGATCATGTGATAGAATTATGGGTCATTCCATCCATCTCAAACAAAAGGTTAGCAAAAGTTATTAAATATAAATAGGTCTATATATGGTTATATTAATCATATATGGATCCAAAAATGGACTTATACTTCATAAATCACACAACTTAATAAAATAAAACTATTCCTACTGACCGATGACTTTTTTGTAGTCCATTGGTAGGTGATAAAGGCCTGTCTCACTTCAGTTCTGGGTTTGATTCCCACATCCTTGTCTGATGCGACGGGTTGTCGCCCATCCTACGTGTTGTCCTTTTTCTAAAACTACACCACTATAACATTTCGGAAATAATATCGAAAAAGGTTCTAGCCTTAAAAAATACTATCTAATGTCCAACTAAATCCATTCCAACCTTTAGGATTATCCAAAATACTTTTTTTCCAAACTCACAGTATATAGAAAATGATTACTAGAAAGGTCATATAACAAGCATGTGAATACCATCTCTTATCCCCCATATATCATAACATATATATTGTTGGTCAAATTTGAAACATGTGAATACCTTAATCATGTATTCTTGAAACATGTTTTACCATAGAACCTTAGTGGAAACACAAATGCTGTCAAAAGATAACTCTTTCTCCATACAAAAATCCCAAAATTTTTATATACTCAAACCATGATATCACTTTGTCCTTATATCAGTCATGAGCTCATTAATACTATCAAACATATTATTTTCTCCTTATGCATTCATTATGTGCATATAATCTTCTTTACAAAAATATTTCAATCACTTTTCATGGTTACCCGTACCATATAATTATTCAAAACCGTAATAAACCAATACATTGATATTCCAATATTCCATGATACTATAAATGAGATTCTACAACACTATTTTGGAATCCCGTTACATGAACACTTAATCATTTAACCACTTCATTGTCATATTCTACATCGCCAATAGTGATCGCATGTGACTTCCCTTTGTCCTTAACCTTAAGAGGTTTTTGATGTCGGTCATCATTAATCCTTGGATTAGGGAATTGGTTAGCTTAATGACCCATTTCCTTGCATTTGTATCATTGAAGTGTTGGTGGTGCGGTATCTGTAGTCTTTTCTCTATTCACATCATTAGCTACCCTTTTCCCATCACATTAGCACTCAACTGCTCTATGACCTTCTTTTCCACACTTAAAACATTCTCTAGTCCCTTTAAGACAGTCTCCACCATTCTTCCTTCTACACTTTGATCATAAAGAAACAATCGTCTTCTTCTCACCATTGTTTTGAGATTTTTCCTTGAACTCCATCTTTTTTTTCTTGTCAAAACCATGATATAGATATGTGACAAAAAATTCTAGTTCTACCTTTATAGCACAATGCACAATTTATTCATAGATAATAAAGTCTCTTATAGCTAATGCCTTTCGAAGACTTGGTTTTAATCCACCGAAGAATCGATAAACTTTACTTTTAGGTTGGATGATAAATCCAGATGCATACCTATAAATCCTTGTAAAATTTGCCTCATATATACCAATAGATTTATCATCCATTTGATTAAGATCAAGGAACTCCTTTTCCCTATTTGTTCGAAGAATACAAGGGAAGTACTTATTAAAAAACAAGTTCTTGAACTCGTTACATTCCATGGATTCAATTTCATCTTGGGGGCTTGTATTCATAATTAGATTCCACCACTAGTCTACTTCACCTTCTAAATAGTAAAAAACAAAAATGAATTTTTCATGTTTTGAATAGAGAAGTATGGAAAATATCTTTTCAATGGTACCGATCCATTTTTCAGAAATAAGTGGATCAGAGGACCCATTGAAAGATGGTGGACCTTACCTCATGAAGGACTCAAGAAAATATTATTCCCTTCTCTACTCATTTGGAAGTCCATAATGATTTATAGCTTGTGTAAGTAAAAAAATAATACTTTTCACCCCATCTCCCATAAAACTGGTTTTTTCATAAGGAAAATCATTTCATTGTCCATTAAATTGATTAACACGGTTCCTTTGGGTTCCAGTCATCGTCTAAAACCCAAAAAGAATAGTGTGAGAGGAAAAAATCATGCCGGGAAAACAACATAATAAAGGGGGTGTACCTTCAATATCTAACATATTTGGCTTTATTGTATGATAGTTACTGTAATTATATGACTATAACCTATACTTATACTTATCTGTAGGGACATCCCTAGACATTCCTTAGAAATATCTCTAGGTATCTCACTAAAGTTTTCACATCCTAGTTTCAAAAGGTTAACTAAACCTTCACTCTGATACCATCTGTAGAGACCCAAATATTGACATACATAGACATTGCATTACTTTTTTGGAATACATAATACAGGACAAAAACAGATACCCATGGACCGTAATAGTTTAGTGTCTTTGGAAACTCAGAACATAATCTTCTAATCATGGTGAAAGATCTTCAATATCTCCCAAAAAGATATTCCCCTTTTGTTTCCATACCTAAAACCTTTATTTATATCCTCAAGGAAAGAAAACATATAAAGGGTGAGCTCAAATGATCTGTCAGGGTAATCATGGAGAAAATAAAACAAACCATATACATTTTAACTTAAAAACATGAACATAATGTTTAAACATCAAAATCATGAGCAATGACATAAAACATGGTAGTACGTAAGGCATGGATCATAATGAAACATCAATAATGATAAAATAGAATGGGAATAAAACATTTAATTATGGTAAACCATTAAGAACATGATATTATTTTTAAATTAGCCAACACATTGCTGCCAAGACCATTATAGTGGATGAAGTCCATTACTGAACCAGGTTTACTTGTTGTTCCAGCTCTGTATCACTGAACCGGATATACTTGATGTTCTAGACCTGTTTATCTCATTAGATATAAATCTTCACCCAATTCATTGGGGCGAGATATAATTCCCACCTATCTCATAATGAAATCATTATTACATGTGCCATAAAATAAATAGAAATCATTCATCATAACCCAACGAATAAAATGGGTTTCGTAAACATCATCCCATCATAACATAATCCATATAAAACAATGGATTTAATTTCATCATAAACAAAATAAAACATGTAAATAATAATAACATCATACTTATAACATAACCATATTAAATAATGTCATCTTAGATGGAAATTAGTTTTGATAAAATACTTGAAATGAATTCTTGAAAAAAATATCCTTTCTTCTTCAAAATCATTTTCTTTTCTCAAAATGTCGTGGAATTTTATAAGAAAACAATTTTGTTGAAAATAATCATGAAATATTATAGAGTAAGCTTCATATAAATAAGGAATTATGAAACTATAAAAATACATTCATGTCGTATAATTTTAAAAAACATTCCCCTCATACTTTTGACGGAAAAGTCAAAAAGTACCTCATATTGTAAAAAAAGAAATATTTCTTCCATACATTATGGTAAAAGTAAAAATGGGTAAATAATAATTTAAACATACATGGTATAATATTAAAAAAATTATGATTTTTTTTTGAGAAAACATGGACATGGATGATAAACATAACCCTAGTAAATACTTATGAATAAAAAATCTCGGAAAAGAATGAGATTGGAATAATTATCCCATACCTTATCTCTAATTTCTTGAATATGTGTCCGAGACTTCTACATAGTGGGTTTAAACATATTATTAACTTATAATAGAACCATAATAATATTTATTATATCATTTATGATTCACTTATGACTTTATATTACTCGTTCATTTGTCAATTCCATGTTAAAGCAGCGTTTTGGGTAAAATCATTTCATTTATCGTACATATTTAGACTTGTAATTATTAATATGATTAATTTGATCATGATTACTTACTTCCAGAATGTAAAAACTGAATTATATGAAATATATATTCTGAATATATATAATATATTGATAAATGGAATGAAATACATCGTTCATGGAGGTGGTAGGCCGTACGTATGCATGAACAATATTTTCATTTTATTATTAAATTGAATGGAAGTAAGTAAATAACATATAAATAAATCTAGTATCATTATTATGTCATATGTTTCCTGATTATTTATTATATATACTTTATATTAATTCTAGAATGTTTAACCAGGAGAATGAATCTCATCGCGTCGTGGAGACGGTAATCCGTACGTACGCACGAGCGATGATATCATTCTCATAATTATTTAATTTAATTGGAGTGGATGATATAATATCTCAAAATTAGTATGATGTTATAATAATAATATATAGTTATTTCTTCCATTATTATTCATATCCAAGTAGGTTGGTTATGAAAAACAGATTACACCACGACATGTAGACGGTATGTCGTACGTACGCACGTGCAGTGATTTCATTTTTCGTAGGATGGATATAAGGTGAAATAGGGTTGTTTAATATTTATAATAACATATAAATATATTAGTGATACTTATTTCATTACTTTATGTTTAAACAACTAAAGAAGATGAAGTAGAAGAAGAAATAAATTTGAAAGGATTGGTAGAAGATATTACCTCTTCCTCAAAGTGCCTCTTTAAACTTCCTCTTAGGGCACTAGAGTGGGTATTTTGAGAAGACAAAAACCACTATAATGTACCAAGATAGGTTTATAAGGGTAATTGGTAGGGTTTGACCGAGATTGTTGGCTCAAAATTGAGAGAATAGGAGAGCGAAGGAGGTTCCCGTATATAGGAGAGGAGAGGGGCACTTTTGGAGTCCTCAACAATATTAATTTATAATAAACACAAACCCCACAAAAAACTTACAAAGTGACTCAAATTAAGATATTAGATAATATAGGGTTGTAATCTCATCAACTAATAAAATTTAGAAGTGTTTTTATTTTATTTTAAACCTTATCATTTTGATTTATCCTTATTTAATCTACTTAATTTTATTTGTGGTAATAATGTTATAAATTTTAAATGGTTATAAATACATACATATGTGTTGTTAATTTTACATAATTTTATACTTTATGACATGGTAGACCATATAAATTTTAATTTTTAATTTTCTAATATTCTTTGATTTTTTAATAATTTAATAATATGTTATTTTCATAAAATATCAATAGTTTCAATTTTGACACAATTCATTTAGTTGAATTTAAATAAAATCCACATATAATATATTAAAAAAATCTATTTAATAAATTCCTAAAAAGTAATATTAATCTATAAAATTCACGGAGAACCTTAATTAGTTCATATAATATAAACTTTCATACTTTTAAAATCATTTATTTTGTATTTCTCTTAACAAAATAATTACTACAACATTTTTGTATAATTATTTAATATACTTATTTGTTTCATAAAATTTAAAAATAAAATACCATTTTGAATATAAATCAAATAAGTTTTATAATAATAATTTTAGTAGAATTTATCTCTTAAAACACCCAACTATTAAAATGTTATGTTTATTAAATTATGGAGGAGACAAAGTTGACATCATTTAATATAAAATAATATAAATTTCATAATCTGTTTTATAAGGATTCAAATGGTCCACAAGTAGACAATTATATTATTATGGTGTATATATAATCGACCAATAATTTTTTGTCATGTTTTTGGGCCTTTTGATGGGTATTATTATTTTAATAAAAACTATATTATTGATTTTTCAATAAATAAATAATTTCGGCATCATTAATGTATAAGATAATAAGGTAATTATATATCTCTTAAAAATTAAAAATAAATTACCATGATAAGGAAAAAAATTTAGCTTTCAAATGAGTATTTATAATTGAATTTATATTCAGTATAACCTTATACTAAAAATAATTTAATTATTAATGTTTGAGTGAGATATATTTATCATTTCTTTAAATAAAATATAATAAATGTCTTAATCACATACAAGTGGGTTCCAATAGATACCATTTCGACCCAAGTATATTTTAGTACTAAATATAATCATTCAATTATATTAAAACAAGTGTTAGGGTAATTTTATAATATTATTTTTACGCTTAATTACCTAATTTACCTTTAACTATGGTAAATAAAATTTAACATAATTACTATTTATAATGCCCAAAAATAAAAGTAGACTATTAGAATAATTTGGACCCAATTATTCAAAATATTTAATCCATTTTTCCAAATTCAAAACATGGAAGTTTCAGTAATTAATTTAAAATTAATCCCGTTGTAAAAAAATGGGGGTTTGTTTAAAACATTGCAAAAGATCGAAATGTTTTTACCTATGAATTCAATGTAAAATTTATGATAATGACATAAATTATATTAAATGGAAAAAATATATTATATTTATACTTTAAAACCATTAGATATTATAATATAACCATATAATTTATCTTGATGAAAAAACTTGTTTTTAATTAAATTTTAGCGTATTTATACTATTAATCAAAATATGAATGTTAACAGAAAAATATTAAAAAATTATCCAAAGTAAATTTTTATATACTTATTGTAGTGAATAAGTTTACTTTTGAAAAATTGAACTCATAAACATGTCAAAAACAGGATTTATAGTGGGTGCGCCATCAAAAGGCGGCAAAACTGCATTTTTTGAAAAATACTTATTTTACCCAAAAATTTTATTTTGTTCTCATAAAATTTTATATAATATGTGTAAGATGAATGTTAATGTTATAAAATTTAAAATGTGGTTAATAATATTCATAATGTCTAGTTCATAATAACATTACAACAATATATCGTTGTTTAGTGAAATCCAATATTGCGTACAACACAAGATATTTAGGAAGGACTCTCTTCCGTGCAACAAATGCCAAGAATAGTGTTTTCATATACTAAAATATAATACGATGTTACATGTAGGACAATATAATATTGGTATAACATACAACAGAAGACATCAACAAAATTAAAAATAATATTTCTAATAAAATCTCGGGGTGTTACAAATATAGTATAACGGTCCACTCATACCAGGTTCAAATGCATAATTACCTTAAATTTTTTTTTGTCTAGTCCAAGCTATATGTCCTTAAACATTACCCTTTGATGTTTCAAACGATAAGACATTAAATTTATAATTAAATATACATAAAACTTTTAAGGTTGAAAACTTGCAATGGACAACCTAAGAAAAAATTAAATTTCCACTTGATATACTCTTTTTCTATAAAGTTTAGTAAAAACATAGAGTGTAAATAAACAAGGAACAAAACTCATGGGTCCTAATATGTGGACCAGGTAAAAATTGATTCATCCTCATTGGACTCCTTAGTCCAAAAAATGTTAAATAAATGATTTCTACATATATTCTCAAAAAAATTTCACTAGGAGGTGAAACAAAATTTAGGTTTCTTGAATCCTTCATTAATATTACGCTTTATATAAATCAAAATTCATGATATAAGTGTTGAGGGTCATTGTAGACCTTCCATGGACCTTAAAAAAGGACACCCATCTTTAAAGGACCCTTGATTTTATTATGCATGTCTATCCATAGATCTTATATATGAGCTCTATGCCATTAACCAAATGAATCATTTTCTTAGAAAAATATCTTCACCATACTTGTGAGACTTAACATGACCGTAGAGGAATGCATAACCATAGGATGCTTTGGTTGATCCTAGAAAAATTTTCCCATACCGTCCTCCTGACCCAAGATGTTTAGACCATGTATTACACTACCCATAATGATAATATTCAAGAGGATTCAATATTCTTTACATTATGTCAATGTGTATGGTACCCTTTATCAATGAGAGAATGTGATACTCCATTCTAGAACCTTTTTGTGTTCGAGACAATGCAACCCAAATCCATATTTCATAAAGATTAAGCCTCACTAAAAAATGTAAAATTCCCTATTGTGTTATAAACCTACCTAGATATTTATTTTTTCCATACCCCACACAAACATATATATTATTGATACCACATAATGATTTAATGGCCCTTAAAAATGGGTGGGTATCCCCTTTACCTGACCAAGATATAGATACATAAGGGTTACTACCAACCAAATAGAGGCAACCCCCTTGAATGTATGGATCTATGATCCTCATGAGCCCTGGTAACAACTTGGAAGAACTCAACACCTTAGGGTTTTTGGGTAATCACCAGTATTTCTACCCCATTCCATATTCATCGATTCAAAATTCTAGGTTTTGAATTAGAAAAACCATATTATAACTATCCAAAAAGACATAGGTTCCATAATATATTACCCTCAACAAATTCAATCCACAAAAATCATTCATGGAACATTGAATATAGTGTAAAAACCTCTGTTTGACCTTTATATCAACACATAAGGTCTTTGACCTATGAACTTGAGGCATGACCTCTTTACATGAGGGGAACTCCCATCCTTTAGATCCAGAGAAATTCAGTAAAGAGAATCATCACCTTAGGGTGTTTTGGGTAATCCCTCGTATGTCTTTCCCATAATATATTCCTCTATCATTTCCTTGAAGAAAAATTGTGAACTTCATATCATGTTTAGATTCCTACCTTATGACATTAAACTAAATATAATATTTTCTTATCGCATGACATCAAACCACATAGAGAATTTTACTTTACAATTGGTATATTACCATCTACTGAAGGTCTAACCTTGAAGACCTTAAAATACAACACAATAATGGTATATTTTTCATGACCATAAAAAATATAATTAAAATAGACACAATACTAACCGGGTTGAAAATCATAAAAAGGGAATCATGGGAAAAAGTGGAGTCTCGACTCGCTGGACAAGAACTTTTGCACTCCAGGTAATGTTAAGCACTAAAAAATAAAAAAGGCACAAAACCTGTTAAGACTAAAACCCATAAAAAGGTGTCTGAAGAAAAAGATGAGTCCATGCCCAAAAATTCCTCCCCTAAATTAATATTAGAAATAAATTAAAAAAATACAAAATAAAAAGATATAAATCTTATAGGTATCATAATTTTACCCTATAAAATATAGAGATATGATCAAGAATTCAATTAACTTTTGCTAAAATTATATAATTCTCCCTCTAGGACACATATTTTACCCATGTTATCCTTTTGAAATGGGTAATGTCAATATAAATATAGAACAAACATCATTGCATAATTTCTTGTTGGTGGGTGTTCATGAGGAATTCCCATGAAAAATATATTTTGATTTAATCATTCAAATCCATCCATTTACATTTATTTGATATAAATATGTAAAATTACATTCACATCATTAATGAAAAGAATCTAGATAACAATATGTAAAGTTTCAAAGATTATGCATTTTTAATATGTATAAGAATGAGGAATCTCTACATATTAGAGTCTCTCCGTCGAATAAATAAATAAAGGGAGATTCATAGTAATACTATCCTATCATGGAATGAATTATGGGGAGTCCTTGATCTCTACAGACCTTTCCTCTAAAGAGGAAATAGAATGAAGAAATTGATCAATAGATTTAGTTTCCACCATAGCAATCTACTATAATGCCTACCCTTTAAAGACAACATTAAGCATGACCTTCTCTGCCACATCATGGATCCCCTATTGCTTTAGCAAAGTTTTTTCTGATATTTAAGGAGCATGATTAAATCAAGACAACTCTTCCTGGTGATGGAAAATACCATATAAAAAATGGAATATTTCAAAATTCATAGCACCGACCATGTCTTGGTGAGTTTCTTCCTCCACCAAATGCTTGAAAGTTTCATTTCTAGAATCATCATAACTTTTTCTTATAGAAGAGGAATCCTCAACTATAACTACCCTTAATTTAGGGGTCATCCTTTATTTCCTCAGATATATCACTTCCATCACCAAGGAGTAAAGAGTGGTATAATTAAATCCATCATAGATAAGGGTAGTTACCATTAACCAATTATAACCAAGCTGGTTATGCATCCCTTCCAAATGGGACTCTGAAATTAAGGTCCAAATCTCACTTCACACATTCCAATACATCACCTAATAATGTGACCCCAAATCATAACCATGAATAAAGCTCCTCCTAATAATATGAATATATTTTGGGACTAAAACACTAAGTGGGGGATAATAGATTTAGATCATCAATGAAGAGGGTAGGGAGTTAACCAATTCATTGGTTGACTAAATTGGTGGAATATCTAAGTATAAAGAGACTGAATGTTATGATCTTTGAGTAAAAGGAACTACAACAAGGGACACAAGAGTTTATTAGTCAAAATATAGGAGGTATGATGTCATCAGGTAAATAAAAGATATTATTGATGTTGGAAATATAAATTTCTTATCTGCATAATAGGGAACATATATTTCTTTGACCCCATCATTCGGTGAAGTGGAAACACCCCCATATGATGAGTGGCCTCATGTCACCACCAGTTCTTTATATGACTTAATACATTGGTATTCACCTCATGGTCTGTAATAGAAAAAGAATGGTTATAAAAAATGAATTAACATAAAATATATTTCAATCATTGTAATGGGTGATTAATTTTTAAAAAATGTGCACCATCAAGGACAAATTAGTATTAGAATAGATACCAACATCAATTTTCCCAAAAATCATGTTCTCCTATGTCGGGTCAAATTGAATGACCACTGGAACATCAACCTAAGGTGTTATGACTAATTATGACTAAAATTCATCTATATCTACCACTTCATAGGTTTATCCCAACTACAATGCCCTTCATAGTGAAATAAAATACCTGATTTTATCCTCAAAAAACAATGTGTGTTCCACTAGGAGAGATCTATAAGGACATGCACTTTTTTGAAAAAAATAATGAGTTAGAAAAATGGTCCAAAATAGTGAATGAGTAAAGTGAAAATATTTCATGAGGATTTTGGGAGAGGGGTCTCTAATAGTTCACAACGCTTCCTTTTCCCTTACCTCTTAAAGGATGGTTCCTTAGATGGTGATGATGTTGAAGGAATTTAGGATGGAAATGATGGAAATATGGATTGTGATATTGTTGGGATGGAAGTCACCAACCTATTCCTACCCAATTAACATGGATAACCCTCATTATTGTTACCTTTATCACTAAATTCAACAATAATTGAAATACACATGGAAGAATACACTGGGTATGGTGGGAATATCTTTCCTTCCATAACTTCCTACCATATCAACATAATTCAAAAAAAACATCTGTAAATTTGAAAAAACACTATGTTAATTTGAATATGATGAAAAGATCATCCTTACGACTACCTATATGATTTGATTACCCTATTCATCCATGGAATCCTACAACAAGCCCCAAACCACCATATACACAACCAAAGGCTAATAGTGAATCTGACCCTTCACACTTTTCATCATTGCATCAAATTACCATAAGAAGGACTTGACCTTAGTTGTATGGTCTTTGAATGTTTCCCCTATGTGTGTAGTAATATGAATGAAGCCTTATGAATGTAAATATTTTGGTTCAGTATCCCATTCAGCACAATAATTGATTTTTAAGTTCTCTAGTTTATCCATCACTAAAAGGAAGTGGGAGAAAATATTACAGGTTCATATTCACTCACATGAACCAAAATATATGTAGTCATGATAGTTTATTCTTCTATTGGAAATGAGAGTGATGCTAAAAATATCACTTATTTTTTAGGTAGTATCAATCCTTATGGTCTACATGAAACATGCATATTTCTTGGCCTTAGATTGGTTTCAATAATTAGTGTAAATTTTGTAGCATCTCATAATAATGTATATAATTTCCCATTTGGATATGAGTAGAACAAAATATCATCATAATGTTGGGTTACTGATCTCAATATAATGATGAGGGTAGTCTATCTGGAATTGAGTCACCTACCGGGTGAACATCATCTAGAACTGAAGGGTTTACAACATATGATTCTATGATCATGTGTGAAGACTGGGAGGAAACTTTGTCTAAACACACCAAAACAGATGTCTAAACCAAAAACGTTCATACCATTAATAGATTAGGCTCCAATTTATGTGTCTAGAAAGGGTTCCCCCATAAATGGACACTACCTATTGCACTATCCCATAGGATTTGAAGGAGAATAGGTAATGAAATCCCAGGAATTCCCTGGTCTCCCAATCCATTAGTGTGATAGGACTTACCCAACCAATTCACTAGAAAAGGGGTTTAAGATGAATATAAAGGATATTATGGATACTTAGGAACTATTATCCACTCAGATGAGCCTCCAACCAACACCATAACACCTAAAAGGGACAATAGATTATATGAGGTGTTATTTACCTATAAATATGGTGTATATGGTGACATAGTTTGACCAATATATTAATTAATGACCCAATGTGTTTCCTTCCTTCCATAGAGTCCTCCATTATATATGTAGAGACTCTGACTCAAACTTTTTCATGAGGAATAACCTCCCACCCTTAGCTGGTGAATGTACCTTCTTCAACTGTGTGCCAATAGTTACCCTTAGTAATGTGTGAGTCCTTTATAGTAAATACCCTTCACTTGTTAGATTTAGTATCATAATAGACATTCTTAATAAAATTTACCTCCCATTTATTAAATGGGTTATCTCCCCCATGAACTAGGGCCTTCCCAAAGGCTTTATTATCCATTTTGATCAAATCATTTCAATGGGGAGGGGTCCTCTTCACATAAACCCACACAGAATATGGGGGAAAACTCATCATACAACTCTACCAGAATGGTCGTGCAACAAATCTACAGGGAGTTTTAAAGACTGACACTCACCTCGCCATGTGTCAGATATAATTTATTTATATTTGGACTCCAAAAATAGAACATGTTCTCCAACAAGACCTCATTACAGGAGGAAAACGTTTTCGATATCCATATGGAATCATACAACCAAATATAATTCAGGTTTTCTGAAAATTCAAAGTCAATATACTACACAAATAAGGGAAAACAACAATCCATTTTGAAATTCCACCCCGATCAAATGACCTAGTTATGAAACCACCTGAACCCCTATCTTATTATAGATTTACTCATTATTTGGTTGTACATATGGATGCCTTAATCAGATTCATGATGTTTCTCTCCAATGTATATGGGAAAATATTTCAGTATATACCCATCTATGTGTTTCTCCTTAGAAATTAAATGACCTATATGATAGATGTCTTCCCTGAAGGTATTTTTAGTTTCCAGAATCCATGAGGGGGACCGATTGATTACTATGACTAATGTGTTGGATCATCACTTGTAAGACTGAAATTATAGAGAGTAGATAAGTCTAAAAGAGTATATTCCCTATGATTCCATTATATTAGGTTATTCAGACTTTTATATGATGAATTGATAACTTGAAGACAACTAGTATCCAAACATGTAACTATGGCATTCCAGAAAGCCACTACTACTATAGCCTCACTCCTGGACGACTTACGAATATTGGAATCCATCTATTTGGGATAAGAAAAATGTTAGATAAGATAAGGAATCTTATCAAATGAGACACATGAACCTGTAAAAAACACAATAATTTCATGAATCATAAAAGGATTCAAGAGCGAATGACCTGATTCAGGTCTCATGATCACATGACCCAGTATGGGTCTCATGACATTCGTAACCCACAGTGAATCCCATGAGCACATGACTCATGGTGTATCTGAGGAACAAATAATTTTTTATGAGACTCATGATCATGTTTCCTTAAGATGGTCACTTAAACTAAATGATGACTGAGTAATCGTGGCCCCAAACCAGTAGATCATATTAAGATATCAAGGAATCCATGTGGTTTGGGATTTGGGTCAAGGTTCAAAAAATTACCAAGAATTAGTTCCTGATTTTTTTGAATAAGTAATATGGTGAATCATAGTGTGCAATTGGATCTCGTGAATTAATCCAATAGAAGAGTCCAATAGAGCATTGTTGCGATAAATTATTGGGAAATAGTTCTTGAGATTGGTTCTCTTTGTAGAGTTTTATGAAATGGATCTTATGATGAGGTTTTGAGAAATAATAACACGAATGAAGAAGTAAAAATAGATTGGGAAATTCATATTACCTGGTTAAATAATATTCCACTAGATCCCTTATTTATAAGAAACTCCACAAAATGACAAGGGTCATTTGGAAGAGAAAATGTTTCCCATGACACTGAACATCGTCATCCCCATGGACTCAGGTGGGCGTTTACACTACTCCGAACCAAGCCCTTGTCCCTTTGAATGTCACTCCTATGGTGGGGAATTTTTAACTCTATAAAAATTAAAATATCAAACTCTATAATTAATGAAATACCAAAATAATGGGTATTATTTTATTTGAAAATTAATGGAATGTAAGGTGGTTGAATACTATTGATTTTGTAACCTTTATAAGAAAACATGATCCCATGAATGTTGGAAGGTCATGGGAACATATTATACACAAACAATGTTCTTTAATTGATCACGTGAGTCCCCTATGACAAACCGTCATACTCTTGTGAAGGTGACTAGGAAGGAAATGATGACCCCTTGAACCCCGAGAGAGAGGTCTACTTTCTTACATGAGAGTATGTTGTCATAGCACCTAAATTATTTGAATGACCTTGTACATGTACATTAAATTGTACAATACCCATTTGGATCCATATAAAAAAGAAACTATTTCCTTGGATAATACTCGTACGTCTTCATGTGACCCATCATTGATCCCATGATACATCAAAGATAGGTGGAGGTATTGTACAAGACAATGCTTTCACATCATCATGAGACCCAACATTGATCATGAGATGCACCATTGAAAAAAGAAGTTATATTCCATGATAATCCTTATACATCATTGTGAGACCCAACATTGATCATGTGATATTCCTTAAACAAGTAGAGTGATAGTTCGTGACCTCACACAAAGACTTTCGTAGGATCCCTTTTTCTTGTAAAATAGAGAAGTAATCTAAATGATAAAAAGATGAATCTTATGATGATGTTAATATTAGTTGATCTTCATGAAAAATGTTTTTATGATTTTGGAGGTCCCTTTTATGTGTCAGCCTGATCATGTAGAGGCCTCATTCAAAAGCTATCTTGATCCTAAAAAAGGCCAATTGACAAGTACAATCGGTCATGTGAAGGCCCCTAAAATCCACTTTAGTATCATGAAGGACTCCATAAAATTATTATTCAATCAAAAGAAACCCTATTTGAGGGAATTATTATCACTTGATGGATATCATACATGTCTTCTCAATGGTTTAATGGCCATTTGATACACCGAAATAGTTATGTGAAATCCCATTGATCAGCCGGGGTCCAATAAACATGGAAATGGGGGAGAATTATCATGGTCACTGCATATCATGAAAAACCATGGATTACCCACGACAAGATCATGTGAAGAGCGTGATAAAAAAAATCCATCCACACACTCAAGCTCATAATTTTGAGATACAAGTTTTGTAATGCATAGTATAACTAGGCCACCGAGGCCTTTGAATCCATCCCCATCAACTTAAAACATGATGATCACTATACACAAAAATAATACTTTATAGGACCTAACTTCTCATGTAAAAATATAATATGATTGGATAGGTATTACACTAGGTAAATTATGAGGAACTATTAAATGGATCACGCTGTATGATCATGTGCTTTGTTTGATCACTTTGTAGATCACACAATGGCCTTCCAGTATGTCAGCCCAATTATGTGAAAGGGTTTCTACTAGTCAACTAGGTAATGTGAAATCCAAATGGTATAATGTTTACTAATACATGTAAAAGATATTCAATAAAGAATGAAAAAGGTGGAAGACTTATGTATAGATGGATACACTAATTTTCATGTAAAGTCATTGTGCACTTCTCTTGACCTATCTAGATCATTTTTCAACACCAGTACATTTCATATAGGTCTGTTGAATCCATTAGATAATGTTTAGAAGGTATTATGAAGCCCTCAGAACATGTCACTCAATCTCACAATTCCCTTCGACAATGTCATATACATCTTACAATGTCCTAAGGACAAGTCATTCAGATCTCTCGACGTCCTCTATACATGCCTGTCAAGTCATGAGATATCTCTTGAACATATCTATAAATTCATGCATTAGCATCATGACATGTCACCCAAGTCACGTAGAGTCTTCTTAGCATGTCTCCCAGGTCTTGTGACATCCTCCAAACATGCCAACTAGTTCTTGCTACACCATAAATATATGTCATCAAGGTCATATTACACCCCCAAACATGTCATCTTTATCCATACAACATATTTCAAACATGTCATCTATATCATGTGATGCCCTTTGTAAAAGTCCACTAGATCATGTGATTATCCTTGGTTATAATTTTTAGGCAACCAGGATGTGTCCATACATCTTTAAATAGGGAACACAGACACCCTAGGCCCATTGGGAATATATTCATGTCTTGTCAGACAAACACCCCATGACCTGATAACCTTGATGAGTAGACATATTCGGCCAAACCCCCAAATTGTATTAAAATAACTCTAATTATTTATATAACCCAGATATATAGGACACCTTTCTAAGGATTTAGATCAAATAGGAATCCACCTTAGTGTATGTCCCACCATATCATAGACATTCTAACTCTTGGTACCCAATATCTCCCCTGTGATTATCAGTATTCATCATCCACCAGTGGAATAAGAAGATAGTTTAACTATGAATACTTTAATTCATTTTATAAAAAGTATATCTAGGATATATTTCAAAGGCCTAATATCCATTTCAAATAACCTCTCATCGTTTCCTTAGTGCACAAGTCCCAAATCTATATGTGATGAGACTGATCACTTACAATCCATTGTTTCTCACATAGATCATAGATCATGTGGGATTATGGATTTGATATGATAATGTCATTCAATTCATGTATTTACCATAGCTATGGAACCCTCATTGTGTTAGCCTAATTTAGTTGAATTATATAATGAGACCCATACGAGTTCATCACCCATGGGGTAATCCCAACAACACATCGAACTAGGATGAATTTGATTTCTTTCATAATAAGGATACATAAGATGCCTTACTAAGTGTTAAGCTCAATATCTAGGGTCTAGGTTCCATCATATAATTCTTTTTGGTTTGATATTAAACTGCATGGTTTCATTGAACTATGTGGGATTAGATTCCTATTAAAACATGACATGTAGAATGATTCATAATAATTCAATCACATCCTCAAAATATTAATCAACTCCATGTATAGAGGAGAACCACATAGTTCCAAGTTATATGGAATAAAAAGTAAAATAGATAAACATTTCTAAGAAATAACTATAACTGATGAAGAACTATAGAGACATATATATGAGATTGTTAATAAAATCCCCTTCATATATAAGAGGATTCAACACTTGATCATTTTGTCAGTGTAACAGGATTTTTATGTTGAGTAAGAAGAGATTCACAAACATATCATTATTCTACAAGAGATTATTAGAGTACGTAATAACTCCCCTCAAATGGGTGTGATAGCCTAACCTCTCATCCTCTTGACCAATGTGAGTTCCTAAGTGTCTTTGGTCAGAAAACCCAAAATCACTGCCTGCCTTTGGAAATAAGATCTATACTCATTTATGGATAAGGAATCTATAGTTATTTTCTATGAAAGATCAAAATAATCAACTAGAAATGAAAAATTCTGAAACACATTCATCCCTGAATCAATCACAAGGAACCAATTAACCATTAAAGGAAACAAAATTCGTAAACACAATGTGAAATACTGTAATGATAAAAAAAACTAAATCATTTTGGGAATTGGGGATAATGCCTTATTGACTTGGGGAACCATCCACATCTTTCTAACAAAAAGTATTAAATCTATATACAATGTATGAGGAATGAATCGTCTCTTATTAATGGGGTGGCATGTAATTAAAATTGAAATATCTTTGGGTTTTTTAATAAACTTCTAAAAAGGTGAAATTATTTTTATTTAAAATTTAACACTCCAAATATAAAACCTTTTGTGCACCCCTATCTTGGTATCTACATATGTCAGGTGCACATCCTCTCATGCATGAGGTTTCCAACTATTAGTGAGGGATATATAATGAATATTAGGGAGAATACAACCTCTATATCATGAAATAAAATAATATAAAAATAATTAGAACCATAGAATAAGTAATAACAACATAGTAAAATTTGTAATTATATTAGAATACGTAGCATGACACCAAATAGTCAAAATACAGTTCCCTAACTGACCCAAGATCCATGTAGTCATAATTCATAAGAACGATCATACAATGGGTCAATCATATGATAAAAATAAATACAACCAATAAAAAATACGGAGACAACATTATACATGACCTCAAATTTACCTCTATCCAATCTACTAATCCTTGATAAGATACTCTAAAAACTCCCATAGAATTTCCTAATCAATCTGTCAACCATAGAGTCTGTATTCCCATCAAGGTTCATATGTAGGGTGGGATAAGAAATCTCGATAGGTCATCCCCAAATTAAATCCCCATTATAATACATTATATATATAAGTATTTACATTATGTGAAATTTCATGTAAAATCATCATGAAAAAAGAATAAAGTCAAAGAAAAAATAATTTATTTCTATGCTACTATAAAAAATAAAAAATCAAACATTTTTTCATTAAATATCAGAAATAAAAAAACATATACATATAGTGTTTATTATCATATGTCATAAAACCGTGACTGATTTGATCTATGGTTGAAATCCTAAAAAAGGATTACATCCTCTAGTTCGAAGGAAAATACAAAATTTCCATGTATTCGGTCTATATCATTCAAAAAGGGAGAAAAATATATGGTGAATGGATTATTACAGAAAAATAGTCTACATTCCCAAAATTCTCTTTTTATTTGCCCATGAATTTGAGATAATAAAATAAATATAAATTATATGACATAATAGACAACATGAAAAACTAAAAGAAAATTTTTAAAATTAATTTATAAAAAAAATCCATAGATCTAAATCCACTTAATTTAAATAAATTTCCAGTGAAAATAGATATAAACAAGTATTCTTGAAGGATAAATTTATTCTATATTGATTTAATATTCAATATCCATTAATATTTGACATTACGACCTGTGAATATATAACGGAGAAAAAATTTACCTCTCAAATAAGGTTATATCTCACTAACCTAGAAAACCACTCCAGGTTAGGTGTATAATAATATTATTCCCCATAGGCACTTTATCCAATGCCATATATTATTTGAAATGTAACATTATTTTTCCCAAGAACAAAAAACCTTGAAGAAACACTCACTAATAACTAATAACACATCCTTTATTTATTAGGCTCACACCTAAAGGTAAATAAGACATGTCGATACCATTCACTATAATTCTTACTCAAATAGGAATGATACCTCACCAATGGATTCACATGAAACCAAGTGAATCAAATCTAACTAAAACCATTACCCAATGATGTTTCATTATTCTATATGGAATCACATGTCACTATTCCATAAAACATTATAAGGTTATTTAAGACTTAACTCATGTTTGGAGGCCCCTTATGGATTTTAATTCATATTATTTTAAATTTATTTATGTAAACATTTTTTATTGACAGTTCCAAAACCATGATACACTACAACTGTAAAACTAAACGAGCTTCCTAAAGGCCTTACTCAACCTCACATAAACACCATAAGCAACAAAAATTCAAATCCTTATTTAATATAGTCACCCAAAATGGATAATAGACCGTCCATGAAAACAAATATTACTGGACTAAAAAAGGGAACACCTACGATAGTTAATCAAAATAATATGTTAATATTAAAATATGTTGAATCACCCTTAATTTACTAAAATCATAAAATTTATAAAAACTCATAATATTAATGATTTTAGATTAATAAATTAGAAACTATTGGATTATACATGAAATAAATAAAGCGAAAGGTTAGAATCACCACTAATAGGCAATTGATTAAAATATACTAAAAATGAGATAAAATTTGGACGAGATATAAGTGGAAGAAGATGGAATGGGAAGGGAGGAATTAAGGTGGATCTCCTTAGGTTGGTTAAACAAAATAAGAGGAGTAAAGTCTTAAGAATAGTTAGAATAATATTTATATTAATTACAAAATTAAAAAACATCAACCATTCATCAGATACCCAGTGTCCCACCCCAGGTACATGGCTGTCTCTCAAGAACTACACGCTATTGTAGATTTATTTTTGAGTTCTTAGTGTTTCATCACTATTAACATTTTGGCACCTGAACTGAATTTTTATAGCCGTCATACAACACCAGGAACTTGTTATCCTTATACTATTTAATTTATGGTATTTGAGACATTGAGTTTTAAGAATACCCTCTTATACCTTATCTTAAACCTCTTTTACAACACCTAAACCTTCGAACTCCTATAAAACACCCTGATTCCCTACCATTGACATAAAAACAAGACCAAATAGGAAATGCAAAAAATAATAATGGCTCCAATTGGTCTTGATCCTAGATTTCTCTAATTTCAATAACACCGTTGAATGTAGTTCATTATCCACTCTCAAATTTAAAAATTATCATCCCTAATAAGTAACCTTGGTTTTTATATACACGTAAATCATTCACTTAAACCAAATAAAATATATTTCCCATGGTCTCTAAGTGACATACACATGCCACATATAATTTCTCATGAATTGTTTTCCCTCCAAAGACAAATAAACCAACCATCAACTACCAGAAATCATATCCTAAATGATATTCCGGAATAAAAAAATTATTTAATCATGGAAGAAAAAATATTGGAATATTTTATTAATAACCAAACCTAAATATTTTCATAAAAATCACTAACATCATAAACACTGATATTCCAATGGATTTCATTTAGCAACAAAAATAATACCTAAAACATAATGATGATGTTAGATACCTACTCACTAGTGTAAAAAATATACCATTTAACATTTTCAGTATAATAAACTCTACGCACCATCGAAACTATACCCTATTATATTATTAGTATCATCACCTCACTCCCAAATATAGGTGGAGAGTTAGTACACTACATAGTTAATTAATTCAATAATACCAGTAATACATCCTCTTAACGAGCGTGATCATTTTTTTGTACTAAGCTCTATAGTATCTCATTTTTCAAATCTCACACTTTTTATCTAGGTAATAACCTAAAATATAACAAAAATCTTATAATAGTACATAAATATATGTATCATAAGAGTTATCTAACCATATTATAGTATACTATACCATCAATCAAATTCTACACTTATAATAATCACACAATTAACTATCTCCTAGAATTATTTTAGAAATCACAACTATTTTTGTCACTAATTTTCTCAACATACCACCCATGACGTTCATCACACTTCTCATAAAAAACCCATTTATATAAAACAAATGACGTACTCCCCACCATGGGATTGTACATATCTCTCACACCCCAAGAACTAGTTAATTTGAATTAAATTTTCACTTAATCACAATCATTACAATCCATGCACATAATAACCCAACTAACATATTTTTTGGGACTTACTATACGTTAATGTTTTTTAGGGTTTTTCTAAAAACTAAAACCTAATGATAGATATGACACATCTCCATAAATTCTAGATCAAGAGAATCATTATATCATGGATTACTTGATAGATTATTGGTTATACACGAGACAAAGTTTTTACATGTCTCATACATACATATTCGATGTAATTATTCTGGCACTATACATTTGGTTATAAAATTTTATACCCACCTGAATTATTGGTAAAATACTTCATTCCCTTATGATCATCACCATATTATCACTTTTACGAAGCCACAATGTCCCTCCTAGTAGTGTTTTTTTGAAAAGGAACCTTTACCCTTATTGATAATGCCTTCTTGATATTCTCTATGTGTTGAGCCAAAAGATAATAACACTGATATGAAAGAAATCATCAAGAACCTTTTCAAAAGAGTGTATTGATATATTCATTTCCTTGAAAATATAATATAACGTTGTGGATCAATTGAGATTATAGGTTTCTAGGGATAAAATGGCATTCACTTACCATTTCATGAGAAATTAGAAACCAGAAAACTGAAGATTCACTATGGATGAAACTAAAATCCTGATATATTAAATGAAGAACAAGATTTATTTACTTTTATTATCATAATTTTATGTTTATTTCATCATCATTATGTTTGAGGATGATATTTCTAAGATAGCCATCAAACAACCTCCCCATTTGTGTACTCGTAGGCCTACATAAACCACTCATCGCATGGGTGGGATTCTCCTCAACCTAATATATGATAGTATCTCATTGATATAAATGAAGTAGGATAATGACATCTAAAAAGATATAGAGAGTGATTATACCATGTGGATGTTTGATGAGTATAGTTTTATTTATTTTAAATATATTATAACAAATAAAATTTAATGTATGATGAAGTCCTCTATGATTAGTGAGTAATCATGATGGGAAGCCGATGAGAATTATTAAAAAATTATGATGATGATGATTATACATTTTTTTATAATTTTCCATCTATGTAATTATTTTTTAACTACTGAAATTATGTTTTTATTAAATAAAATGTTTTTAGTTTATTTGAAATATTATTTTTTGTTGAAATGTGTATTTAATTCCACAATGTTTGTTTTTTATTATAAAATAGATTAATTAGTATACTTGCAAACAAATATTTATTTTATATTTTATTATTTATTTCATTTTTTTTGTTTTAAAATAATAATTTTGAGTCCTTAATATTAATCAATTGTAAATTAAATTATTTTTTCTTTTACTTTTTAATGAAAATAACTTATTTACATTTTATTTTAATTTTTTTAATTTAATATATCTTTTAATTTTTTTGTGTTTAAATATTTAATTTTATAAATTTTAAATCAATTTTTAGTTAAATGATTTAATTATTTTAATAATTTATATTCTTAATTTGCAATATGTTACTTTTTAAAATTTTTATTTATTTATCTTATTATTATTTAATATATATTTATTTTATTTAGTAATTTTACAATTTTTTTGTCATTTATTTATTTATAATATATTTTCCCACTTAGTTTTTGAATACATTCAAATTATTATTATTTTTAGATATATATTAATTAATTTATTTATTCTTGACATTTAATACAATTCATTAAATAATTTAATATTTAGTAATAATAAATTTTAATGAATTCTAAATTTTTATAATTTTTCATTATATTAATTAATAAATTACTTAATTAATTTAATCATGTTAAATCTTTCTTCATTAAAATTTTTTAAATAATATTCTGATTGATTTAATTTTATTTAAATGTTTATTTATATTTTTAATTAAATTAAAAATAATTTTTTATATTAATTTTAATTTATCATTTTCTTAAATTTGATTTTTTATTGTTTTTAGGTATAACAACAATGCAGAAAGATTTCCAGATTGCTACAGTGACATTATTAGCTATCCAATTTGTGGTGCCGTCCACTTAGCCAAATGCATACAACACTACATAACCATTAATCAAAATACATCTACATAACAATTTTGTGTAGCAATATCCACATATGGTATTTTATTGTACGATTTGTATTTAAATATTCAATGGGGCATCCGTGTTAGCATTTCTATTGACCTCACTCATGAAGCCATTCATTGAGGTACAAGAAAACCACATACCCAATTTCCCTATAACAAAAGTGATAATGGAGAGACAAAGGATACCAGTATTCGATCAATCAAGTCAAAACATGATCGAAATTAAATCTTAGACTCGACATGAGGTTGAATCTTGGTAGAGGTTTCTATAATTATTGATGAATCCACTTAACCAAACCACCATCATGAACCTACCAATTTTTTTAAAAAGGAGAAAGTGGAATCATTGGAAATTCGAGAAGAACCAGGGCCACCACTAATAATTTGTAAATTGATGAAACACGGAACCCACTCAATATAATCAATGGATATAAACCATAGAATATATCATCTTTATGATTTTTTGATGTCAAAGTTTCCCTATGTTCATATGATGTGCCAAAATTCAATTTATGGTGGAAATGTCGTTGCCACTAGATATATCTATCTAAACCTGAATATGAAATATGAACTTGTGAAGATCATTTTAGATCCACTGTAGAAACCCTTTAAGTTAGTGATGTACATGTTGTGAATATAATTGAATGTTGAATATGAGATAATAAATGGGGGATGAATATTCTTTGCCGGCCTGTTTGAAATTCTTTTTGAAGGTTTTCAATAAAAAATTATAGTGGAGAAAGTTACATAATATTACAAATTTGTAATATAATGGAAAATAATGTGTAGTACTCGATGGAGTGTTATAACAAATTTTAAGCTTGTTTATTGTTTTTATCAACACTAGGATGCATGTTATAATTTATGAAGTTTAAATAAAAGTAAAGAAAGATGGGTAGATAGTTTTTGTGTCCTAGAACTTTGAGCATGGATGTCAAATAAAAATGTTTTACGCTTTTTTTGGGAGCCTGATATAAAACTAAGGGATAGATTTGTTAAAGGCACATACACATGGGTTCAATTGAAAAATGAGGAATCCATTCTCATGCGATATTCATGTTATCAATACTGAAGAATTGTATAATCTATCCCATTTAAAATGACCCCAATATTGAAGATGAACCATTATCAAACACATTTTAGTTAATTTAGGTGACCATGTGGACCTGGGTTAAGTGATCTATATTTTTGGCCATTGTTTTTTGGATCATGTAAATTAAATAAAGTGGATGTTATAATCTTTTCTATACAGGTGTTGAAATGAATATTTATTATTATGTTTCTAGATGGACAGTAATTATTTGGATATATCTAGAATAATTAATCACTAGTGTATGTGGAAAATTTGGATGGAATGATTTTATTAGAGTAATAATTATTTTTTAGAAGGAAAATAAGAAAATAATAAATCCATTAATGATAGAATTATAATATTCTCAAATGGTGTCAGTGATCAATATTAAAAAATAATGAAAATAATGATTCTATATTTTAAAGATAGAAAAAAACAGATATGAGGAAAAAATTATGATGACAACATGGGTAGAGAGACAGAGAGTAGAACTCAGTTCTCTTCAAGTGATAAAATAGAAGAACTATTTTTTATCATTGATATTAATATTTAAATTTATTCCCATATCATGGAAATGATTAGCTGAGTATTTTTGTCACTAAACCAAGAGGGTTTGAATGGGGAATTCATTCCAACCCTTAATTTTTTCATTCAATCTACAATTTTTCTCTATAATTATAATTTTTAATTATTGAACTTATTTTTATGATTGGTTCCTTATGTCACTTTTTGGTTTTCTATTCCCTTCCACGATCAATATATATATGATTATAATGTTCTATTCATCAAGTATGGACATTAATTCATTCTGGTTAAGAGTTTGTTTCTCAATTATTGTGTTAAAGATTCTCAATTTTCAATTGAAAACTATGATCATAGAGGAAGTTTGATTCTATCATTTTTTTGGTGATTTTAGAATAATTTAACCATCTCATAAAAGTAGGATTTCAATGACCAATATTTTATATGTATTTATTTTCTTCTCCAAAATAATGATATACACTATTTGAGATCTTTAACTATGGGTTGATAGAATTTATGGAATGAAATCATTTTATGCCATGAAGAATGGTTGAACTAGGAGAATCACAAGGTAATTCTACCATTTTATTTCATACTTATCTCCACTTGTCAAACTACTTCCTATTCAATCCACTATTTTCTTGTCTTTTATGTTAGGAAAATTAGAATAGTTTATTTTGTTGTATTATAATTTCACCCATATAATTATAATAGTCAAAATAATAATATAATAAAACATAATAGAGAAACTCCATAATGGAAGCCTCAATGAGAGACAACCTTGGGTAATTCATTATTACAGTAGTATGGAGATTTTAAATATGATGAAAGAAGGTAGTAGTGGAAAAAAACCACACTGTTTATTTGGTTCCATTTCAGGGGATGCTTCAAAGTATTTTTTAAACTAATGTTTATGTAAACTTTCTTACATTTAATAAAACAATAAGAAAGAATAGAATATGACCAAACATTTGAGATGATATTAGATATTTTTTTTACATCACTAAAATAATTTTCATGATATTAAATGAAAATGAATTCAATTTTTTTGAAGGAACATAAATAACATTGAATTCTTGAAATAATTGATTTACCCAAGGGAAAGGAATTAGAACAAGGGCTTCCATCAGAATCACTTCTGGGAGAATTTGATATTTGCAAAATTTCATATTTTGAACATTATAAAACTCAAAATTTTACACGGTCCCCTTATTATTGAAATGATAAAATAACATCCTCTTCATATGAATATGAACATTGGGATGTGTTTTTAGAATAATATTTTAATTATGGAGAGAAAAAGGAGGGAGTGAAGCTTTAACTCGCAAAAAGATATTTAGAAGAAATTTTGGAATTACAAATGGACAATGAGTTTGTTTAATTTTTTATTGATGAAATTTTTAGTTTTTTGTTGAGGTTGATCCTAGTAGAAATTTATGTACTATAGGAGAAATTTCCAATATAATTATAGAAAAGGGCCTTATCAAATTTTGCTATCTCCAAATATCATTTTGAACCACAACATAAAGGGGTTTTATTCATTATATTGGTTAACATGGGGCTCGACAGAGATGTTAATTTTTATAGTTGTGGGAAGGAGAAATTATAGAGGTTCTTACCACTCAAATCCCATCAACATATGGATTTGGGATGAGTACAATTATGCCCATATTCAAGTAATATAAATGGAATAAACTATATGGGGTTTTAACCCAAGATTTTTATTATATTTATTCAATTAAATTTTACATTCGGTTCTATGTTTTTGAATTTAAAAAACATTAAAATTTTACTATTTTTCTTTTAGAATATAATGAAAATAGAAAGGATATCCATATTATGATTTATTTATTTCTCACCAAAAAATTCACTTACGACCGGTCCCTATCATTTTTAAAAGATACATAATGAACTATATTGATAAATAATCTAACAACGTAATGATTTTTGAAAAAACACCCTCAATTTTTAATATGTAGTTTTATTTTACTTGAGATGAATTTAATAAGATCAAATTTTAATATGATTTCATTTTTGGAATATTTCAAGATAACCAAAAGAACATTTTTAATTAAATAATGTGTGAGATCAATTTTATTATATGGGTAATAGAGCTTCTAACTCATGGAATATTCTATTTAAAATTTTGTGCATTTTCTTATTTTTAAATGCTATTTGTCGCTACCACCTCTTTGAATTGAACTGTTTAAAAGAATTTAAATTTGTAAATATTTTCATGTTTAAAGTTAGTTTTCAATATTGATGGTTATTGAAATTAATATTATTTTTTAATTGTTTATTAGTACTAAATACTCTTGAGTTCACTAGAATTTGTTTCCATGATACTCTGAACACGAACTAGTAAACACATTTTTTCTTAAGTTAATTTTTTTGAATTTTATAGTAGTACGTGAAATTTTTTGAATGATGTGAGTTGAAATTATTATTACAGAGTGTAAAAAATTCTTTGATATTTCTTTTTATTCATTAAATAATTATTTTGAATTTACTAAATTTCCAAATATATGTAGATAATTAAATTAAATTTAAATAGTTCCCCCCTTGGATTCAACATTCAACACAATGTTGGGTATTTGTGTGTGAGGAAGAGTGTTTCATTTTTCTACACTATACCGAAATGAGAACCCTTAAAAACCCACAAAAACTCAAATTTTAGTTTTTTACAAGTTTTTATGAAACATTTCTAATGGTTTTAAATTTTAATGATGTTTTAGTGGTTTGCATCTACTTTGAAGTGGTTAATTGTGAAAATCCCCATGCATATAGTTGGGTAAATCATTTTCATTTCTCCCTTTTGGATTAGTTGCCTTTGGTAATTGATTCTATGAATGTTATGAAATTATTGTTTCCCTTGAATTGTTGAATTTGGATTTGAACTCATCAGAGATTCATTCAAAAGAATTATGAAATGAAAATCCTAATCCTGGTTGAAATAATTATTTTATTATTTAAGATGATAAATGAGTAATTTATACCTCCTTTTAATTTATTATTCTTTCTCATCCAAATAGAGTGTTTAATTTAATTAATTACTAATTAGTTTAGTCAGTTCTCTTGGAGGTATATAGTGGTTTATAATTTTAGTGGAAAACAAAATAAAACAGGTTTGATCTATTTTAAAATTTTTAAATTAAATTTTATTTATAAAACAAAAATCGTTTTTTCACTTGAAAATATTTAAATTCTTAAGAGTAAAATATTTTTCTTCATGAAGAAATCAAAGGGGGAAATAATTTTGAATAATTATTTATTATTTCCACATAATGCATCATGTTTGAGATTTATTTCATTCCATAGATTTTGGATAATTGTTTTTTTGAGAAAAATAATAATCCTTGTGTGGGGGAATTATATGTGTGTATATATAGAAATAATTTTCCACCTTATGTCATTAAATTAATTTTCATTAATTACTAAAATTAATTTTTATTTTATAATTTTATTTTTAATGAATTTAATAAAACTCTTAATTTTCTGTCAAAATGTTTATTTAACTTGATAATTTTACTTTTTTTGTTAATGTTTTGATAAGTGAGTTATTTTTCCAAACCATCATTTATTTCATTGTTTCTTCTTTATTTTATTTTCTATTATGTGTTTTAAAATAAGAATTTTGATACTCTAAATTTAATAGTTTTTTAATTAATTTTATTATTCTTTTTTTTATTGAAAATATTTAATTTATCTATTTTTATATTCTTATTCAGTTTATCTTTTTATCGTTTTTTATTTTTATTTAATTTGTTAGTCGATGATTAATTCAATTTTTAATTTAAAGACTTAAAATTTTAAAAATTTAAAAGTTTTAAATTTCATGTTTTTACTTTTGATCTATTTTATTTTTTTGTCTAATTTATTAATTAATACCATTATTTTATTTAGATATTTTATAATTAATGTTTTTATCAATTCTTTAATGTTTTTAATTTTTTTGGTGTATTTTATTTATTTCCCATTATTTGTTTTTTGTTAATATGTATATTAATTAGCTAATGGTTTTTTTAACTTTTATTATCATTCATTAAATTATTTAATATTTAGTAACAATAAATTATAATGATTTTTAAATTTTTATCATTTATTAATTTTATGAATTATTTAGTTATATAATTAATTTAAAAATGGTAATATATTACCATTTATTGTATATACAAAATAATATTTATGTTGAGTTTATTTTATTTAAATGTTTAGTTATGCTTGTAATTAAATTACTAATGATCTGTTTATTTCATTTTATTCTTTGGTGTTTTTAATTTAGATATATTTTTTTCTTTTTCTGATGCAACATAATGGTAGCTAAACTTCCACATTACTATAGTTGAATTACCATGTAAAAAATTTGTTGTGTATTCTACGTTTCCAAATTCATGTAGCACTACATAGCCATTTTTGAAAATACCCCGATGTAGTCATTTTGAGAAGAAACATCCATGTAGGGGATTTGTGCATGAAGCTACATATCCATGTTTAGAGGGGAATACATGTAACCATTTAACTTGTACTCACTCACATATACATTCATTTAGGTATGTAAAAACCTCATACCTGACTTCCTAACAACATAAGTGATGAATTCGTGGTAGAGGTTGCTAGTATCAGATCTGTTGAGTTGAAAACAGATCTGAAATGAAGAGTAGTATCATTAGGAGGATGAACTCAAGCTAAGGTCACCATAACCATTGATGAATCCACCAAGACGAACCACCTCCATGAACCCACCTGTTTTTTTGAAGATGAAGATAGTTGAATCTTTGAAAATATAATTAAAAAGGGCCCCCCTCCATCGATTTTGAAGTTGATGAAACCCAAGATCCACTGAAGATCATAGATGAATATAAACCATAAGATATCTGATCACCCCAAATATTGGAATAAAATTTATCTGTGTGATCAGACTATGTCCAACTCTCCGGGATTTTAAAATAACACAATACTTGATAGAATAAATGACACAAAGCACCAAACATAAACGAACCCCAAAATGTTATTACATAAATATGACAATTATAACCATGTTTTTAAAATGAAAGATATGTATAATATTAATTTAATTGTGACAAAAACACACACACATACACAAATATATATAAAGGACATACACTACATAAATTATTTAATTAATACTTATGAAATATGTACTCAATTTTCAGTAAAGTTATTTTATGCTTCCAAAGTATGTTTCCTTAAAAAATAATTTTTTCCTTCTTTAAAAAAATATTATAACTAATTTATATAAATTATATAAATTATATAAATTGAATAATATAAAAATAGTATCATTTTTATATCATTATATCAAAATTTTATTGGGGTTAAATTTTTATTTTTTTGTGAGGATATATTTTCCAGTGAATATTGAAAAATATAGATTTTCCTTGAAAACTGTATTTTAGTTTCAAGCATTTGAAAAGTGAAATTTTATTTTAATATTAATTAGAAATACAAATAGTTCTATTATATTATTGTGAGTCTAATTAAATTCATTGGGATAAATTTTATAATTTAAAATTTTATACAAAGAGGAATTTTTATGAAAACAAATATTTATCTAAAAAGTGGATTACAATATTTTATCACAATTATTTTAAAAATAATTTTTTCATTTGTAGATACTGAATTGGATAAAATAGGTTCTATATTTTCTATCCAGATTCTCAAAATTATTAAATAGGTATATTTATTTTCAAAACATTAAAAATAGTAACTACAGTAAAAATTTTCACCTCAGTAAATTTTAAATTGTGTTATTAAAGGTAAAAACATAGTGATTTGGCAATAATGTTTCATCCTAAATATTATTGGACAAATATAATTATTACACTATTATATTATTCTCTAAATTTTATTTTTTAATGCAAACTTTCCCAAGAAAATAAACTTTATAATATTTAAAGCAAAGAAGTTACAAAATTTCACTCCCTTATTTTTAAATAACTATTAATGTAGCGTTCTTCTTGGTAATCTATTTTCCTAGACTGCTAAACTGATTAGTCTTTCGGGACCTGATTCCTTGTAATCATGCCAATGTCTTAAAATAATGCATCGACTTCAGGTAACTGGGGTCACGACGTTACACATTGGAAGGCATCTTATGTATCTGGTTTGTTAAAGGCATCAAAGTCTTCATTGTTCATACTTCTCTCAAATCGCAGATGGGGAGGGAAAATTAATTGGGTCATGTGGGGTTTATTTCCAATGATTTCAGTAATATCGGCATTTCTTTATGAAATAAACCAAGGTGTATTCCCATGTATGGAAACATATGTATCATGTCATTGAATATGACTTACACATAAATATTTCTCTGATTGGGGAAATTTATGATGCTAGTGATATGATCATTGTAAATCCCTAAGACCACATGAGTGATGCTAAGTGTTAAAAATAAGGGATATAATGTAATCTGAATCACTACATATGGATACATAACTTATGCACTGGGATGGACCTAATGGAGTGTTCGATATGGGGTTCAAGCCTAAGGAAGGTGTCTTATGTATCCTACTTATAAAAGGAATCATATTCCTTATTGTTCAATAGATTCTCAATTTGTTGATGGATGATAAAGAATGATGGTACCACATGGGTTGGGTTTTATAAACTATATTAAATAAAATATAAGGGAATTACACCAAATTGGATAGCCATGTATTAACCCATTACCAGTCAATTGAATGACAAGGAAGGATGATATACTCAATGAAGATTTTGGGTCCCATGATCTAGAGTGTATTTGAAATGGAGAAATATACAACAAGGTGGATTCCCATTGGATATCAAGCCATAAGAAGGAATCATATGTATCTTATTTGTAATGGAATATGAGTTCTCATGGTTTGGTTATATCTAAATCCACTAATGGGTTTGGATTTGTTATCACACTCTCCGGGATGAAAATTATATATAATGTTTAGGAATGTCAGGGATTTATAACAGTATGAATTCCCAATTTACACATTAATTGTCTATCCTATCATGGTAAAAGAGAGATTATGGCCATAAATTGTCCATAAAATATGTTTGGTAAAACATAGAGGCATGTTCAAGAGAATAATATGAATAGGTTTACTTGAGTTTGGGACTCTAACCCATTTAGGGAACTCCGATTGTAAAATTGGTACTCAAATAATTGTTTATGCTCAAGATTGTACATTTTTTATGTCTAGTTCTGTCAAATAGACAAGGTTTAAATGTCCTAGGGCACTAACATGACATGTATCATTTTTTTACCTTATATGTCCTATGTTTTTTTCTGACATTTTATGAGTTTCTGCCTAACAAGTCTAAGGTGCTTCACATGAACTAGGTATATAGGTCCAAAGTGATTCACATGATCAAAAATGACATGTCCATATCTTTTTGAATGATCATGTTCGCTATTTATAATTTTTATGGAATGATATAGTTGATATAGTTTTTTTTCAAAAAGTCTAATGTATTTCACATGAATCATATATATAGGTCCAAATTGATTAACAAATTCAAAGATGAAATCTCTTGGTCTTTTTTAATGATCAAGGTTGATATGTCTAATTATTGTAGCATGATCTTGTCAATATGTCTGAAAAGATTCACATGATTTATCTGACATATCTAAGGGACTTCCCACAAAAAAAACTAACATGTAAAAAGGACACTATAATATCTGGATAAGTTATCTAGTGTGTATTGTGTGACATGGAATACATTTACAAATTTCATCGCATGACTTGGATGACATTTCTAGAGTACATCACTTGATTTTTCAATGTTTCGTATTGTGACTAATGAATGTGTAACGTAAGGCACATGTCCCCTTTTCATGAAAATCTTAACCTCATTCTTGGAATAAGCATTCCTTATTTTTCATGATTTTTTCACATAAATGAGTCAATGAGAATTAGGCACTGACCTATTGAGGCCTTACATTACCAGGTCGACACATCAAAACTCCATCGCATGATCCAGATGGAATGTTGGAATTTCTTATTGTGATCAATGGAGTAATCATGTGAGGTGTATCGACATACCCAAAAATCCCTTAGGTCCTTCCATGGGTTTACCTGGTGGTAGAATCTTGTGATTGTGTGGTTCTCCACTCTACGAAATATGCACTCGTCTCTACACTTCCGTGTGTATATCTAATTTTTTTGTTGGGGGGGGGGTGTATTTATAGTCATAAACACCCAAAATCTATTCCACCTTTCATGATTATAAAATAAAATATATGGGTTTGAGTCAATAGAGGGATGATTATAACTCACGCTTCATATGAACCTATCGTATGTCCCCCATGATGTTATCATCACATCACATGACAAATAGTGACTAAGAGACCACTCTACCATTTCCATATTCATTGAACCCATGGATTGTAAATGGTATTTTACATAATAAAATTGACATGTCAAAGGGAATTTACAAGATCATACCATAATGTAAATGGACCTTTACATGATTTGGCTGTTATATCAGAGGGCCTTCACTTGATTGGGGAAAACTTGTATGTGAGATTTTGATAGATTAAGAAAACATGTCAATGGGCCTTCATGTGATAATTAAACTAATCTAGATATGTGTATAAACCATTTACATGAAAAATAGAATAAATCTTATTCTGATAATGGTAACACCATTTCAAATTTTATTTTATAATGTTCATTGAATTAACCCATCAGTTGTCATCAGGGAATCACGTGATAAAACTAACATGTCTGGTGTTCTTAACAAGATGAAGGTGACTCATCTAGTGTCCATCACCTGATGATGGTGACATTTCCCTAGGACATTCAGATGATTAAGGGAATGAAAACACATAAAACATCATCCCTTCACATTAAAATCATCATAAATCTCCTTCAAAAATACTTATCAATTTTTAGCATTTATTTTATAAATATAATTGGTTAGTTTCTGTAATCTATCAATTAAAATGCATCATTATTATGGAGAATCATCTGGAATCATTTACTGGGTCATCGGTGCTTATATGAAAGCCTTCATTAGATCAGGAGGTCCTATTAGAGGGGCTTTTCATAATCATGAAAAATTACATGGATCACGTGACTCATTTACATGAAGTCCTTAGGGTCTTTATAATTTTATTACCATGGTTTTTATACCTATTTATCCAAGATTCTCCTCTCTTCCCTCTATATTAAAAATAATAACCATTACTTAGGTATTTATCCAATGATTAAAAATTTTAATGATAGTTTGGGGGGAATTAAAAAATACCCCTAGAAGTGAGGTCTGAAGGAACACTGACACATTTATTAGAAATTAAAATTCCTTCTTGATCCCCTTGGGTTTCACATAGTTTGTGTTCTGATCATCTTTTGGTCTTTCAGGTTCCAATTCATATTACAGGGTGTTCCCTTTAAATAGGGTAGGGGATGATAACTATTTCTCTTTTTATCCAAGACTCTTGATCTATATTGATCTTATATCTCATGTTAACACTTCATTAACTGATTCACATGATTCTCTACAAGATAAATTCATGTGACACCATCATATAATCTTTGTGGGGAATACTTTTTTTTTTATTTTTTCTCTCTTTCTATACTACTGTATTAATTGATACCGATTTTGTTATGATCATTAAGCTAATTCAATTTGATTCTTTTCCATGTTATACTATATTATTTATAAATTAATTATGGTTACTACCAAGATTTATGATCATAAAAAAGGGGATAATGTTGACAACATGATTTTTTAATAATCACAAATCAATCTTAGTTATGTTTCTAAAGAGTTTACTATTTTATGTTAGCATTATTAATTATAAAATATTCAAGATGAATTCTTTAGGTATGAATCACCATTATCCTGAGTCACCACTAATGATGACTCATAACTAAGGAGGACTCACCATTCCTGACTCACCGCTCCAAGGAGTCATTGTTACAAGGAAGATTGTATAATGCACTAATTATGGCCCACCATTCCTGAGTCACCATTCCAAACTCACCATTCAAAATACACTATCATACTGACACTATCAGGAATATTCCCTCACTGAATTTAATTCACCATTGAATCAACCTACCTCTAGAGGGTCACCACCCAAAAGACTCCCCACTATGTTTCCTTTTTAATTTTCAAATTCAATATTTCAAATGGTCATATTTGTAGAAGTTAGATCTATTGATTAGTTTAATGACCTTTTTCATCACCTTTTGGAGATAAAATTTTAATCGTTGTCACACCATAGTAGGAGGTATGAAGTACCAGACCATGATCGAGAACATTCCTTATACTGAATAATATAAAACAACAAACTGATCCTCTAAAAAATAAGGAACAAGATGTTCATGGTGATAGACGAGATTGAACATGAATCAAAAATTATTCCAAACAAAAGAAGTTGTGTTGCATGCATGTGAGTTTATACTTCAAAAACTCAACGAACACACAAAGAACCTGATTTATATACACTTCTATCATTCATACACTAAAATATTGCAGATTCTACGATATTCGGTTTTACAATAGTCTTCCGATAAATGACTAAAGTTTCAATTTTATGTTACCTTTAAGGAGTCTCGAAGCTAAAATGCATATCAAACGGAGAAAAACTATCCATTGGACTCCTTTATGTGCTTTTTTTGTGCACATGTTTTTTATATTATGAGAATTTTGTGATTATTTCATTTTTATGAACACACACTAACTTTTGTGAAAAGTTGAAATATTATACAATATATTCACAACCTATATTTTCACACACTATATTCCCAAGGATAACAATGGAGGAGGTACTTGTATGGCCTGTCAGATTTTGCACACCCGTGAAAAATGTGTAACATGTCTTTGTGGCCTGGAAAAGACTATATGTGATGTTTTATGCATTGATTCTAGTTGTGAATCAAATATATTTATATAAACTTCTTTGTTTTTGGTGGTCACCAAGTGAAGTGGACTAATTCTCAACTTGAGATTGAACCTCCGGTTGTTATTTCCACTGTCCCTTTTAATGTTCTGATTCCAATTGTATATAAATTTTAAAAATGTGAACATCTCTCTCTCTTTGATAGTTAATATTAGATAGTGTTTATATTATAATTTTATTTATTATATAAATTTTTAATGTTAAAATAATTTCTCATATTATTTTAATAAATAACTAATCACTCTTTGAGAAATCTTTTAGAATATTAAGTCTTTTAAAAATATTGTATTTTGGTTTACTAGGTCGTATTTTATTCTGAATTAGGGGATGTGTTTTTAAATAATTCTAAATATAATTTCTTATTAGGAACCCAATTCACCACCTCTCTTGAGTTTCCTACTCTAACAAACAACAATTATAGTTTTCCTTAACATGGAGCTGTACTAATAAAAGAATTTATAATTAATGTCTTCCCATCGATCAAAAGATCCTTATGGAAATCTATTGTACCAAATAAATGATGGACCTACCATATTCTATACAGAACATATCAGTTTTGTCGCCTCTAACTGATTTTGTGGGTCTGTCATTGGGGTGCATCGAGGAAAAATGGTAATTAGATGAGGTTCTAGATCTCCCACATAGTCAAAGAATCATATTATAGGATTTTTGATATTGGGAAAGGAAAAATATTCATCTACCTATTCATGATAAATCTTATTTTTGGGTTTTATGGGCATATACCACCCTTCCATGGATTCCATTCAATCAGCTATGGATTTTGTGCTATTGAAGAGGTATGAATCTATCTCTATCCAGATCACCTCTTGTCTATAGGGAGGAGGAAATCCTTGACAAGTAGGAACCATTTTCCTCTCCCATTGAATCTCAATCTGTTGGAGGACCAAATGATCACCCCAATGATTGATAGTATGTCACTATAATGGAGAGAAGTCAAAATCATCATTCCCTTTCTCATTTTTGTGGACCGATTACCAATATTTAGATACAGCCTAATGATTGAATATGACTATTGTAGAACTATTTTCTCTCTCTTGATTTGTGGAAGGAGGGATATTCATTTTTATTTGAAGAAAATATCTAGTGTGATTGGTTCCTCATATTTTTACCTCATTAAGTTGTCTAAGACTTTGTATATCATTCTCATATTATACTTGTTGTTCCTATATGGACGGAATATCAAATCCTATGGGTGGTGAGTGGGATGAAACAAAACCTTTCCATTTATCCTTGGAAAATTTATATCAAGGATGTATCATTTCATCATTTAGTGGTGTCAGGTTTTGGATTGTTTTCAAATATTACATACGTGCAATCTCAACTTGTGCATCTAGATCTCCGACCTCTTAAGGAATTGTCTGTTAATGACATCCCTTTACATTTAAATCATGGTACACATCACTTAACGGATTGGAAATAGTAAATTTCAATGTGATGTATCAGAAAATACTAGTTATTCCATCACTCTCCACATAATAGGGAGGTTTGGTACCACTTTAAGCTCCTTCATGGGTTGTATCAGGTTCATTCTTATGAACCCTTGTTATATTGAACAATTTTGGATTTTGAACATTTTTATGTTTGACCTCATTTACCCTATGTTGCACCTATCTCAATTTGTGAATAGTTACCTTGGGGGAGTTTTTGATTGCTGTCACCAAGATGTCCCCAAATATAAAAGTTTTTTTAGAGAGAAAAAGTAATAGATGGGATTAGTTCGCATCCAAAACTAATATATCTAGGATCATCTTAGGTTATAATGACCCAAGAGGTGGAGGTGGTGGTAAAAATGCTAGATCCCTTTGGGATGGGTTCTCTATCGAATAACTGCTATGGTGGATTCTATTCTAATCCATTTGTTTTTTAGGAATTGTATTTGTTAATTGGATGGGTACAATGGATACTTATGATAGATGTCACTTATTACATAATTTTGTCAAATTTTCTAAAACATTATCTTCTGTGTTTTAGATGTGTTCCCATTATACTGAGAGGCCTAGATTAGGAGTCTACTATAGGCCCTCCACCTCTATTGATGATGTCTTTGCATCCTAAAAGTATAGGAGCCTCTCTATATTGACAAAACAACCTATGTGTTACATAGTACCATAATTTCTATTGTCACTGTAATATTATAGTATGTTGTATAAAGTTATTTTTTTCAAGGTGTGGTTAAATGAAACTCCCCAAACTCAATATCTCCTTGGAAATAGACGTATGATAAGGCCTTCAGGATCATTTTTATGAAGTTTTGGTGATATAGGGGAATGAATTTTTTATTCTTTCGCTTTACCTTTTTTTGAAATAGGTCATGGGCCATAGAGATAGATGCCATGTCCATTTGAGAATGGAGTATTTTTATGGTATGAAGGTTATCCTTATATCCTTGGTAGGTTAGGATTATATCCTTTAACTTATGATGAGTCATAAACATATTCTTGAATAAATAAGACATACACTCCTTCTCTAGCTCATCTGGGATCTTATAGTCAGAAGTGGAGATCATCCAGAACAAGGTTGTGAGGTTTTTTATGGATAAAAATCTCTCTATATATATCCATGTTTAATTATTTATAGTTGGATTAATATTCCTCCATGTGGTTAGACCAATGATATCACTTATCGATTTCTATTGTTCACCTAGGTGAAGTGTTCTAAACAGTTGATAGGGCACCATATACTCTTGAACATAGTGTTTTGACCACATCTATATATGAATGCTTATGGGATTTGAGAACCACTATATATGAAGGTGTATAATAAAGGGGGTTATTTACTTATCCGAGAGAGGTATTATAATGGGGAGGTTGTCTATGGTGGATATTTAGATTAAAGTCCCTGAGATCCATCTCTTTACTACCATGAGGAGGAATATTGAGGTAGTTATCACTTTCTTCTTTATTTAATGAGATGACAGAACCTTGAGGTCTTGAAGATAGGTGTCGTACTACCTCAGGGACACTGGAATTGAGAATATCATGGATATGAGCCTCATTTTTAATCATGGTACGAATATGTGGAACCACCTTTTATGGTAGGGTATAGATATGATAATACTGCCAGATGGTTTCTAGAATATGTTGATAACCATCAGGTGTTGTGTAGATTTTATATTATTACTAAGATGATACAGAAGTATTGTGAGATTTTGTATCATTAACAAAAATATTAGATTTTCGATGGGAAGTTTTCAAAGTATGTCGATTAGTGTTGGATGAAGTAGTGGTATGATCCTAGTTCAAATATCAATCACTTTCAAGAATATATCAACCAACCAATGGAATGGGAGAAGTGGTAATAGACTCATCTTATACAACATCTAAAGGATGTTGAAATAGTATTTAATTTTTAGAAGATGGGAAATGATACTGACTTTCATAACCTGTTAGAATATTCCAAGCATCTTTAACAATAGGGATGTGATCCTACCCTAAGTTCATTTTCATATTGCACTGATGAAAATCAGTTTTATCTGGTATATGAGCATGGAATTGTCCCTTTGGAGTATGTCACTGGATTTCTTCGAATGGAATGATATTTTATCCTGAGGCATATGGAAAACTAATTTGTTGACCCCAAATATGAATTAGGATTTGAGCCTGGTCCTTGGCCTCATCCTTTATTGGAATATGGTAAATATCCTATTGGATGGGAGATAGAATTTGTTTTTTTTCTACAGAGTATCCACCTTTTCATACTGATCATGGAGTTATTTTGATATGGATGTTGGGATAATTATATGTAAATGTACTTGTATCCGTACAAGTGATGGAATATTCTGGTAGAAAAATTATATTATTGTTAAAATTTAAGAACTATTCAACAATGTGTTTAGAAAAATGTCATCATAGACATTCTCAGTTTCCTAGGTATACTGGTATACATCTTTGATTGAAGAAGGGATATAATCCCACTCATTCCCTCATTTTTCCATCGGTATATACTAATGGGCTTCATGAGTGACAGAAGGGATATGTGCATACCCCATTATTGTTGTAGGAATATGCAGGAATTTTCGATCAAAGTGAGAAGGTCTATAACCTTTCTCACTAACCACCTCTTGAATATGATGATAAGATTCATTAGTGGAAGCATGGATATTAGAAAAATCCCATTTATCCATATATTTTTATACCTAGAGATATCTCTTTGGTACCCACACATGTATTTTCATGATGAAAATCTATTTTGTGGTTACCTTATGAAGTGAATGATGGGAGACAGTGAATGGATTTGGTGACAACTTGTTGCACTCAGAAATTACAATGTAAGAACCTTGTATTTGATAGCATGTATGAAATGCTAGACGAAGAACATAAGGGAATATAATACCTAGAAACTTTTTAATATAGTTACTATTTACAATAGATTCAATATATTCTTTATATTTAAATGCTTGAAACACTATGTCATCATGTGTTATACACAAGAGCGACCTTCATCGATGGCTTGCGTTACACACAAGACATGGTTTTATCGAACAATAATATATTATTAAAATATAATAAGATATAAAGTAGTCGTTAAATTTGTAGTTATGAATAGTAATAACTATCTTTTAATTTTTTTGGTTTAAATAAATATTAAATTAAATCATTAGTTACAAATTAATTAGAAATGAATATAAGAACCAATTTAATATAAAAAGAATATTTTTATAGTGAACTTGTATTACGCTCATAAAGCTATTTATCCTAATAAATTAAATTAATTAAAATTAGTGGTTATCATTAATTTAATATGTATATATATATATTATACTCAACAAATATTTTTTAAATTCATCCAACATATTTATAAGCATATGATAAGAAGAAACCCAATATAGCACATAAAAGCTATATTTTATTTATTCAATTTTATTGTCTTTTAATAGAGAAGAAAATTTAAATTAATATTTTCGAATATTTAATTGATTTAATATGTTTAAATCAACATTAATTTGGAAATAGAAATAAAATTAGGTTTGGTTAAATTTTTAAAATTTCTCAGAAACATATCATTTTTAATGAATAGATATAAATACCAAATTTTAAATCAAAGCTAATTTTGCATCAAATTTATTTCTAAGTATATAGTATAATTTTAATTGTTTTTAATGTTTAGTTAAATAATATTTATATCATGTAATATATTTTATTTCATTTTGATCAATTTCACTTTGAAATTTAATATATAAACATAGGAAACTTTTATAAATTTTTTACTGTAAAAACCCATGTTGTTATTCAACATATGATATTAAATTTAAATAACTTTATACCACTTCTAAGATGAATTTGAAAAAATGGATTCCAAATTTGGAATAATCATAATTAATATTTTATATTAATGACTAATTTGGTTTTGACCAAAAATATTAGTAAAAGTGATTAAAATTAGTTATAATGATTAATGTTCAATAAGGATTTACATGGGACTAAACCATAACCTTAAGTCCCAAAACGACCTATACACTTGTAAAAGACTTATTTTATGGGAATATATTGACCCAATCCTCTATGGGATCTAAATTTCACCATTATTGTATCCACTTTCTATATGAAAAATGTGGGAAGATTTCCGTTTCCAAAATATTACAATAGTAGCGCTCCTCCTCCACTATTTCTCCCCATTACTCACACCTCTCAAATAATAGAAGATCATCCATTACATGAAAAAATTGCTTCAAAAATATCTATCCCTTATACCTTTAATACTCAATTTGATAATAAGTGATTTCATGTAAACTCTTTGGAATAATCCAAAATAGATTACCATACTTTTTAGTTAAGGCTTTGCAACGATATCTTTTCTTTCATTTAATTTTATGGATTTACATATAATTACACACACTTCCATCTAATGGGTAACGAGTATATTGTTTCTGTGAATGGCTAATAACTGCCTCACGAAATAATGATTGTTCATTTTTCCAGTTTTACCTCTCACAATGGCCATTATGATTATAAAATTATACATATAAGAGATATATTATATCTATTATGTCTTTATAATTATTTAATCCTTTTATAACACATGCCTTTAATACTTTTAATTTTTCATTAATATGATAACATCATTTGGGAAAGTGTGGATTACCACCCCCTCAAAGTGATTTGATTCGTTCACATGATACATGGATGTTATAAAAAATAGTTTAAATTAAAAATATGATACATAAAAAGAATATATTTTATATTAATTAAATATAATATATATATATATATATCATTTTTTATTACCCTTGCACACACAAAGTGATAACGCCATTCATGGACGTGTGGATTACCACCTCCTCGACATGATGCGATTCCATTTACATCACAAGAATTATATATATAAGTATATATGAATAAATAATATGTTATTTTTTATATAATTATCTTTCTTGAATGATTTAATTTACTTATCATTTTACTATAATGATCATTAAAATGGTAATGTTACTCATGCGTAAGCACATCCTACCGTCTCAATGATTGTAACATTGGATCATTTTTTATAACAATATTTATTGATAGTTTTAAAAGTATAATTGATGTATAAATATAATAATTATATCATAGTTATTATTATTTATATGTTTTATAATTACCCCTTTGAACATAGTGGACCAACCAAAGTTGTTTTTGACACATAATCTAAATTTGGTCAAAACAACCAATGTAAACATAATTGTTTAATTCATTTTATACAACATAGAAAAAACTGAAATAAAAGTAATTATTAAAATTAAAAAGTTCTCAATAAATGAAATAGTTAATATATGTTTTTTCTTCCAGAATATAAAGACACGCGAGATAAATCAGACATAAGGTAAGGGTTTTTTATCTCACATTTTACTTTTATGAGATAAATCCCGATTTAACCACTTACTTATTTTGTGTGTTGTAAATACATCCCATTTTTATATATTATATATAAAATTCCATTATAATTATGGTATTTAAAAATTTCATTTAGTTTTATTACTTTACGTGGATTATGGAACAAAATGTTTCAAAGTGGTATGGGACAATTTAAAATGTTTAATGATTATTTTCCTCAAGAATAATTTTAAATATCTGTCAATGGTATTTTAATTAAAAAAAATTTATAACCATTGTTTAATAAACCCCTTAGTTTTTATCATGTCATTACTCTTGAACTTTTTCTAGTATTAAAACTATTTTTACACTCGTTGTTTCTCAAAATGTTTTAGAATTTGATTTCATAACAACCCAAATTTATTTCTGTCTTAAGTCAGAGAACCTGTTTTCTTTTATAAACCATGTTTTATGAAAAATAAATCATAAATATTTTTTAAATGACTTGGAAAATAAATTTTTACTCTTTTTTAACAATGTTTGGAAATAAATATTCTTGTCTCTTTTTAAACAAGGAATTTTTATATCCTCTAACTCAGAAAAAGAAATGTTCTTTTTTACTTTGTCTGGCTTGTATATATTTACCCACCATAATACCCTCAAAGATTATTTTAATCTTTAAAGGGTATGTTTTTTAATTTTTATAAATTAAATATATGAATACTAGTTTTTTCAAAAAGTATTTTCAAAATAAAATGATATCTTCCTCAAGAATGTTTTTAAAAGATATTTTTATAGTATTTATATTCATTAACAAAAACAACCCTTTATTTTTACTACACTTGAGATATGTTTTTATTGATTTCATCGTTATTATCATCATAAATTATTTATGATTTATTTGACCAAGGATTTTATTCACATTTACTTATTTAATTACCTTTAATTATATTGAAATATTCAATATTCTATGATCATTTGACATTTAATTTATCCTCTATGAACCATTTCATTTATCAGGGATATTACTATTTCCTAAACAATATACTATTTTTATATACAATGCTTATATTTACAGTTATTTCATTAATTGAGAAACTAATGATAAATCTATTTCTTTTATTCAATATAGATACATGATAAGGAATATTGTTTATTAATTAAATCTAATACTCGATATGAAGAATTCTTTGGACATGAAATGATGGATGGATATTAGACTTTATATAGATCTTTGATTCATTGATAGGTACCCATTAGAAAAATAAGTTTTGAAAATTAAATGGGTTTCAATCTGTATTTTTAAAAAGTCCGGAGGACAATTATTGATAGTATAAGTTTTCATGTTCCTAAGACATGACGTCCAACAATTAAGAATTACCTTCATATTGAATAATTATTTATTATCCAGGAGTTTTTTAGAAGATAAAATATTTGAATGCATTTAATTCTCAGTTTATTGATTAAATGGAATGTTTTTTTAGTTTCTTACCTTTCCCTATCTTGATATTTGAATGAAATGTGTTTCTAGTTATTAACTTTTTATATCCTTTTTTAATTCCTTTTGAATTAATTGATTTCATGGTATGTGTGTTTAATAAATTACCATTCAATAATTATTATTCCAATTTATTAATTATTTATTATACTATATGTTTTCCTTAGTGAGAAATTTAACTCACCCTTATTATGTTTCCTTCCCCGGGAATGCAAGAATCAAACTATGGGAGATATGCAGGGATATAATATATGGAATAAATTTATCCTCGAATATTTTTATTTAGAACAAAGAAAAAAATTATGTTGTAATTAGTGTAGTAATCTGTAATACATGTCTAATTTATGTATCTATTTTATCAATTATAATAAACTCTTTAGTCATCCAGGGATTGATTCCTTATAATCATGCCAATGTAATAGTAGAAGACATCGACTCTGGGATATCTGGGGTTGAGTTTCTACAGTTGGTATTAGAGAAATTTTAGTAGAATCCTTGGGAACTAGAATTATGAAAACATAGATTACATAACATAACCCTAAGGTAGAATTTTAGGATATGTATTGAAGAACATCCTAGAATCTTATTAAGTTAGATATTATGTTGGTATTCTTAGAAACATATCCCTGTCTAGATACAACCATTGGATATTGTTCTAGAATAGATATACCTAGGAGTAATAGCTCTAATAAGGTGTTCTGAGAATAACTTGGGGTAACCTAGTATATGATAATGGGTCTTACTATGCACCTAGTTTGACTCTCCTAGGGGTTATTCTTATGATAATTCACATTTTCTTTATAAACCATTATCTAGAATTTGAATGGATAATGACAACAGATAATCAAGTTTTAAAAATAAAGAGTTTTAGATTTAAAAATAATGTTTTAGGATTTAGAAATACAATAAATGATATTATGGATAATCATTATACGAATGAAGGACCAATGTTAAAATAAAATAGATAAAGTATATATGTATTGATGTTATATTGAAAACCATAGTAAAAAGTCGTTTTAGTTATTAAACTTTTATAAAGGATTTCCAACATATTTATTTTGGAAATTATATTAATATGATTTTAAAAAATGACAACTTTTATGTCGTGTGATAGGATATCATGTCTGGAAAGACCAAATGTCTTAAACCCAAGATAGAAGGATGATAAGGGTTTCACACCAACCACTGCCCTAAAAAATGTCATATTTTATATGTCATGGTTTTTAGTTAAAAAATATGATGAACAAGTAATAATGATGAACATATAGTGTTACTTTTTTATATATTAATATCCTTACCATATAAGTTTTAGGAAATATAAAGAGATAAGTAGTTATAATTTTGACTCTTTTATGTTCCTTATGATCATTTAAAAATGTATCTTAGTGATTCAGACATCAAAGTTAATTTCCGGATATCCATTTTGTAAAGTAGTGGATGAAATGGAAATAGATCAACACATAACCAAAGGATAAAATTGTTTTTATAGAAATATATCACGTAATAATATATCATTACATTCTTAGGTAGTAAAAGAATTACCCAACATTAGGAAAATGACATAGAAAAAAATGTTTTCCTAATACCTTACTTTTTGTTGAACCAATGGTTTTTCAAATAATCATAGATTTATTGCATTGAGGCCCTCAAAATTTTGATTAAAATTAACATGTTTGTGTTGGATGACCTCAATCACCCCTATAAATATTTATTATTTTCTTCCAAGTACACATATATACTTTCCATTAATGTTATCATACTTAGATACCTAGTTGTTTGTTAGTCCATGTGAACTTTTCACTTCCCATTCTCTCTTCTCTATAGGATGTTTTGAGAACCCTTCTCATGGTGTGGGATTTAAACAAAGAAAATAACAAACAATATTTCACCAAGATCAAGTCTAAATTATGAGGATGGAATTTAATGGAGAGCTCATTTTCAATATGTATTTTGACACATTAATTGATTTAATATATGAAAATAAACATAATATTTTAAATATAAACATCAAAATAATTTTTAGGGTTAAAGTTTCACATTTTTTAGAAATATATAATTTTTTAAAGAATAGTTAAAAAATTACAAGTTTTTAGTTCAAAACTAATTTTTACATCCAATTTATTTATATGTATAAATAATAATTTTAATTTCATTAAATTTAATTATATCTTAATTTTATAAATTAATAAAATTTATTTAATTGGAATCAATTTAACAATGAAATTTATTATAAAAACATAGCAAACTTTTATATGTTTTTACTTTAAAAACCTGATTGTTGTCCCGCATGCTGGATTAAATTTAAATAACTCTCTAAAAATTATATGATTTGAATTTAAAAAAATTCATTCTATATTTAGAATCATATTAATTTATAATATATAATAATACCAACATTTTTTTCCAAAAATATTACTGAAAGTGATTAAAATTATTTACGATGATTAAGGTTAAATTATGATTAATAAGGAATAAAGCTTAACCATAAGGCCCATAAAGACCTATAAACATTTCCCAGATATATTATATAGACATATATACAATATAATCTATTTCATAAAAATTAAAACATGATTTTTCAACTTTCAATATGAAAAACATGGGAAGAATTCATTTGTCAACATATTACAAGAGTGCCACTCCTCCTCCAATATAAAAAACCACAACTTCTCCCAATTACTCATGCCTATAAAAAAATTATGATAAGAAAATATCGACCAAAATAGATTAATAACATTTATATCCTATACCTTTAATCCTACCTTTGGGAATAAATACTTCCAATGAAGCCCTTTGGTATAAACCAAAAGGAGTTACCCGGTTTTCAAGGCAATTCTTACCAATAATCTTTTTTATTTCATTTACCTTTCCACCACATAAAATTTTCTTTTTAAATGTTAATATAATAACAAAAGTATTCTAAATATACTAATATATTTATATATTGAGGGTTTTAACTACACTTACACACACGTATATCTAATGGGTAACATACATACTGTTTCTGGGTTTAGAGTACTACTGCCTCACAAAATGATGATTGTTCATTTTTCCTTTACCACTTATCATGGTGGCCATTATGATGAAAAATATGTCTATGCATGATATATATGATATATATTATTTATCTATAATTCAATAATACTTTAATATAACATACCTTTAATACTTTACATTTTGTGTTAACATGATAATATCGTTTGAGGAATTGTGCACTACCGCCCCATCAATGCGATGTGATTCACTCACATGATAAATGAAAGGTATAAAATATGATTTTAGATAAATATATGATACATAAATATAATAATGAAATAATTTACTTTCTGAAAATATAATATTTATATATATATCTTTTTTATTACCCTTTCACACACAATGTGATAATGTCATTCGTGGATGGGTGGATTACCACCTCATCGAGACGATGTGCTTCCTTTTACATCATAGGATATATATATATATATATAAATACGAGATTAAATAATATTTTATTAATGATATTATTATAATTATGGAAATACTGACATTATATACCTTCTTTCCATAACGATCATTTAAAAATTGAAATGTTACTCATACGTATATAAGACCTACCGTCTCCATGATTGTAATGTGGGTTATTTTTTACAAAAATATTTAATGAATGGTTTTAAAATTTTAATTTATATATAAATATAATAATTATATCATTATTATTGTTTCTAAAATGTTATATAATGACCCCTTTGACCATAGTTGACCAACCAAAGTCATTTTGGTTACATAATCCTAATTTGGTCAAAAAAACAAATGCAAACATAGTTGTTTAAGTAGTTTTGTAAAAAATTGTATGAATTTAAATAAAATAATGATAAAAATGAAAATGGATCTAAATAAATTAAATAATTATCATAAGATGGTTATTAAGGAATATAGATACACACGAGACAAATCATACACTAGGTAAGGGTTTTTCATATAACTTTTTTTACTTCGGTTAGATAAATGCCATTTTCACCACTTACTTTTTATTCTGTGGTGTACAAACTGCCCCTTTTTTATATTATATCATGAATTAATTTATTTTCATGTTATGTCATACTTTAATTTAGTTTTATCCCTTTATAAGGATTATGGATTAAAATTTTTCGAAGGGGTATGCGACACTTGGGAATGATTAAAGATTATATTCCTCAAGAATAATTTTAAAGATCATTAAATGGTATTTCCATATGAAGGAATTAAATGAAAATTGTTCAATAAACCCATTAATTTATTATATTATGTATATTCAGGACCATTTTCAAGTATTAGTACCATTTTCAAACTCTTATTTACTTAAAATGTTTTATAAAATGTTTTTCCAAAAACCCAACTTTATTTCTCTCTTAACTCTGAGAACCTACATCCTTCTAAAATCCATGTTTTATTAAAATGTTTTAAAACATGTTTTCAAAATGGCTTGGTGATAAATTTTTTACCCGTTTTTCTTTCATAAATGTTTTCAATAGAATATTCTTGTCGATTTTTAGATAATCTATTTTTCCAACATTTAACCATGTAAAAAAATGTTCTTTTTACATCATACGGCTTGTATGGATTTACCCATCCTCGTCACTTTGAAGAATCCTATTAATATTTAAAAGGTTAGTTTTCAAAGAAAATGTTTTTAAAAGTAGTTTTCATGGAAAATTTTATTTAAAATTGTTTTCAAAAAAAGAATATTTCCCGAAAGAATTTTTTTAAAATATATTTTTGTAGTATTTATATTCATCAACAACAAAAAAACTGTATTTTTACTTGACTTGAGATAGTTTTTTTGATACTATCTTTATGCTTCTCTTGAATCATTTATGAATGATTTAACCCAAGGTACTATTCACATTAGCTTCCTTGGTTCCATTTTATAACCTTATAAAATTCAACTTCCAATGCTAATTTTACATTTAATTTCACAAATATTATCTATTTCATTTATCATGAATATTATAATTTACTAAACCATATTCCATATTATATATGGTTAATATATTTAAAGTTACTTTATTATCCAAGGAATTATTGATAAAACTATATCTTTTATTCAATATGGATATCTGATAAGGCATATTGTTTATTAATTAAATCGGTTACTCGATATGAAGAATGATTTGGACATGAAATGATGGGTGGAGCCTCGAATTTATATAGATCCTCAATGAATTTATAGGTTCTAATGAGACAAATAAGATAAAATAATTAAACAGGTTTCTATATATAGTTTTAAACTATTCATAGGATGAATATTTACATTATAGGTTTTAATGTGACTAAGACACAATGCCCAATAATTAAGAATTTACTTTATTTTGATTTACAATTTATTATCCACAAGGTTTACACACGATAAAATCGGTGGATTATTTTCATTCTTAGTTTATTGATTAAATGGAATTGGTTTGTAGTTTCTAAACTTCCATATCTATTTTTCTTTATATAGTTATTTGAATGTAATGTGTTTGTAGTTATTAAAATTATATATTCTTTATTCGCATCCTTCTAAATTTGTTGATTTCTTTGTATGTGTGTTCAGTTATTTTCCATTCCATAGTAATTCCACTCATTTATTCATTACTTCTTCAAGTACAGTATTCTCTTTTTGAGCATTTGAGTTCACCCATATTATGTTTTTCCCAAAAATCCAAGAATCATACTATGAAAGATACATAGGGATATACTAGATGGAATAATGTTATCCTCAAAGTAATTTATTTATAAGGAAGAAAAAATATTTTTTAATTAGTGTAGTAATATTTAAAACATGTCTCATTCATGTATCTAGTTTACAAAGATGACTAAATTCATCAGTCCTTGGGGGCTTGATTAGTTATAATCCTTCCAATGTAATAGTAGAAGACACTAGATTAGAGCTATCTAGGGTGGGTGATCTTTCTTTTAAACCAATGGAGGTTACTAACATAGATAATGTTTTAGAAACTCACATTGATAAGGAAGTTATATATGGTCATGGTAGAATTTTTGAGAGCATTTTTATAGCCACAAGGAAAATAAGGAAAAAGGTCACTAAATAGTGAATCATCTTAGGTGTTAAAAATTCTAAATTATCTATGAATGGATAACATAATTATTGATTATTGTTTTCTATTAATACATTTTTTCTAACTTAGAATTTAAACTACAATAATTTCTATTTTCATGGGAACCTTGATATATTATTGATGGATTTCACATCTGATGCTCCATTTTTGTTTTCATAGGACATGATAAAAATTTCTAGACACATGTTAAACCGATAATTTTAATTATTTGAGAGGTTATTTTTAGGTTCACTAATTTTATTTTCATTAATGGTGTATAAGAACAATGGATCAATGAAAATTGTTAAATCTATCCTTTTAACCTATTAAAGAGATTACATAGATAAAAGATTTCATACCAGGTGATTATTTCTAAATTCACATCGAGTTAACCATTATTTATTCTAAAAAATGGGTTCCAATGAATGATTTTGGGGTGGAGGAGGGGGAATGTATGGTCATAGAATCACTACAATTATTTTTGTGACTTTTATCTCCCATTGAATGTCCTAATGGTTATCACAACCATTGTAAGGAATGGTCTTTCATTCCGAAGGTAGGTGGTCTCTTAGCGTTTCCAACCCAATGACACATAGTAACTCACATTGATCGAGAAGATGGGATTTGATTCTCTACACACACATTTGGGTGGGGGGGAACTATATCACACTCTGAGAATCTGTTATACATTTAAGATATGATCGTGAATCCCTTCCACATAACGAAAATATATTTCTTACCCTAATCCAATGATTGGCTATGGGATCCTTCAACAGGTAAAGGGGGTTCTATTAAAGAGACCATATGTATTTATCATAGGTTCTCCATATGTTTCCAATTATTTAATATAAATGAGTAGATTATTTTATTTTAAATCCATATAACTAGTCATTATAGAATTTAACACCATCTAGGAATGTGATTGGTGTTTTGAGGATGGGATTAAACCTCCAATAAGCATCCAAAATACTCTAAAAGAAAAGGAATCAAAACCCACATTGTTTTTAAGGTCAAATCCATGATTTTTAATGGTATATATAAGGGAAATATTTGAGGGAACATATGAATAGTGTATAGAGCTCGAGCCCTAGGAAGGCCCCTTATATATCATGCGTATAAAAAGAATCGGAGTTTTTGTAGTTATTTTCTTTGAATATGCTAATATTCAGGGGCATATTATTAGTACATGTGAGGGATATTTTCCCATATTTCACTGATATGGGGATGCCTTTGGGAATTATACCAAGGTGGATTCCTATTTATGGAGGAATTTTCATCAATTCATTGAATAGAGAATACAAACCAATATTTCCTTAAATAGAGGAATTTTATGATTCTTGTGATATGACCATTGAAAATCCCTAAACCCATGTATTCCATGCCCAGTATGAGAAAAAAGTTATAGTGTAACACCATGATAATTATTTTTTTTAAATTTAAATACATTAATTTATGAAAAATAATAATTTTATTTTTTAAAATAATAATAACTACAAATATTTATAATTTATAAATTTCAAATCAATTAATTAATATTCTAAAAAACAAATACTATTTTACAATATTATTTTGTGTAAAATAATAATTTAATATGAAAATATGTATTTGACTCACTTCTATCAGTAGATTATTTAATAAAATATTTTAAAGATTAAAATATATTGACTATTATAATAATTGTTGATAAATAATAAATAATGTTATGAGTATATTCACTATTAATATTGCACCCCAAAATTTTATGGTATATTTATTCATAAATAATTTAAATTCATTAGATAGGCCATAGAGCCTGTACCTGAGTGGTAAGGGCTCCTACTGGGCTTCCAAGAGACCCAGGATCAAAACTAGGTGAAGGAGAATTTTCGGGGTACTGTAGTAGTACTATAGCAGCTGAAACTATTCAACAGATTTGGGTATATGGGTCTCAAGGTCCTTTGGGTCATCAATGCCCTTCGGGCTATAGGGACTTCGGGCCACATAGATCATGGAGTATCCCAATCCACATAGAATAGGCCCCAGAAGAGGATCAAAGCATCATGAGTAGCGGCCACCAGATGCAGAGCTAACCGGATTGGATGAATGAGAAGGTATGGTAGCCGCCATCGGGACTAGGAACCGTGCAGGTTTGTACAGGGAAATACTAGTCGATCATCAATGCAAGGTGGGGAGCTAGGTGATCAATGACACAACATCTAGGGAGGGGAAGTTATAATGGGTTGGGCCTAAGGGTAATGTAATGCGGCATGGTATTCCTCTGGGCCTTTGGGTCATGTATTGGGGGTCAGTCGAGACTTGTGCCTTCGGCCTATGGGTCATGTATGGGTTCCCCTTCAACCCTTAATAGGGGGACTATCCATAATAAAATAAAAATAAGGCCTTCAGGCCATTAAGGAATTTGATAGATTATATATACACAACACCGAGTCTCTACAAAGAAAAACTTGGTTATAGTTATAACCTATCCGTTAGACTTTATTTATTATCTTTTTCTAATTTGAATTTTGGAAAACTGATATACACCATTGCGATCAGTATGTGTTCTAGAGTCTAATAGGATCAACATGATTTTTGGTGAATTGTATTGTACCCTTGTGAATTGTAATTTACCCTTAATAATTGTAATGTTATCCTCATGAATAGTAATATGATCTTTATGAATATTTACCTCACCCATTAATGTTTAAATAATATTTAGGCACCTTATAAACGAGGATGAATGTTTTAAAAATTAGAAATTAAGTGGTGATATTTTTGTGTGTAATAAATATTTTATTATAATTTTAAACTAAATTTTTTTAAAATAAAATTAATTTTAATAAAAATGTTTTTCTAAATAAATATTTTTTTTTCCTAGGATTTTAGGATAGTTTCATGAGGGCTGAGTTAACTTTTGAAATTATTATAAAATCAGTTTTAAATATGAAATTTATATTTTTGAAGTAAATAATGATTTTATTTAAATATTAAATTTCACCCATTTATAAAATTATTTTTATAACATTTTAGTCTATTTTTTAATTCTACATGTCAAAAAAAATTAGGAATAATTTTTGGGATTTTTCTGAAATACATGATTTTTTGATGAATAGTGAAATTCGATATTTTATGAAATATACTAAATAAATGAATTTATGTATCATGATTGTGTCATGGATGATGTAAATGCGAATTGTTTAGAACTCACATTATATTATTAATTTTTTATACACAATAATCTAGACTAATCATAGTCTTGATACAGAATACTATAACAATGATTAAAAAAATAGAAAACCCTCCTCTCCTCCAGTATAAAAACCACCACTCACTCCCTCCACTTATCAATACTCTAAGTGTTAATGCTTCTCAATGTTCATACTAAATACACTTATCTAATCCCTAAACAATTCCATGAGCTCTTTTTCTTTACAAAAGACCAAAACCCCTTGCCTTAAAGAGATTCTCTAGGAGGTTTATTCAAGAGGTAAAATTCTATTCCTTTTTTCTTTTTAATTTCATTTCCACTTCCTTTCATTTATTATCCTATCATAATCTACTCTATCCATATAATCATGATAAAACTCGTTTCAATTATATACTATAATTACACCATGTTAATAGAATAACCACAATCCATATCCCTACTCTCTCTCACACTTTTTAAAAAAAAGAAATCATCGTTCAGGAGGTGCCGATTTACAACCTTCATGGATTATGGACTTTTTTTCTTAAATTACTTATTCAAGGATATTAGTGAAAACATTTTTATTTTTGAAATAGATTTTTAGATTTTTATTTTACTTTATTTAAGGTTTTTTTAACCATTATTTGTACATGATACAAAATAATATAACAAAACTAGTTCAGTGTGATCGAAAAACCACCATAAAAATCTAAATGATTGTCACTAAATGACTTATCGAATGATTCATCCTCATAACATGACAAAAATGATATATATAACCATTTAAACTTTGGTATGATCATTAATAATATATTAATTCAATTCTAGAGAATTATATCCATTCCACATGTAGTCCATTATTATAAACAAGTGAACCGATCATAAAAATCAAGAAAATTAATTTCCTAGAATGATGATATTAAACACTATAAATCATCCAAAAGTCCATAAATTAACTTAATAATTTTATAATAAATAAAATACATGAATATATGGTTCTTAATTAATTAATTAATGTATTTAATTTGATTATCTATGATATTAAGTTCAAGTGTAGAACTTATTCAGAAATAAGGTAAGGGTTATCTTAACTAAGCTACCATTCATTGAGTTAAACATATGTGTCATTTATTATGATTTTAAATTAATATGTGTGAATTAACTCAGTTATATTAATACTATATATCCACTTATATTTTTTGGATTTATATTTTTCAAACCTAATTATGTCATTAATTTATCCCCACTCTAATGATATGATCATTGTAAGGGTTTTCTCATCTCACTTCCATTTTTTGTGAGATATTACATAGTCACCACTATTTATTATGTATGGTGTATATATAATGACCATTGATTTATCATATCATGGGACTCTTTATTTTAATGGTATTCAATATATTGTTTTATGGTTATTAATTTTGGACATATGATTCCATTGATTACAAAGTGGCAAAGGATTCCACCTGAAACATCATTTTTTTACTTTGGGTTATTCCTTCACTATACTTACCCAAATGTAATTATTATTTAATTTTGTGTAAATATTATATATTCTGATATTATATTCCAAAATAATATATTTATATCATTTCATCTTTCATTTGTGGTTATTAACTTCTTTAAAATGGATCCATTCTAAATTTTTCTAGATAAATAAGTCCGATTCAAGGGAACTTCTAAAATTAGTATCCTTCTTCAAGTGAAATATATAATTTGTCTTCATCCATCATTAGTTTTCCAAAGTAAAAAAATTTTATCATGTAAAACCTTCTTGGTTCATTTCATGATTTATGAAAACAAAAATTGCTTTTCTCTTTAAAATCTACTTAATATGTTCCTTAAATCAAACAAAAATGTTTAATTTCTAATGCTTCTTAAATTTTTTTAGATGAGTTCACATGAATAGGATATTATTTATTCCTAAAATATAATTTAAATGTTCTTAAATTATTTTGGAAAATAAATGTTTCAAATTTTATTTTATGACTAATATAAATGGTTTTCTAAAAGAAATCTTCTTTCTCATGTAAAAAGGATTTTTCTCATCTTACCTTTACTTCTGTGAGATATTTGACTTGATCACCACTTATTACTTTTATGTGGTGTTTGTACTTCCCTTTGATATATCAGATCCAGAATCTCCTTTTTGTCATGTTATTCTAAGGAATTATGATTTGAATGTTTCAAATGGTATGGGACACTTTAGAATGTTTAAAGAATGTTTCCTCATGAAATTTTTAATGGTGTAACATAAAAGTATCATCATATATTTCAAAATCATTTTTGAATCTTGTACTTAGTTGAGGTTTATCTCTTATGATATCATCTACCATATGTTTTTAAAGGTTTTAGGTTATGTTTTACTGTGTATGTGATAATTTGATACTATTCATGGGTTATAGTTAACGTATTCCCATTTTGTATGATAGTTTTTAAATATGAATGTTTATATTGTCTATGTATCTCTCTATTGATATACAGAATTTGTTGGACTTAGTAAGTAATGGGAAGGGACTTCTATAGCCCTTTATTTCATCATTAGGTCTCATGAGATAAACTAATTTGGGTTTTACCTGTTTATGTATGGTCTTGGAATGAGGCCTTGATAGTATTGTTGTGATCTCCGATATTACGAATTCCCTCATTTTGAAACTAGTAATTGATGGCCCATGTGATTATTTGAATAGTTGAATATCCATGGCTATGTTTCATTATGTCATTATTTATTCATATTTAATTGTTTTCATATTATGATCATTTTTATTTTAAATTAATTTGTTTTTAGTTTCTCACCATTCCTAGTGTTTATTTTTATAATAAATTCTGAGGTTTAATTTTCACTAACTAAGAATATGAGCTCACCCATTTATTATGCTTCTTTCCCCCATTATATGAATAAGAGAACATTGTATGTGGTTTCAAGGACGAAATTTATTTCATTTTATATTGTAATATATATTTTCTATTGTTTTACCGATGTATTATGGGTATCATTTAAGTAATCTGGTTTTCTAAGATAGATAAACTTTTAGTTCCTTCAGTATTTTATTCCTTGTAATCATGTTAATGAAATTAGATAATACATCGGATTCAGGCATCTAAGGTAGCGATGTTATAGTCTGTGTTAATATAAATTTTGTAGAAACCTTGGACACTCTATTTAGGAAACGTATAATTGTGAACAAAACCCTATAATATATTTGAGGATAAGCATATAAGAATACCCATAATTTTGGTAAGGTATTGATTTTTTGCACCATCCTAGTAAATATATCGCTATCTTGATACTACAAGTTGGCATGGTTCTGGAACATATATTTATAAGGGTAAAAAATCCAACAAAGTGTTTCGAGCTTGACTTAGGGTATCCGGGTACACGACAATGGGCCTTACTGCACACCTGGTTTGACACTATTGGGGATATATTCTTAGAATAATTCCTATTTTTCTTACATACCATTATAAAGGATTAATGCTTCCAATGTTACCAAATTATATTGTTCTAGTATTTATGATGCATAAATTTATGTTATATTTTACACAATGTGTAGAGTTATAGAATTTTCATAATTTTATTAGCTAATCAAGTACATGACATTGTTTATAAATGGTTCCTAGTAGAAGGATTGAGATCTCCACAAATGAATGTGATTAAAAAAGTAATAAGGATAATATCATTCATGGTTTGAATAAACAAAATTTAAGATAAAAAGTCACCAAGGTATCCTCATCATATGAGTTAATAATATCATGTGTTGAAAAGATAAGTAACGATTTCTCTGATTCCTATGAATTTAAAGGGACACATAAGAATAAAAGTATGAAAGATAAAATTATGGATAAAGTGAACAAGAGAATGAAGGGTTTACCATATATTATAACTGTAGAAAGAATCAATCTAGAAATTTCATGAAGGGAATGAGAGTTTAAATAAGTGTGGATAAAAAGGAAAACAAGTTTTTGATTTCTAGAGTAAGAAAAGGGTTTCTTATATACAATGTTTCAACTATGAGGAGACATGAATCTATAGAATTCAATGTCCCAATAATCAAATAAATATACCCCAAATGATTTTATTATATAATGATCATGTTATTATATTTCCACCAATGGAGAGGAATAATTAATATGTATATTCAGGAATTATGTCATTTGAATATTTTATCAGCAATGTACTGGTCAGAATAATCAAAAAGTAATGAAATATTTTACTGTAATACTTTTTTTAAGGATTTGAGACCATATGTTGAATGGTACTGAGAAAAGATTTTCATTATAAAGTCAAAAGTTTTATAAAATACAAGATTGAGGGAATGAAAAACCGTAATATATTTCTTATGTTGATCTAATGATGACGAAATGATTGATTTGGATAAGTACTAACTACCTTGGAACTTATTATCAACTTGTAGATAAGTGGTCTATGCTATAATCGATGGAGTTTACAACCCTTTAGGTTTTAAGGAATATATCCAATAATATGAATCTTACTTAAATAATATGAATGAATGCTTGTTTTCAATATGGTTTTATGATAATTCGAGTTATTAACATATTTCAAGAGGATACATGATGAAGTTATTCACAAGTTTGGAATGTGAAAATTTTGATATGATTCATGTTTATTAAGGGATAATGATATGTTCATCTTGGAAATTCAGTGACCATCATTATAAAGTGTTGGATCATTATATTTTTAATATTTTATCCATTTATGAATGGTTTAATTTTATCAATGTATGATGTTTTAGAGGTTAATGAATTACTTCACTACATGATGCAACATGTTCTAAGAGATGACGTATTGATAGTCTAAGGTGAAATAAATGGATAAGATTTTGTTTACCAATTAGGAAACTGTATTTGTACTCTTATAGAGAGTAATAATTCCTCAACTTAAGGAAAAGAGTCTTAAATAAAATGTTTTCCTATATTAATAATATTTTATATTATTAATGATTTTTTTCATTATTGTAGTTTATATTTTTCTAGTAATCAAAATTCATATGAACTTGTTCTCTACCACTTTCCATAAAAACATCATAGTTTGATTTTTGTTCCCTGTCCATGTTTTTACTTCCAACTAATGTGACCCTATTCAAAAGAATAATTGTTTTTGTGACCACATCATTACCAGTAAACTCTATTAAGAGGTTATTTTATTAAACCTATTTCCAATGTGGGTTTCCCACATGATAATTTTCAATTATCAAACATTAACATTCGAAGTGCAATTTCGAATTGCGAGGACATAATTCTGTTGAGGGGGGAATGATGTAACACCTATGTAAATTTTTTTTAATTTTAAATACATTAATTTATGAAAAATAATAATTTGTAATTAAGATTTTTAATTAATAACAATACATATAAATAATTATAATTTATAGCTTTGAAATTAATTAATTAATGTTCTCAAAAAAAAATACTATTTTATAGTATTATTTTGTGTAAATGAATATTTTAATATGAATATATTTATAAGATTCATTTTTATCAAAATATTATTTAATTTAATATTTTAAATAAAAATATATATATTAAATATTACAATTATTTTTATAAATACTATATTATGGTATAAATATATTCACTGTTAATACGACACCCCAAGATTTTATGCTCTTTTTTTCATAAATTATTTCAATTCATTAGATAGCTTATATTCACACAAAACCAACTCTTTGTGAAACAAAAAATTGTTATAGTTATGACCTAATTTTTAAACTAAATTTTTCTTCTATTGTGATTATAATTTCAAAAAACGGACAAACTTCATTATGATCAGTATGTTTTTTAGAGTCTAACATGATCAACTTAATTTATAGGGAATAGTAATATACCATTATGAGTAGTAATGTACCCTTATGAATAATAATTTTACCATTATGAATATTAATATTACCCTTATGAATAGTTTCCTCACTAATGAAAGAATAAATAAAATTTAGAAACCATATAAATGAGAGTGAATGTTTTAAAAAATAATAATTAATTATTGAAATTCTTGTGAGTAATAAATATTTAATTACAATTTTAAATTATGAAATTTATGTAAATTTTTTTTCATAACATGTGTTCCTAAATAAATATATTTTTTCCCTATGATTTTAGTATAATATTATGAGTCCTCAGTTAATTTTTAAAAGTATTATAAAATCAGTTTTAAATAAAAAACTAAATTTTTCAAGAAAATAATGATTATATATAAAAACATAATTTTAATCATTTAGAAAATTATTTTTGATAAAATTGATTCTATTTTTTAGTTATACACATCAAAAAATGGTTAGGGTTAATTTTTGTTTTTATGAAATACATGATTTTTTGGTGAGTAGTGAAATTTGTTAATTTATGAAATATGCTAAATATTTGAATTTCTGCATCATTCATGAGTGATGGATGTTGTAAATGGACATTTTTTCAAACTAAAATTCACTTATTACACCTTTTGGTAATAATTATAAATACTATTCAGAGTCTTGATCCAAAATAATTAAATAATGATTAAAATACTGGAAACCCCTTCCATTCTCCACTATAAAAACAACCCTCACTCCCTCCTTTAATCACTTATATAAGCCCTTATTCTTATGAATGTTCTTCCCAAATACTCTTCCCTAGTCTATCCCAATATCCAGTAGACATTTGTCTTTCCAAAAGATAGAAATCCCTTCTGTTAAGGATATTCTAAAAGAAGTGCATTCAAGAGGTAAGTTTCTCTTCCTTTTTTTTTAAATTTTATTTCAACTTCTTTCAATTTTTTATCCTCTCCTAACATCCTATAAAAAAATGATCATGATAACTCTAGTATCATATATATACTATAATTAAATTATTTCATTTTATGAACCATCATTAATATCCTAACTCTCTCTCTCTCCCTCTAATTTTAAAAACAAAATTATTGTCTGAGAAGTGCCGATTTACAACCTTTGTGGATGATGAACTTTCATTCATAAATTTATTCTTCAAGGCTGGTCATGAAACCATTTATATGGTTGAAATATGTTCTAAAATTTTAATTATATATTATTTAATGTTTTTTAAACCATCATTTTTACCTGATATTAATAATATTACAAAACCTGTCCATTGTGATTGAAAAACCGCTGTAGCAATCTAAATGATTATCACTAAATGAATTATCTAATTATTCACCCTAATACCATATAAAAAAATTATATATATAACCATTAAAACATTTGTATGTTCTTTGATAATATATAAATTCATTTCTAGAGAATTATATCCATTCTACATGAACTTCATTACTTATGAACAAGGGAACTGATCATGAAAACCAAGAAACATAATGCTTTGGAACGATGAAATTAAACTGTAAAACTCATTCAAAAATCCATAAATTAACTTAATAAATTTATAATAAATAAAATAAATATATATAGGTTTTATAAATAACTAATTAATTGTTTTAATATAATTATCTAGGATGTTAAGGTCAAGTGAAAAACACATTCAGTCATAAGGTAAGGGTTATCTTAACTTAGTTTCCTTTCATTGAGTTAAATATTTATGTCATTAGTTATGGAATTAAATGAGTATGTGTGATTTAACTTTTTTTGTTTCATAATTTATATCCAGTTATATTTTTTGGATTTATATTTTTCACACATAATCATGTCATTGATTTATCATCACTCTAATAGTATGATCATTGTAATGGGTTTCTCATCTCACATTCATTTTTGTGTGATATTCCATAGTCACCACTATTTATTGTGTATGGTGTATTTATACCACCCATTTATGTGTCACATCATGAGTATATTTATTTTCAGGTAATTTAACATATTATTTAATGATTATTAATGTTTGGGCATATTATTCGATTGATTACAAAGTGGTAAGGGATTCCACCCAAACATTCGGTTTTTTCCTTTGGGTTATTCATTCACTATCCTCACCCAAATTTAATTCTTATTTAATTTTGTGTACATATTATATATTCTATTTTAATGTTCCAAAATCAAATATTCGGATTATTTCATTTTTATTTATGGGGATTATATGTTTTAAAATGGATGACTTCTAAATTTTTCCCGATTCAAGGGAGCATCTCAAATTATTATCAATTTTCAATTTCCCTATATAATATTTATTTAACCATACTTATTTTTTTAAAATTAGAAAATATATCATGTAAAACAATTCTGTTTCATTTTTGGATTTATGAAAACCAACATTCCTTTCTACATTAAAATCTCTTTAATATTTTCCATAAATTGAAAAAAAATGTTTTTTTTCTAAATATTATGAAAAACTATTTTTACATGATTTCACTTCAATGGGACACTATTTATACCTCTAATATAATTTTTATGTCCTTCCATGTTTTTAAAATTCATGATTCCAATCTTATTTTATGTAAACTGTAAATGATATTCGAAAAGAACTCTTCTTTCAAGAGTAAAAAATGATTTTTCTCATCTTACCATTTTCTATGTGAGATATATGAATTGATCCCCACTTATTACTTGTATATGGTAGTTGTAATATCATTTAGTATATCATATCATGAGACTCCTTATTCTAATGATATTCTATGGAATTATGATTTTAATGTTTAATGTTTTGAGGGACACTTTGGAAAAATTAAAGAATGTTTCCTCATAATGTTTTCAATGGTCTCATTTAAAAGTATCATCATCTACGTCAACATAATTTATATACTATTGTTCTTTATTGAGTTTTATCTCTTATTGTATCATCCAAGAAATATTTTTTAAGGGTTGATGATCATTTTTAATTTGGATATGCTTATTTGATACCATTCATGGGTTATAGTTAAAGTATTCACATTTCTTAAGCTAGTTTTTCAATACAAATGTTTATGTTGTATATGTATCTCTCTTTTCATATGCAGAATGTATTAGACATAGTAAGTGATGGGCATGGACTACTATAGCCCCTTTATGCATTAGTAGGCCTAATGAAACAAACTAGTTTTGGTTTTTAACCATTTATGCATGGTCTTGGAAAGATGACTTGAGAGTATGGTTATGATAACCTTTATTATGCATTCCATCATTATGTAACTAATAATTGATGGTCCATGTGACTATTCTACTAGTATAATATTCATCGTTATGTTTTATTATAGATTTATTTATTTATATTTAATTTATTATATATTTTTTTCAAATATATTTTAATTGATTTGGTTTTTAATTTCTCACCATGCCTAGTGTTTATGTTTAGGATTACGTTCTCTGTATATATTACCCTTACTAATCATCTGATATCACCCCTTTCTTATGCTTCTTTTCACAGATTATTATGAAGACAAAATTTAATAAAATTTCAAGGATGATTTTTATTTGATTTTATATTATAACATGTTTAATTTTGTTTTACCAATATATTATGGGTATCATATATGTAATCCACTTTTCCAAGAATTATTAACTGATTGGTCCTTCAGGATATGATTCCTTGTAATCATGATATTGTAATAAAATAATAAACCGTATTCAGGCATCTGGGGTCAGCACATTATTGTTGGTCTGAAAGAAAGTTTAGTAGGAATATTGAAAACTATATTTAGAAAATATATTAATAAACAAAACACTAATATAGACTTCGAGGATAAGAATATAAGAACGTCCTAGATATTTAGTATGGTATTGATTTTGTGGATAATCCTAGTAAATAAATATTTGTTTGGATACTACAATTGGATATGGTTCTGGAACAAATGTATATAGGGGTAACAACTCCAACAAGGTGTTTCGAGCTTTACTTGGGGTAACCTGGTACACAAAAATGGGCCTTACCACACACCTTGTTTGACACTCCAAGGGGATATTCTTAGGATAATTAACATTTTTCTTACATTCCATTATGAAGTATTAATAATTCAAAAGTAAAAAAATTATATGGTTCTAGTATTTATGGTTCATAAATTTATTTTATGTTCTATACCATGTTTAAATTTTTAGGATGTTCATAATTTACGACCTAATATAATATAAGAAATTGTTTAGAAATGGTTCATAGTATATGGAATGAGAACTCCAAAAATACATGTGATTAATATACAAAGAAATATAATATCTTTCATGGTCTTAAGAAATTTTTTTGAAGGGAAATAGTATCAAAGGTATCGTTATCCTTTAAGGAAATATTATCATGTATTAAAAAGATATATAAAGAATTATTCGAGTCCCATAGATTTTAAGAGAATCCAGAGAAGAAAAGGATGAAAGAGAAAATGATGTATAAAGGGAAGAAAGGAATAATGGGGTTTACCACATGTGATCACTATGTAAAGAATAACCCTTCAAAATTCATGAAGGTGATTATGTTTTAATATTAGTTTAGAGAAAAAGGACACCAAGTTCGCAATTGCAAGGGTAATGAAAATGTTTCCTATGTAAAATTCTTCAACTGTGAGGAAATGGGACACTATATAAATCAATTCCCCATTCATCAAAGAAATATACCCCAAATTATGTTATTGGATAATTATCATGTTATTCTACCACCATAGATGAAGAGGAATAATTAATATGTCTATTTTGGAATTAATTTATTTCAATATATTATCAGTAATGTACTCGTTATAAGAATCATGGAGTATTTGAAGATTTTACTATAGTACTTTTTCATTAAGGATTTGAGACCATGTGTTGAATGGTACCATGAAAAGATATAAAATAGAAAATTAAATATTTTGAAAAAAAAACTATTGAGGGAAAGAAAAACCATAATATATTTCCGATGATGAGATAATGAAGAAGAAATGATTGATTTTGATAAGTATCGACTACCTTGTTACTGATTATAGAATTCTCAAAAAGTGGTCTATTCTATCATCGATGTAGTTTACAACAATTTTTCAATTTAAGGAATGTATCCAACAACATTTATCATACTTAAATCATATAAAATATTTCATGTTTCCCACAAGGTTTTATGGTAATTGGAGTTATTACCATATTTCAACAGGATAATTGATGAATTTATTCACATGTTTGGAATGTGAAAATTTAGAAATACTTCATATTGATTAAGGGATAATGATAAGTTCATCTCAAAAATACAGTGACCATCATTATAAAGTGTTTGATCTCTATATTTTAAAGACTCTAACCATTTATGAATTATTTAATTTGATCATTGTATGATGTTTTAGTGGTAAATGTATTACTTCACTATATGATTCAACATGTGCTAAGAGATGAATTATAGATAGTTTAATGTACAATCAAAGGATTATATTGTGTTTATGAAATAGAAATGTATATTTATTCTATTATAGAGTGGAATAATTCATCAACTTATGGAAAAGAGTCTTAAATAAAAAAAAATTCCTATTGTCATAATCTTTTACTATATCAATGATATATTTTTTCATTAGAGTAATTTATAGTTTTTTAGTAATAGAAATTTATCTAAACATGTTCTCTATCACCTTCCATAAAAACACCGTAGTTTGATTTTTCTTCCTTGTCTAGGTCTTTACTTGAAACTAATGTCACCCACTTCAAAAGTATAATTTTTGAGGTGACCACCTCATTCCCTTAACCTCTTTTAAGAGGAAAATTTATGAACCCTATTTTTGATGTGGGTTTCCCACATGGGAATTTTCAAGTATCAACATTAAACATTTGAAGTGAAATTTTGAATTGTGAGAGCATAATTTTCATAAGGATGGAATAATGTAACACCTTAATAATTTATTTTATAACATTTAATACATTATGATATGAAACATAAGAATTTAAATTTATGATTTTTAATTAATAATAATACTTGAATATAAATATAATTTATAACGTTGAATTTAATAAATTAATATTAAAAAAAAAAATTCTATTTGCAATATTATTTTGTGTAAATGATTTTTTAAATATTAATTTATTCATTAGATTCATTTTTATCAGTATATTATTGAATTAAATATTTTAAAGAATAAAATATATATTGACTATTGTAATTATTTTGTTAAATACTAAATTATGTTATGAGTATATTCACTGTTAATATGACACCCCATGATTTTATTATATATTTATTCATAAAAATTTTAATTCATTAGATAGCTTATATTCAAACAACACAGAGTCTCTATGAAACAACACATTGTAATAGTTACAACCTAGTCTTTAAACATAATTTTTCCGCTTTTGTTATTTGAATTTTGAAAAAATGGGAATACACCATTATGATCAGTATGTTTTTTAGAGTCCGATAGGATCGACTTAATTTTTAGTGAATAATAATGTACCCTTATCAATAGATATATACCCTTATGAAAAATAATGTTCCCCTTATGAATATTAATGTGAACTTTAGGAATTGTTACCTCAACCATGAAAGTATAAATTAAATTTAGGCACCATTTAAATGAGTGTGAATGTTTAAGAAATTTAAAATAATGTGTTGGTATTTTTATGAGTAATAAATATTTAATTGAGATTTTAAATTATTAATTTTTTTAATATAAAATTTATTTTCCTAAAATGTATTCCAATATTAATATTTTATTATAATATGATTTTAGGAAAATTTTATGTGACCTCAGTTAATTTTTGAATGTATTATAAAATTAGTTTTAAATTTAAAATATGTATTTTTCAAGAAAATAATGATTTTATTTAAAATATAAATTTCAATGATTTTGAAATTTATTTTGATAAATTGGAGTCCTTTTATGAATTCTATAGGACAAAAAACTATTTTGGTGGATTTTTTTGGATTTTTATGAAAAACATGAATTTTTTGTGAATAATGAAATTCGATACCTTACAAAATATGCTAAATAATTGAATTTCTCCATCATTCTTGAGTCATGGATGATATATATGGACATTTTTTCAAAATCACATGCAATTATTACTATTTTTAATAATAATAACCAAGAAAATTCATATTCTTGATCTAAAATAATAAAAAAATGATTAAAATAATGGAAAACCCCTCATCTCCTCTACTATAAAAACCACCCTCATTCCCTCTTCTCGTCATTTTTATAGGCCTTTAAGCATCTAAAAGTTCATCCCAAATACTCTACCCTAGTCTTTCCCTGTATCCAGGAGCTTTGGGACATTCCAAAAGACATAAACTCTTTCCCTTTAAGAGATACTCTAGGAGGTGTATTCAAGAGGTAAAATTTGCTTCCTTTTTCCCTTTTAATTTCATTTCAAATTCCTTTCATTTATTATCCTTTCATCACCACCTATATCAAAATTATCATGATAAATATAGTATCATATATATAATTTAATTTCATCATGTTAATTCCAGAACCATCATCAATATCTTTACTCCCTCTCCCTCTCTCTCTTATTTAAAAAAACCACTATCTAAGATGTGTGGATTTACAACCTTCATGAATGATGAACTTTTGTTCTTCAATTTATTATTCAAGGATGGTCATGAAAAGCTTTGTAATGGTGACAAATATTATAAAATTAGTATTATATTAATTAATTAATCAATTTTTTTAATTTGATTTTATGGGATGTGGAGGTCATGTTCAAAACACATCCAGACATAAGGTAAGGGTTATCTTAACTCAGTTTCCATTTGTTGAGTTAAAAATAATTTTCTTTTGTTATGATTTTCAATTAATATGCATGAATTAACATCATTTGTTTCATAATATTTTTCCAATTATATTTACTGTATTTATATTTTCCACACCTAATTATGTCATTGATTTATCCTCACTTTAATGATACGATCTTTATGAGGTTTTTCACTTCTCACTTCCATTTTTTGTGAGATATTCCATATTCATCAGTATTTATTCTGTATGGTGTATGAATAATACCCAATTATGTATTATATCACGAGTACATTTATTTTAATTTTATTCAAAATATAATTTTATGATTATTAATTTTGTGGCATATGATTTGATTGATTACAATGTGGTAAGGGATTTTTCCCGATCCTTCATTTTTCCTTCTAGATATTCTTTAACTATCCTTAACAAAATGTAATTATTATTTATTTTTGTGTAAATATTATAAATTATTTTTATATATTAAAAATAAAAATATTCATATCATTTCATCTTTCATTTATGGGGATTATATGTTTTAAAATGAATCCCTTTAAAATTCTTCCTGATAAACTAGCCCGATTCAAGGGACCATCTTGAATTATTTCTCATTTTAAAGTTCACTTAATAATATTTTTTAAGATATAATTATTTTTCAAAAATAAAAATACTTATCAGGTAAATCAATATTGGTTAATTTTTGGATTTATGAAAACAAACATGTCTTCCCACTTAAATATTTCATTAATATTTTCCGTAAAATGAAAAAAAATATTTTCCTTCTAAAGATTCTTAAAAAATACTTTTTAAATGATTTAAATTGAATGGGACATTATTTATTCCTAAAATATAATTTCAATTTGCTTCCATTTTTTCTAGTAAACACACATTTCTAATTTATTTTATGCAAAATATAAATGGTTTTTTTAAATATCTCTTTTTTCCAAATAATTGATTTTCTCATCATACCTTTACTATTATGAGATATGTGACTTGATAAGGACTTATTACTTATCTATTGTGTATTTACTTCCGTTACATATATCATATCAAGCATATCATTATTCTCATGATACTCTAAGGAATTACGATTTGAGTGTTTCAAGTGGTATGGAACACTTTTGAATTTTTAAATAATATTTCCTCTTAAAATTTTCAATGTTCTCATTTAAAAGTATCATCATCTATGTAAAAATAATTTTTTCAATCTGGTAATTCATTGAGTTTTATCTCTTATGATATCATCCACCATAATTGTATGAAGGTTTAATGATCATTTGAATGTGGATGTGCTAATTTGATATCATTCATAGGTTATAGTTAACATATTCACATTTAATATGATAGTTTTTAAACAAAAATTTTATGTTGTCTATGTGTCTATATATTCATATGAGTTATGTATTGGACTTAGTAAGTGATGTTCATGGCTCTATATATCCCCTAGATGTGTCATTAGGTCTGAAGAGACAAACTAGTTTGGGGTTTTACCCGTTTATGTATGGTTTTGTCATGAGTCCCTGACAGTATGGTTATAATGTCCGGAATTATGCATTCCCTCATTATGAAACTAGTAATTGATGGTCCATGTGATTATTATACTAGTATAATATCCATGGTTATGTTTTATTATATCATTATTTATTCATCATTAATTGGACCCATATTATGCTCAAGAATATTTTAAAGGGAATTTGTTATTATTTTCGCACCATTACTAGTGTTTATGTTTATGATTACTTTTTTGTTAATATTTTCCCTTACCAAGAATTTTAGCTCAATCTTTTATTATGTTTCTTTTCACCAAGTTATAAAGAATAAAACATTGTATAAGATTTCAAGGATCAAGTTTATTTCATTTTATATTACAACATATTGTATTTTTTTACAGATGTATTAAGGTTATCATGTATGTAATATGGTTTTCCAAGACTACTAAAATGATCCGCCCCCCAGTTTTTGATTCCCTATAATCATGAAAATATAAAAAAATAATACACAAGATTCACGCATCTAGGGTTGGGGTGTTATAGTTGGTATCAAATAAGTTGTTTTAGAAACCTTGAAAATGAGATTTATAAAATGTAGATCAATTAACAAAACACTATGATTGACTTGGTGGATTATCAAACAAGCACATTCTATAATTTGGGAAATTTATAGATTTTTTGGATCTTCTAAGTAAATATGTCACACTTGTTTTTTTCTTTTCATGTCATGGTTTTGATCTAGTTCATTGAAAATCCCGATAATTTTCTTGGGTTTTAGGTGAGATTAATTTTGAGTTTTGAACTTCAAAATATGTCTAATAACCCTAATTTGGCTTCCAAAATTCATGTTTAAGAGTTTTTGGAAAAAGGGCGGTTATTTCATGATTTGGGCCAACCGTGAGCCCATTTGTAGTTTTAAAAAGAAACATTATTTCTTTAATAACTCTTTTTTTCAACATTTTTCATTCATTCAACTTCCCACTTGGCCTCTGCTGACATATTAATACTACAATATCCTTTTGGACCCCTTATAAATTCATAAAAATGGCGAATATGGGTTACTTATTTTGGTAAGGGGATATTCCATTGGCCCATTTCTAGATTAAAAAAAATTGATTATTTTATATCTTTTTCATTTTTTAATATTGTTCAGTGGTTCCACCTCCCACTCGAAGCCAAAATACCTATACACATCCCCATTATCTATTTTACCACTTTTGAGATCAATATAATCTCTTATTAGGTCTAACATTCTCTGGTTTCCTCAAAACGTCCAGAATTTAGAAGATCTAATGGAAGATGAAGAGTTTTCTAGTTGAAATGGTTTAGAGTTTGGAAACTCATGGAGGGTGATATTGGGTGTGCGTTTCCATTACTCCAAGTATTTGAGGTAGGATATCCCTTTCAAATGCCTTTATCTTGTAAGATTAATCATTTTCTTAATGTTTTTATCTGATATATATGTTTATTATTATTGTTCAGTATTTGGATAATTTTCCTGGTGTAAAAAATGGTTGTTCAATCCTTAATTTTTAAAGGTAGTGTTGTTTTGTCATAAAAGTGCACACTAAGTGTTTTTTTAAATGTCCAACTATCTTTCAAAACTATTTTGCGAGTTTTAGTACCTATTTTATGGTATTTTGAATTTTTTACAGTAGCTTATATAAAATATGGCATGAAATTGATGTTTTATTCTTTTTCAAGTGCTTAAAATAAAATTTTTTGTTTAAAAAAGGCATGTCATGTGTTCATTAAATTGATTGGTTGGCTTTTATGTGTTATGTTTAATTTAATAATTATTTTTTTTGGATTAATAAATGAATTAAAAAAATGTTAAATGTTATTTTGGGTCTTCATAGGGATTTCTAATTTGGATTTGGTTTTATAAACAAATGGGTTTTGGTTTACAACATGTTTGGCCCAAGTTTTCAAAAAAATGTCCCATTTCACATCCTTCTAAAAATGGTTATGTTTTGAATATGTAACCTGACTTTTAAAGGGATTTATGAATGTGTTTTTTTCTTTAAATGGTTTGTATACACCTCTTTAATAAATGTTAAATGCATACCTTGGTCAAAGGATAGTTTTGAGAAATGCTTAAAGGCCCGTTTAGCATTTGTATTTTTTTTGTAAAAATGGTCACCATGTGTATTTCATGTTCTATCTTTTGGGGAAATTTTATGTTCAATGAAAATGATTTATTAATTGGTTTTGGGGATGAAAAATCTAGGTTGTTAGGTTATAGATGGTTTTTTGGCCATTAAAGTGCATTTTTAAATGGATTTTATGTACAAGGCCACCTTATACTCCTTGAAATTGTTTTACAAATATTTTTAGTGGTTTATTGATTCATGAAAGTAATGTGAAGCATGATTGAGGGATATTTGCATGTTTATGGTTTGGTAATGGAATTGTTATGTGGAAAGTGTATTTGATAATATGAGTAAGTTGATTGAGCACTAAAGGGAATCTCGGGTATCTAGGTGGTCCGATGTGTACTAGTATGCTAGTGATTCGATGGGGTTTGGCCCCTGTTTCACATAGCAAGTTTGAAGATTACAATACTAACTAATATATGATGATGATGTTGTGAGGGGACCACTATTTTAGGGGTATGCTCCCTACTAGTGGATCGTGTGCATGAGAACAGATATTAATTATGGTTACTTTCACTGAGATACGAGGTACCTGGGGCTCACAACTAACTAGTGCCTAGGGGTGTTCCTGTGACTTGTGCTAATTGGCTATTTTATACTCACCTTAGGCATATGGTGAGTTTTTTGGTAAATTAATTACTGTGTGTGAATTATTTAAAAGTGTAAATTATTTAAAACTGCCCTCTTGAAAACTATTTTCATTTTGAATTTACACCTCTTTGAAAATTGTTACTAGCATTATTGTTTATAAAAAATACGAGTTTTTGTCTGATGATTAGTTTTTTATATATTGGGATATCATTTGAAAAAAATACCTTTATATCTTGTATTTAAAACTTTAAATTGATGTTTCTTTTATTTTAATGTATGTGCATTGTGAATAGAATATCGGGCTAACCTATTGAGTTTTAATACTCATGCCTATAGTATTCTTCTTTTTTTAGCCCTTGTGCAGGTTTCAGCTTTAGTTAGATCACCTTGGGAGACGTGTGATCATTATGTTGGAGAGTTACCAGAAGGGTCACATGGAGTTATTTGGTTATCAGGTTTGGTCAGATGAGTTGTTGGTTTAGTTGTACTTTCAGTTTCTTGTGCAAATAATGTCCAGTTCAGTTTTTTAAAAATGTATTTTGGGTTGTCCATTTCTTTCTGCTATTTGTTTGTTTATTTATATATAGGATAAATCATTCCCTTGTGTACTCTATTGATTCCCTTTGTGGTTGTTTCCATCCTCGGAGTATCAAGAACACCTCTCGGGACATGTCGTGGGCTAGCCCTTGTGACTGGTTCAGGTTCGACTCCGGATGGTTCGTGACAAAATTGTATCAGAGGAGGTCAAATATTAGCAACCCTTTATTTTTAGAGCGCCCTTGTTATTTGGAGGATGTCAAGGTAGATGTAGTATGATTTTTTGGACTTTAGGAGTATGTTCCGGAAGAGCATCGCAAACTCTTTCTAATTTTGATCCTCAGGATCCCATGGGATGTCTGGTTTTATTAGTGTCTTTTGTTCTGGTGGATTTTTTGGTGTTGGGATATGACAAGGGGAGTATAACTAATGGCATCCATGAGCTCGCAGGACCTAGAAATCCATGTGGATCCATGGCATGGTCCTAATAAGTTTATATGTGTTGGTGTTGTGTTTGACATATGTCCTCTAACCATATGGTCAAGTCACCCACCGACACTACTTCCTTTTTTTTGGTCTCTTGGACCTTTCTTGAATTATGATTTTCTTGAAAATCCTTGTGTGAGAATTGTAAAAATGAGTTTTGAAGGACTAGATGGTTTTTGAACAGTGGAAAAGGGGTTTTCAAATATTAAATATAAGAATGGTTTTGGAAGGTTGTGTATTTTTAACAAATTTTTGGGAAGAAGTTTAAATGATTTAAAAGGATTTGATTTTCCAAAATCCAAGCTTGTAGTTTGTTGGGATAAAACGTTTTGAATGTGTGAAACATTTTAAAGTGATTATAAATCATTGTTTTAAATAGGGTGTTTTGGGATGTTGAAAAGTGGGTGAATCTGATGAATTGGTTTTGAAAATTGGTTTTGAGCTGTTGGTGTTTTCCTAGAAAGTGTATTGGTCTCAATGACCATTATATTATAAAAATTAAATTTTTGAATTTTAGAAAATGGGAAGGGGTTGTTTGGGGTAGCTTAGTTGTTTTAAAAGTTTTTAAAAATAAAAAGGTGTAGGTTTTTAAGAAAATGGTTCTTTATGAAGTGTGATTTTTTTTTGTAAAATAAAAAAGGGTTTTTTGACATGGTGGATGGTGTTCCAATTTATGGTACATGGTTTTTGGAAGGATGTTGTTTTGTTTTAGATTTAGGTGTTTTCATGGGTGCTCACATGCATGGTTTTATTGATATCTATAAGGATGGCCTATATAGCATGGGGCTTGGGTTCCTAGGGTGGCATGGAAATTTTCCTGTGGGTCAGACTTGGTGAAACACCATTGGTGAACGTGGAAACCTACCAAGTTAGTTTGTTTTTCAAAAGTGACATGAGCTGAAAAATTGTGGCCTTTGTTTATAAACCAATGGTTATGTGGATAGTTTTTTCTATGTCATAAAAGAGTTTTTTATTCAGTATTATTCCTTGTGATCTAGAATTCATAGTCTTGTTGTATCTTGATATGAGATCCTCTTGGTGGCTTAGTTTTGGAGTAATGTTCATTGGGTTTCAAAATATGCGTTTGATGTTGTGATGTGGCCATGAATAGTTCTCCATTAGAAATATTTCCTGTCAATCAACCTAATGATTCATTTAAAATGATAAATCCACCTCTTCGGATGATACCACAACCTATTTGTTGGAATAGAGATCTGTTTGGGATCATTTTAAAGTGCTTCCAGGTCTTGATAATTCTTTTAGATATAGCAGTTGTGTTCGATGATGTTGATGTGTTTCATCGTATTCCTTGTCTATTCTGCCCCTATTTTGGAGTGAGACAGAATTTTGATATGTATCTATGAGTATCTATTTATATGAAGGTGTTTTTTTTGAGACTGTGAGTTTTTTCAGTGGTGTGATCCTTACCACCCTGACTGTGGTTCAACAGATGCTTCCAGAATTAGGGCTCTAACCATATGCCTTAGAGTGAAACTTTTCACGTAGTGTGGAAATATCTAGAGGTGTGGGGAGATTGACCAGGCTCATGCCTCCACCATTGTGGCATGTCATCTTCTATGTCTCTATTTTGGTTTCTCATTTCTGTAATTTTCCATTTGTCTCAGCAAGAGTGGTGGACTTAACCCTCACACAGTGTCTATGGTTATGCCTTTATAGATGTGGGTTTTCCATCAATGTCCCTGTGTGGACCTCTTGTGAAAATCGTGTGTGGTCTTGGTGTTACCTATTCATTGGTGGAGTGTTTTGGGTACTTCATTTGTTTCAATTTTGGTTTCGGTGGCCTAATTATTGTGTCCCCTTCCCTTTCCTCCCTTAGTGGTGGGGGTCTAGATCCGTACCTAAAGTGTTCCCGAGTCCTAGTCCCCTCTGTTCGGGAGTGTGTTCTTTAGATGTTCATGTTGTAACCCTACTAACATGGGTTTGTAGGTTTTGTGGGATATTTTTGGTGGTCTTGTGTAGGTGAGGCCCAATTCTGGTAAATTTTGAATTCTTTTTTTGGTCATTTCTTATTAGTATTTAATGTTGTGGAGACCCACTGCGGGTCTCAAAGATCATTCCTTTAGGATTTGTTGGATGGTCATTTTGATTTAATGGTGGGGAGCCCATTCCAGACTCCACCATATTTCATTGGATTTTTTGAGTGAACTATGGTTTGGGGGATGATTGGGTTCATTGGGAGAAGGCCCAACAATCTATTTCTTGTGTTGGTTGTGTAGGTGGTGGCTTGATATTTCTATGGATTCAACGGAAGTGGTTGCGAGTTGGTGTTTTGTTTGGGAAAGTGTATTAAGTTACATTGTTGGTGACTGATATTTCCATTGCTTTAAATACTGGATTACGTTGATAATGAATCCTTAGGTGTTAATATGTCTCTTGAAAATTGTTAATGCTTTCTTTGCGCGGAAAGCTTTAATGGCGGGGAGAATTGTCACACCCATTTTTCTTCATTTGATGTCATGATTTTGATCCATTTCATTGAAAATACCGACCCTTTCTTGGGTTTTGGGTGAGATTAATTTTTATTTCTGAACATCCATATATATATAATCAACCAAATTTGGGTTCCCCATTGCTTTTTAGGAGTTTTTGGGGAAAGGGTGGTTATTTCATGATTTGGGTCAACCGTGAGCCCATTTGCAGTTTTAAAAACCAAATTTATTTCTTTAATAAATCCATTGTTTTTAAAAAAAATCATTCATTCAACTTCCCACCTGGCCTCCACTGACCTATTGATACTACAATATCATTTTTGACCCATTATAAATTCATAAACATGGTTAATCTGGGTTACTTATTTAGGTAATGGGCCATCCCATGGGGTCATTTCCAGTTTTAAAAAATTAATTTGTTTATTTTATATCTTTTTCATTTTTTAATATTTTTTGGTGATTCTACCTCTCACTCGAAGCCACAATACCTATTCTCAACCTCATTATCGATTTTAACTCTATGGAGCTCAATGGGATTGCTTATTAGGTCGAAGGATCTCTGGTTTCCTCAAAACGTCTTGAATTGAGGAGATCTAATGGAAGACAAAGAGTTTTCTAGTTGAAAAGGTTTAGGGGTTGTAAACTCTCAGATGGTGATATTATGTGTGATTTTCCATTATTCCAATGATTTTAGGTAGTATATCCTTTGAACATGCCATTATCTTTTAAGATTAATCATTTTCTTATTGTTTTCATATGATATATAGGTTTTTTATTATTTCTCAGCATTTGGATAATTTTATTGGTGTGCAAAATGGTTGTTTCATCCTTGTTTTGTGAAAGTTGGCATTGTTTTGTCTTAAACGTGCACACCAAGTGTTTTTTTAAATGTTCAACAATCTTTCCACATTATTTTATGAGGTTTAGAACCTGATTTATGGTATTTTTAATGTGTTACATCATGTTTTATAAAATATGGCATGAAATTAGTGTTTTACTATTTGTCAAGTGTTTAAAATAAATTGTTTTGTTTAAAAAGAGCAAGTCATGTGTTTGGTAAATTTTTCAGTTGGATTTTATGTGTTATGTTTGATTTAAAATATATATTTTTGGATTTATAAATTAATTGGAAGAATGAAAAATGATATTTTGGGTCCTCATACGGATTTCTAATTTGGATTTGGTTTTACAAACAAATGGGTTTTGGTTTACAACATGTTTTGGCACGAGTTGTCGGAAAATGGCCCATTTCTGATCCTTTTGAAAATGGTTTTGTTTTGAATATGTTACATGAATGTTTTAAGGGATTTTTGAATGTTTTTTTAGGCTGTAAATGGTGTGTATACACCTCCATAATAAAAGTTATATACATACCTTGGTCAAAGGATATTTTTGAGAAATTCTTAAAGGCCCATTTTTCATTTGTTTTTTTGTATAAACGGTTTCCATGGGTATTTCATGTTCTATATTTTGGGGTAATTTTATGGTCCATGAAAATTATTTATTAATTGGTTTTGGGGCTTCTAAATCAGGGTTGTTATTTTATTTATGGTTTTGTGGCCTTGAAAGATAATTTTTGAATGGATTTTATGTGCAAGGCCTCATTATACTCCTTGAAATTTTTTTACGAATATTTTTAGTGGATTATTGATTTGTGATAGAAATGTGAAGCATGTTTTTGGGATGTTTGGGTTTTTATGGTTTGGTAATGGAATTATGAATTGGAAAGTGTATTTGATAATATGTGTAACTTCATTGAGTAATAAAGGGAATCCTAGGTATCTAGGTGGGTAGACGTGTACTAGTATGCTAGTGATTCTGTGGGATTTGGCACCTATTTCACGTAGAATTTTTGATGATGACAACACTAACTAAACTATATTGAAGATGTTTTTGGGGGGCCAATACGTTATGGCTATTCTCACTACTAGTGGATTGTGTGCACGAGAATAAATATTAAATATGGTTACTTTCATCGAGATACATGGTACATGGGGCTCACAACTAACTAGTGCCTTGGGTTGTTCCCATGACTTGTGCTCATTAGCTATTTTGTACTCACCATCGGCATAAGGTTTGTTTGGCTAGAAAAAACAGTAGTGTGTGTGATTTATTTAACAATGTAAATTATTTTAAATAGCCCTCTTGAAAACTATTTTCATTTTGAAGTTCCACCTCTTTGAAAATTGTTACTAGCATTCTTGTTTATAAATCATGCAATATTTTGTCTGATAATTTGTTTTATATATATTGGGACATAATTTGAAAAAAATATATTTATATCTTGTATTTAAAACATGAAATTTATGGTTCTTTTATTTTAAAGGATGTGAATTGAGAATAGTATATCGGGCTAACCTACCGAGTTTTAATACTCACGCCTATTGTCTTCTTCTGTTTTTAGCCCTTGTGCAGGTTTCAGATTGAGTTTGATCACCTAGGGAAATGTGTGAAAATTATTTTGGAGAGTGACCACAAGGGTCACATGGAGTTATTTGGTTATCAGGTTTGGTCAGATGAGTTGTTTGTTTAGTTGTACTTTCATTTTCTTGTACAAATAATGTTCAGTTCAGTTTTTATATAAATGTATTTTGGGCTTTCCATTTCTTTCTGTTGTTTGTTTGTATGTATATATATGGGAAAAATTGTTCCCTTTTGTACTATATTTATTCCCTTGGTTCTTTCCTCTATCCTGTGAGGATTGGGAACGCCTCTTGGGACTTGTCACGGGCTGGCCCTTGTGACCAGTTTAGGGTCGACTCGGGCTGGTTTAGGACAAAATGCATCCTAATCACGATACTACAAGGGGTTATGGTTCTATGATAGATGTACCTAGGGGTAACAAATTAAAAAAGTTTTTTTGAGCTTGACATGGGTTAACCTGGTACCCAAAAACAGACTTTACTTCACACCTCGTATGACACTCCCGGGGGGATATATTTATGATAATTTAGAATTTTTATACATTCCATTTTGAAGGATTAACGATTCCAAAGTAACCAAAGTATATGTTTATAGTATTTACAGTGCATAGAATTATGTTATTTGAAATACCATGTTTAGAGTTATATAATGTTCACAATTTTATGATCTAATATTGTATATGGTATTATTTGGGAATGGTGCCTAGTAAATAGAATGAGAACTCTACCAATGCACATGATAAAAAGAGTAAGAAGAACAATATTACCTACGGTCTTATGGAAACATTTCGAATGGAAATAGTCTATAAGGTATCATCATCATATAAATAAATAGTATCATGTGTTAAAAATATATATAAATAATTCTCTAAGTCCTATGGATTTGAAGGGACACAAGAGAAGAAAGGGAAGGAGGAGAAAATGATGGATATTGGGAAGAAGGGAATGAGGGGTTTCCCACATGTGATAATTGTGGAAAGGATCAATATAGAAAATTCATGATGGGAATAAAATTTTGATATAAGTATGGAGAAAAAGGATAGGATTTTAATAATTTAAAGGATAATAAAATGGTTTTCTAGATAAAATGATTCAAAAGTAAGGATATGGGACACTATGTAAATTTATATCCCAATAATCAAAGAAATATACTAACACACCCCAACCACAGAGACTCTTTTTTATCTTTTTCATAGTCATAGATATTTGGGTCGAGGTTCTGGGTTGAGTCCTAGTTAAAATTTTATGTTTTTTGGAGTTTTTGGAAATGTTTCCAAGTGGAGTATGGTTGTCACACAATTAGTGGTAACAATGAAGACACCATGTTTTAGGTACTTGTCATATAGAACTTACCACATGGTCTATTCATGGTAGTGAAATCAATCCCAATAAATCATGCAATACCTATTTTCTAGGCAGAGAGTTCTAGATAGTTACCACACGATTTGGAAAATAGTGCAGCCAAACCACGCATAACATGCTAGAATTTTAAAACTCGATTGTCCTATTATACCCCTCCCTTTATTTTAACCTATTTCAGCCCCTTAAAATTTTATTAGTTTTTGTACACTAGGGGGAACCTAAACCCCACTTCCCAAGTCCTCCTCTCCTCTATGGATTATCCCTTCATCATTCAAAGGTAATTTCTTATGGGAGGGGGGGTTCTCATTTTCCTCCCCTATCTCAGTTACCGTCTCTTTTTTTTCTTGGATTCCTTTGGGGTTCACTTCCCTTGGCCAAACCCTAATATATATAGTGTTATTTTGGTTTTTTTCCTTTGATTCGAAGGCGTGTGAAAGGTTTATGAGGTTTAAGTCACCCTTATTCAAGAGTTTTATCGCTTCTACAGAAAGCTAAGGTAAGTGATTCCAAAATTTTCCTTTCCAAAACATCCCATGTGCACTTGTATGCTTCCAATTAATTTGTAAATTCTATTATCACCCCTAATATATATATATATATCTATATTGAGGCGAATGGTAGTTTCTTGTTGTTAGAATTTATTAAAAATAGATTTTCAAAGTGTTTTGGGTGAATTTCCTAGGTATAAATCTCCTAGAGTGTTTATTTTGAATTTCCATTGTTTAAATAACTTAAAATTTATTATTTTATGAAATTTCTAGACCTTTGAGATATTTTTATTTTATTTTATTTTGATTTTTTGGATTTGGTTTTGATAATGTTATCAATTTTTGTGCGTGTGAAAATGCTTGAAAATGGGTTTTGATGGTTCCAAAAATGGGTTGTTATGTTTGGTTTATAAAACATAAGTGGTTGGATAGTTCAAAGGAATAATTGATTTTGAGGAAATGGTTTTTAAAGGTTATTTTAAACATCAAAATGTTCCATTGGATGTTGTCACGTCCATGGGTTCACTAAGTTCACACATGGATGTCACCTCAAAGGAAAATGGTGTCCTAAATTTCAATTTTCTCTAAATCCTTGGTTTATTAAATGGATCATATTTTCTAAATATGGTTGGATTCGTTATGTGGTTTCAAAAAAATGCTTCAAAACAAATTTTTTAAGGTTGGATCATAGGCCTTGAAGATTATTTTGGTGTGAGTTAAAAAGGGACAATGCACATTTAGTAATTATGAATTGTTTTGATATGTGTTTGGAACTTATGGGCCCTTTTGGAATTGAAAATGTTAGTGGTAATTGTGTAATGTTTTGTGTTATGATTTTGGGAATGTCAAGTTAAATTCCTATTTGGTACTTCCTACTAAATGGGGATCTGTGTATTAATTTTTTGAAAGTATTTGGGTTTGATTAAATGTGTGTGCCCATTTGAAAACTGTAAACGTTTATAAAATGTTTTAAATGTTTATATGATATAGCGGCCCAATTGGAACCTTATTTTATGAAATGCATATTCATGTATATGAGGCATATTTAGTGGAGTAATTTACCCTTGGGGTTATTGTATATTAGTGTCCGTGTTTAGGGTATGAAAGTGCAGTGGCGACAGTCAGGTTGAGTCATGTGTGTGTTGGCCTCCTACTTACATATTATTATTATAACCACCATGGGTACCTGGTCATACATTAGATGATCGAGTGACAATATCTTACTATCCCCTATTATATTGGTCAGTACCCACTAGTATATTTAGAGTCTATATGGGGAGAGTCACTTGTTTTGTTACGAGGGTGATCAATTGGTTATAGACTATGGGGCTTTACCATACGCTGACAGATGGTTCTGAACCTCGTATGTCCAGGGGTTTTCTAGGGAATTTTATGATCACCGATGGTCATTATTTATTTTTCTTGCTTATTTTTATCTATACTCATTTCAGGAATACATTGATTAGCCTTTTTCTTTACATCACAACCTTGCCATTCCCAGCTTTTGTTTTCATACTAAAATGGAATCAATTTGGAAATGGGATATACTATTTGATTTTTTGTAATATTTGGAAGATGTTATTTTTGTAACTATGTTTTAAAACTAGTTTCAATGTTTTTTTGGGGATAGGGAATACTTGGATTCAATTTTTTCCTTCAAATCCTTACTGAGTATCTCGGTGCTCACGCCTATCCTATCATTCAAGTAACAGGGTTTGTTTCTTATTTAGGGTCTTGGTTCATCTATTTAGTGTTGTCGAAGGGTTGGTTTGTTTTCGGAGGTTACCAAGAGGTCACATGAAGATCGTGTGGTAGCCGTGTCATTTTCATGTTTCAGTTTTTAGTCAGTTTAGTTGTATATTGTCTCTGAACTAGTTGTTTATTCACTGTAATTAAGTTGTTTAGTTTTACTATGTTGTTAGTATTTTTTATTTATTCATATAGTCCTGGTCATTTATTTCAAGCTTAAATCATTCCCAGATGTATGTTTTGATGTCAGACACTAGTTGTCCTCTAATAGGAATCATGAATTACCCTCAGGACATGTTACGGACAGGCTCCGGTGACCAGTTTAGAGTTTACCTAGGTTTTTGTGTGTGAAAAAAATGGTATCATAAAAGGATCTTGTTATTTTGGAAATACTATAGAAGGATATTTAAATTTTTGGTACTCAGGAGGTAGGTTCGTGAAGAGAGTCATGATCTCTTTCTCTCCCTAATCCTCAAGTTACCGATGGTAGTTCGGGGTTATTTTTTTCTTGGGTTGTTTTTGATTGAGGAATGATAATGGAGGTGAAACGGGTTATGTTGGGGAGTCACATGGGGTGGTGACCCCTATGGAGTCTAGGTGCCCTGTTTAGGGTCCTCTTAGTGTTATGCGTTACTTTGGGAATGGGCCACCACCATGTCACTATGTTAGGCACATGCACTAGTTCTTCAGTTTGGGGGCTCATTGATGGTTGTGTTTCATTATAGTTTTTGTTTGTTTTAGTGTTTGTTGAAATTGGATGTGGATTTTGAATATGAATGTAGTTTTGAATTGGAAATAGGGAATCCTTCAAAAAATAGATTGTTTTTTAAAGAGAATGTTTTTCGTTTTGGGAAATTTGGTATATGTATGTATTTGATGAAGAAAGGAGATAATCTAACATTCAAATTCATTATAGAGGTCAAATGTTTGTGGGTATGTACTAAGAGTGCATGGAGGCACCTGTCTGTGGATTATGTATGTGGGAATGGATAAACTCACTTGGGACAGTTCATAATATACCATGGGTGAGTTTTTGAAATTTGATGATTTTGGAAATTAGATTTTTTTATTTAGAAATTTGCCTTAAAAAAGTAGTTTTATAATTTAAAAGGGAATTGTGGTTTTGAATAGGGGAAATGAATTTTGGAAAATTAATTTGGTGTAAAAAGTGGGTTTTTATATTTTGAAATAGGTTTGTAAATTGGATGATTTGGGAAATTATTATGAAATGGGATTTCTTAAAGGTTGTTTTTTGTTTTACTTGGGTTTTTTAGCTTTTGATCCGTATTTTTTTAGGGATGGAGATATTTCTCTTGATTGTGTTTTGGGATTGATGACGGTTTAAGTTTTTATTTCTCATGTTATTCATGATGATCTACCCAAAAAGTTTCCCCAAGGATACCAATGAGTTTTTACTAGTTTTTGATTCTTTTATGTGTTGCATATTGTCATTATGACTGGGGTCTGCTAGAGAAAGTTGTGTGGTTTGTGGAATTTGAGTGTTTCTTTGTGTAGTTGGGAACTCCCATGTTAGATTAGGTTTGTTTCATCTTAGTTTTGTTTGAGGGTCAAGTTTGGGACTAATAGAGGATTTATGTCTCTCCATCACTGGATTATGGGGTGTAGAAAGTGGTTATTGGCCTTTGTGAGGAATACCCATCTAAAGAAGATATTATGTCAGAAGAACCTGGCTGTATGAAGTTATCCGTATTGGTTCTGACATCTAAATCCTTAGACTGTCTCCGGATGTTTCATCGGTATAGCCAGATCAGGTATTCAGATCCATTCCATTGCATCCCTCTAAAAATGTACCACCATTGTTTTCGTTTGAATCATTGGGAGGAGGAATTAGTTGGGATCAAGGGATGAAAATGCCTAGTAATTAGGTAGAATCTGCTTCATCTATCAAGGTCTCGACCATGGGTCATGGGGTGAAGCTCGTTCATAGTTAGGAGTTTCCAAGAGTGTGTCAATCCTTATCCCCTGGCATGGTTTTTGGTTTGGGATGTAAATATCCAATGTTGACTTGTTTTTTTATTTTCACAGCGGTATTCTCATCCTTATTATGGTGGTGTGATGAGTTATTTCTATTGAAATCTAAAAGTCCTTATTTGTTACAATTATGGCTTTTAAATCGTTCTTTTTTCCTTTAAGGGTATTGGGTACGTGAATGAACAAACCCATCCTTGTTTTGTGGTATGTTTATGTTTTGATCGTTAGGGAGATATTTGGGTTTATAGAGTTGATGGGCAGTTTTTATGGGCCCTTCATTTATTTGGACGCCTTCCCGTGAGTTTTTTCTAATATGTTTTGGTTATTGTAGAGGAAATATTGTTTCTAGTGTCTCGGAATGTCAGGTTTCTTGTAAGAGCTTAAATCCTAGTGGTTGAGTTATTCCATGGGCATTGAGGAAGTGTGTTGAGTTTGGAGTAGTGAATAACTAGTTCCGAGTTGTGGTAAAAGGTTTTTTCTAGTGTGGAAGAGGTTTATTTAGTTTTGGGGATCTGAATTTTCTAGATCCTTTGGTATTAAGCTCTACATTTACAACTTATGGTCATTTTTAAGTCCTTATAGAGGAATTAAATGAGATTGGTTTAGTAGTTCTCGCATATTCCCCCATCTCATAATCTCCTTCAGTATTTGGCAATGAGTTTACTTGAATTGATTGGGTGTGACGTGTGTTGGGAATGGTATCCTCGGGGCTCTCAGTTTTTTTGGTTTTGTCCGTGCAGGTACTTGCATTGTTTTACTATTGTTTTGTTGACTTTGATGGGGTAGAAGGTGTCCCTGGTGGGGTAAATTTTCACCCCTGAACCCATATACTATTTTTTTATCCTTTTCATAGTCCAAGATCATTGGTTTGATGTATGCGGTTTAGTCCCAGTAAATGTTTTGATTTTTGGGAGTTTTGTGAAATCTTTCCAAGGGGAGCACGATTGTTGCATGGTTAGTGGTAATTGTGCAGACACCATGGAATATGTGTGGGTCAGATAGAACTGACTACATGAACTAGACACATCCATGTAGTCACTAATAGGTAATCATATGGTACCTATTTGTTAGGCATTGAGTTCATCCCAGTTACCACATGGTTTGGAAAACCGTGCTACCAAACTGGGTAGATTATTCTAAAATTTTAAAAATTGATTTTCCTATTCCACCCCTCAATTATTTTCCCTTATTTCACCCACATATTTCGTTTTTGGTTTTGGAACACACTGGGGTCCCGAATCCCCTCTTCCCATGTCCTCCCCACCTCAATGAATTCTCCCTTATTCATTCCAAGGTAATTTCATAAGGGGTTTTTCTCATTTCCATCCCATATCCCTCTTCCCACATCTTTTTTCTTGGATCCCATTGGGGTTTACTTCCCATGGAATGAAATATAATATCTAGGGTATGATTTCAATTTTTTTCATTTTATTTTAAGGTGTGAGAATGGTTATTGGGGATTTTGTCAGACTTCTCTGAGAGTTTCATCATTTTCACACACAATTAAGGTATGCGATTCAAACATTTTCCTATCTGAAACATCCCATGTGCAATTTTATGATTCCAAATAATTTATAAGTGTTCTTAATGGACCTAGTATGCTGATATCACGTGGTTAATGGTTGTTTTGTGTTGTTAGAATTTATTAACAACGTATTTCCAAAGTGTTTTGGTTGAATTACCTAGGTATAAGGAACCTCAAGTGTTTATTTTGAAATGCAGTTTTTCTTATGAAGTGAAATTTAGTATTTTATGAAATTTCTAGCCCTTTGAGATATTTTTTATGGTATTATATCATTTAAGGATCAGTTTGGGTAATGTTATGGCTTGCTGTACGTGTTATAATTCTAGAGAATGGATTTTAATGGTTCCGAAAAGGGGTTGGTGTTTTTGTTAAAAGAACTTAAGTGGTAGTATTGTTGAAAGGAAGTGATGAATTTGATGAAATGGTGTTTTAAAGTTAATTTAAACATAAAAATGTTCCTTTGTATGTTGGAATATCCTAGGGTTCATTATGTGCACACATGAATGTTCTCTAAAATAAAAATGGTGCCTTGAATGGGATTTTTCTCCAAATTCTTAGTTTCTTAAATGGTTCTTATTTTATATATATGGTTGGGTTCTTTATGTGGTCTCTATAAATAGTTTAAAACATATTTTCCAAGGTTATCCCATTGGACTTGAAGATTTTTTTGGTGTGAGTTAAAAAGGGTAAAGGCCCGTTTAGTAATTGTGAAATGTTTGGATGTGTGTTTGGAACAGAAGGAATTTTTTGGCATTGAAAATGTAAAATTGGATATTTTGTGATGCTTTGGGTAATTTTTTTGGGACATTCATGTTAAAGGACCCTTTGAAACATCCAAATTTAAGGCAGTGTGCGTGTGACTTTTTGGAAAGGATTTTGGTTTGGATAAATGATTGTGCCCATTTGGCAGCCTTAAAGGATTGTGAAATGTTTTGAATATTTATATACTATAGAGGCCAATTTGGAACCATTTTTATGAAATAAATATTCATGTATAAAGGTCACCTTTATAGAGGGGATTTACCTTTAGGATTATCTTATATCATTGTCTATGTTTGGGGTATGCAAGTGTAGTAGAGACAGTCATGCTGAGTCATGTGTGCATTGGCCACCTACCTAAATAGTATTTTTATGACCACTATGGGTTCCTGGGTGTCTTTTAGTTGATCGAGTGATGGTAGCATACCATCCCCGATTAGATGGGTTGGTACCCACTAGTAGATTTAGAGGCCAGATGGGGAGTGCCTTTTGTTTTTTTTGTGAGGGCGATCAGTTGGTTATAGACTATATGGTTCACCATACAATGGTAGGTGGTTTGGAACTGTGTATGTATAGGGGTTGTCTAGGGATGTTTATGATCACCCATGGATATTATTTATTTTTCTTGGTTACTTTGGGCTATACTCATTTTTGGATTACATTACTTACCCTTTTTCATTACAACACATCCTTGTCATTCCATGCTTTAGTTTTCATACTAAAATGGAATTAATTTTGGAAATGAAATGTAATATGTGCTATTTTTTAATGTTTGGAAAAAATTATTTTTTAAAATAAAATTTCAAATTTGTGTGAATGGTTATTTTGGGGAATGGAATACTTGGATTCAGTGATTACCTTGGCATCCCTACTGAGGATCTCGGTGCTCACGCATATCCCATCTTTCCAGCTGCAGGTTCTGTTTCTTGTTTAGGTTCCTGGTTGAGCTTGTAAGGGTTGGATTGAATTCAGTTTGTTCTTTGAAGTAACCAAGAGGTCACATTAGGATCCTGTGGTTGAAATTTAGTTTTCTAGTTTCAGATTTTAGTCTGTTTGGTTTTATATTTTATCTGAAACTGTTATTTTTTCATAGTAATTCAGCTATTTAATATTTCTTAATTTTTAGTCTGTTATATTTAATCATTTGTTCTTGTTAATTTTTTTGGGATTTAATTGTTCCCATGTTTTGATGCCCGGTGATAGTTTCCATAGCATTGGGATCGGGAATTCCACTGAGGACATGTTGTGGACTAGGTTGGGTGACCAGTTAAGGGTCGACCCAGGTTTTTTCATGACATATATTCCAAATGATGGTATTAGGTAATGATCACATTATTCTACTATCATATAGGAAGGGGAATAATTAATATTTCTATTCAGGAATTATATCATTGGAATATTTTATCAGTAATGTACAAGTTATAAGATTCATGTAGTATATGATGATTGTAATACAATACATTATTTTTAAGGATTTGAGACTATATGTTGAATGGTACCATGAAAATCTATACATTAGAATGTTACATTTTTTGGGAAACACATGATTGAGGGAACGAAAATCATTAATATATTTATGATGTTGAGAAAATGATAATGAAATGATTGATTTGGATAAGTATTGACTACCTTGGAACTGATTACTTACTTGTCGAAAAGTGGTTTATGCTATCATAGATGAAGTTTACAACACTTTTTGAGTTATGTAATATATCCAATAAGATGTATATTACATATGTAACATGGAAGAAGTAATTTTTACAATAAGGTTTCATAGTAATTCATGTTAATACCATATTTCAAGAGGATACATAATGAAGTTATTCACATGTTTGGAATGTGAAAATTAAATATTTTTCATGTTGATTGAGGGTAATGATAAGTTCAACTTTGAGAATAAGTGACCTTATTTTCAATGTTTTGGATCATTATATTTTCAAATGCTTAACTATTTATGAATGGTTTAATTTGATCATAGTATAATTTTTTACACGTTAATGTATTACTTCACCACATGTCTCATGATTTGTTAAGAGTTTACATATAAATTGTTCAAGGTGTAATCAAAGGATAATATTGCATATATAAAATATAAATGTATCTTTATACTCTTATAGAGTGCAATAATTCATCAACTTAAAGAAAATAATCTAAAATAATTTTTTCCCTGTTATCATAAACTTTGATAGTATTAAAGTTTTTTTTTCATTACATTAGTTTATAGTATTTTAGTTATCAATAATCATCTGAACATGTTCTCTACCACTTTCCCTAAAAACATCATAGATTGATTTTTCTTCCATGTCTAGCTTTTTAATTCCAACTAATTTCACCCCATTCGAATGCATAATATTTGTGGTGACCACCTCATTTCCCACAACCAATTCTATGAGGATATTTTATTAACCCTATTCCTGATGGGGGTTTCCCACACATGAATTTTAAAGTATCAAACATTAACATTCGATGTGAAATTTCAAATTGTGGTGTAACAATTCTTTTGAGGGGAGAATAATGTAACATGCATGTAATTTGTTTAATAATTCCAAAAACATTAAGTTATAAAAAATAAAAATATAAAAATAAGTTTTTTAATTAATAATAATACATTTAAATAATTATAATTTATATCTTTTAAATTAATTAATTAATGTTCTAAAAAACAAACCCAATTTTAAAGTATTATTTTGCGAGGAAGAATATTTGAATTTGAATATATTTATTTGAGTAATTTTTTTCAACATATTATTTAATTAAATATTTTAAATAATAATATATTGTGACTTTTATAATTATTTTGATAAATAATAAATTATTTTATGAATATATTCACTATTAATATGATACCCCACGATTTTATAGTAAAATTATTCATAAATAATATCAACAGATTTGATAGATTATATAAAAAAACATTGAGACTCTACTAAAAAACACTTCGTTATAGTTTTTAGATAGTTGTTAAACTTAATGTTTTACTTATGTGATTTGAATTTTGAAAAATTGACATACACTATTTCAATCATTATGTTTTTAGAGTCTAATAAGATCAATTAAATTTTTTGGGGAATATTAATGTACCGTTATGAATAGTACGGTACACATATGGATAATAATGTTACCCTTATGAATATTATTATGATCTTTATGAATATTTACCACACCCATGGATGTATAAATAACATTTAGGCACCATATAAATGAGAGTGAATGTTTGGAAAATTAATAATTTAGTATTGTATTTTTTGTGGGTAATAAATATTTAATTAGAATTTATAATTAATAAATTTATTTCAAATAAATTAATTTTCATAAATTTTATTCTTAAACAGATATTTTGTTATCTTATTATTTCTAGATAATTTTATGAGACATCAGTTAATTTTTGAATGTATTATTAAATCAGTTTTAAATTTAAAATCTGAATTTTTCAAGTAAATAGTGATTTTATTTAAAATTAAATTTCACAAATTTTGAAAATTATATTGAGAAAATGAAATCCAATTTTCTAATATACACATATAATAATTCTTAGGGTGAATAGTATTTATTTTTATGAAATACTAGAATTTTTTCTGAATAGAGAAATTCGATAATATAAGAAATATGCTAAATAATTGAATTTCAAAGTAATGATTGAATCATTGCTACTGTAAATGGTCATTTGATCAAAATCACATAGAATTGTTAATTTTTTTATTTACAATAATCAATGATACTATTATTCTTGATCCAACATAAAAAAATAATGTTTAAAATAATGGAATGGCCCTTCTTTCATCCATTATAAAAACTACCCTCACTCACACTTCTCCTCACTCCTATAAGCCTTGAATATTCTCCATGTTCTACCCAAATTCTCTTTCCTAGACCCTCCCCACGTCTATGATATCTATTTATTTCTATAATACCAAAACCCCTTTTGTTTATGAGATTCTCAAGGTGTATTCAAAAGGTAAAATTCTATTCTTTTTTTCTTTTAATTTCATTTCAACTTCCTTTAATTTATTATGCTATCCTAACCTCCTCTGTTCAAATGATCATGACAACTCCAGTATCATATATATAATTTAATTACATAATTTTAATGTATGAACCATCATCAAAATCTTTACTCTCCCCCTCTATCATTTTAAAAAAGAAATCATTGTCTGAGAGGTGCTGATTTAGAACATTCATAGACGATGACCATTCGTTCTTCAATTCCTTATTCAAGGATGGTAATGAAACCATTATTATGGATTAACCAAATTATAAAATTTTTATTATATATTATGTAATTAATCTTGAACCATCATTTGTAAATGATACTAAATAATATAAAAGAACTAGTTATTTGTGATCGAAAAACCCTCGTAAAAATCCAAATGATTATCACTAAATGACTTATCTAATGATTCATCCTCATAAAACATAACAAAATTATATATGTAACCATTTAAAATTATTTATGTTAATTAATAATATATAAATTAACTTCAGGATAATTATATCTATTCCACATAAACTTCGTTAGTTATAAAAAAGTGAACCGATCATGAAAACCAAGAAAACTAATGCTCCAAAATGATGAAATTAAAATCTATAACTCGTCTAAAAGACCATGAATGAATGTAATAAATTTACAATTAATCAAATAAATGTATATATTTTTATTTATTAAATAATTCATGGTTTTAATTTTATTATATAGGATGTTATGATCATGTACATAACACATTCGGACATAAGGTAAGTGTTATCATAACTCTGTTTCCATTCCTTGAGTTAAAGATATATCTCATTTATTATGATTTTCAATGAATATGTGTGAATTAACTTTATTTTATCAAATTATATATCCACATATATTTTTTGGATTTATATTTGTCACGCATAATTATGTCATTGATTTATCCTTAATCATATGATACTATCTTTGTATGGGTTTTCTCAGCTCACTTCGATTTTTGTGATATATTTTATATTTTCCACTATTTATTTTTATAGTGTATGTATACCACCCATTTATGTATCATATAATAAGTATTTTTAATTTAATGTAATTAAATATATAATTTTAGGATTATTAATTTTGGGGCATATGATTTGATTGATTAAAAAGTGGTTAGGGATTCCACGCAAACCTTTAATTTTTTCCTTTGGGTTATTCCTTCACTATCCATAACCAAATTTAATTATTCTTTAATTTATGTACATATTATATTTTATGTTTTTATGTTCAAAAATAATATATTCATATAATTTATTCTTTCATTTACGGGGATTATATGTGTTAAAATTTATCCCTTTTAAATTCATTATGGTTAACATGTCTGATTCAAGGGAACTTCTCAAATTATTATCCATTTTCAGGTGCATTATATAATTTATTTTAAGTCATTATTATTTTTCAAAAATAGAAAATTTTATCATGTAAAACAATCTTGGTTCATTTTTGGATTTATGAGAAAAAACATGCTTTTTCACTTTAAAATATCTTTAATATATTCCTTAAACCGCACAAAACATTTTTATATAGAAGGATTATTAAAAGATATTTTTACATGACTTCACTTAAATGGGACAATATTTATTCCTAAAATATAATTTATATTCCCTTCCCTTTTCTATTGTAAATACATGTTTCCAATATTATTTTATGACAAATATAAATGTTTTTCCAAAAGAACACTTCTTTCCTAAGTAAAAAAGGATATTTCTCATATTTCCATTACTTATGTGAGATATATGACTTGATGACCACATATTACTTATCTATGTTTTATGTAATAACCTATGATATATCATATCAATAGTCTCCTTATTCTCATGATATTCTAAGTAATTATGATTTGAATAGTTCAACTGGTATGGAACACTTTGGAATGTTTAAAGAATGTTTCAACATGAAATTTTCTATGGTATCATTTAAAAGTATCATCATCTCTATCAACTTCATTTGTTGAATCTTGTACTTAATTGAGGTTTATCTCTTATTATATCATATAACATATATTTTTTAAGGGTCGATGATTTTTCTAATTGTGGCTGTTCTAATTTGACACCATTTATGGGTTTTCATTAAATTATTCACATTTCATATGCTATTTTTTCAATACGAATGTTTGTGTTGTCTATGTATCTCCATTTTCAAATAAAGTATTTATTGGATTAGTAAGTGATGGGCATGGCCCACTATATCCCCTCGATACATTGGTATGTCTCATATGACAAACTAGTTTGAGTTTTTACCCGCTTTTGTATGGTCTTGGAATTAGCCCTTGACAATATGGTTATGATGACTAATATTATGAATTTTCTCATTATGATACTAGTATTTGATGCTGCATGTGATTATTCAACTATTATAATATCAATGGTTATATTTTATTATAGTATTATAAATTTATCTTTAATTAATTCCGTATTATGTTCATGTATATTCTAAATGCATTTGTTTTTAGATGCTAACTATGCCGAGGTTTTCTGTTTATGATTACTTTTTCTATATAATTAACCCTTACAATATATCTCAGCTCACCCATTTCTTATGTTTTTTAATTAGTTTATTATGAATAAAACATTGTATAATCTTTCCACGATCTATTTTATTTACTTTATTATTGTAACATAATTTATTTTGTTTTACCGGTGCATTATAGGTTTCAAATATGCAATATGGTTTTCCAAGATGGATAAACTGATTGGTTTTTCGAGATTTGATTCCTTGTAATCATTATTATGTAATTAAATAATACACTAGATTCGAGTATCTAGGGATGGTGTGTTACGTTTTGTTTCCAATTATGTCTAGTAGAAGCCATGGAAACTAGATTTAGTAAACATAGATTAATGAACACAATCCTAAGATAGATTTTGAGGGTAAGCATACAATAACATCCTAGAATTTTTGTAAGGTAGGGATTTTGTGGATCTTCCTAGTAAATACATCCCTGTTTGGATACTACAGGTGGATGTGTTTTTGCTACAGATGTACCTAGGGGTAACAACTTCGATAATGTGTTTCAAGAATGACTTAGAGTAACCTGGTACATGACAACATGCCTTACTGCACACTTTGTTTGACACTCCAGGTGGATATGCTTTGGATAATTTACATTTTTCTTACATTCCATTACAAAGGATTAATGTTTCCAAAGTAACCAAAGTATATGGTTCTAGAATTTTCAATTCATAAATTTATGTTATATTATATACCATGTTTATATATACATAATGTTCATAATTCTGTAGTCTTATATAGTATATAAAAATCTTCAGAAATGATGCATTGTAGAAGGAATGATAAATCCTCCAATGCACATGATGAAAAGAGTAAGAAGGATCATATCTTCTGTGGTCTTAAGAAAAAATTTTAAAGGGAAATAGTCTTCTAGTTATCCTCATCATATAAGGAAATAGTATCATGTGTTAAAAATATATGTAAATAATTCCTTGAGTCCTATGGATTTGAAGGGAACCAACAGAAGAAAATAAGAGAAAAGAAAATGATGGGAAAGTGGAAGAAGGGAATAAAGGGTTTTCCCACATGTGATAATTGTGGAAAGAATCATCCTGGAAAATGATTTAAGGGAAGGAGAGTTTTTCATATGTTTGGAGAAAAAGGACATCAAGTTTGTGATTGAAAGGGTCAAAAAAATTTCCTATGTTCAATGAGTCCACTACGAGGAGATGGGACATAATGTTAATAAATTTCCCAATCATTAAAGAAATATACACCAAATAATGTTGTTTCAAAATCTTTCATCGAGGTGTGCACATATGCCTATTTTGGAGGATGAAGATGCATAGACTGTTGCCCTGCATTCCTAAATGCCAAAGGTGGGCGACATCCATCACCTATTCAGGGTCGTTTTCTCCATGATCAAAACAGAATAATGGGATGTCAGTTCCTCCTTCCATGGATTCCTTCTTGGAACTTTTCACCTATTATGGGTCTCCCTCAAAGATTAAGACGTTTTTTTTGAAAATATTCCTAGCGCCATGTCTTCATGGAAACTGGTTAATTATAGTACTTCTTTCAGGACATTCCAAGGGGTCTGATCAGGGCAGCACCCTTTGGTCGGGGGAGTAGTCACGTTGGACATCACAAGTGTGTACAAATAATGGAACACTGGTGCATCTAGGTTTCTTCTCTTTATGATAGTAATTTTTGAGGGTGCGGAAGACCAAGGCCTCCCACCTCGAATGTGGGAAATTATATGCCATAGGCATGTCTCTGAGGTATTCCTCATCTTCCTATGTTTAACATAGGGTATGCCGCGAGTTTAAAGTCTAGCGGAGATGGATCGAACTGATCGAAACACTGACAGGAGTGGATCTTATGGGTGCATCCCCTGGAGAGAACACTGATGCTGAGTATAATTCATGGATATTTACCTGATTACTACTAGGGGCAGTGAAGTAGTGACTGACATGATCTCACCAGAATGTGGCGTCCTAGGTAAAAATTAGGATGGATAAGGAGACTGAGATGAAACTGATGTGAGGGTGACAGTGGAGTTAGTCTTGAGCTTTTAAGAGACTTCCTAAATATCCCTAGGATAGGGAATCAAAGTCCGCATAGTTAGGTTAGGCGATTAGACACATAAGAATGTGAATAGTGTGGACAAGACCTGATGGAAGTGGAACCTTTGGGTTGGGGCATGAACTTCCTGAAACACATAGGCTCAGGGAAAGACCATGATGATACATGGGTGATGGGATTGAACCTCGGATAGGCTATCTATATAACTTTACTTGGAAAGAATCAATGTCCACGTAGTTCAGGTTGGGGGAATATAATCTGGGTGTACGTATAGGATAATAACCAGATGATATACCGGGGCATACGCGTGGTTATCACACAGGGTTGGTCTGACACCACTAGGGAGGACCAGAGACATGGGTATCAATGAAAGGGATGACAAATACCTACCTTTCGGTTGGGGTTGATGATGTCTTACCACTGAATGGATTTGACAATGACATACTGAAAAATTGGGGTGGCAAAAGATTACTGCTAAATTGGGATCAATATGGCTTACCACTGAATAGGGAACAATTTAGTGTCATACAAGACAAAAAGGGGCGTACAATTTAACGTCATGTAGGATGGGGGTGGACCGACGTGGAGTGGTCTGGGCCAATGGGTGTTGGGATTGAACCTCAGGGAGGCTTCCTACATACCTTGCCTTGGAAAGGATTAGAGTCCACATAGTTTGGGAATGGTGTTGGTGAACCGACAAGAAGGGGTTTGGGACTAGTAGGTGTTGGTCTTGAACCTCAGGGAGGCATCCTATGTACCATGCCTTGGAAAGGATAAAATTTCACATAGTTCAAGATGCATGATGGAGATTAAAATATAGAGTGACCCATAGAGGATTTCATGGTGGATGCTTACTTAATCCCACATGGGTTATGCCCAGTGTGGGAAAAAAGAGGCAAAAATGGCATGTCGATCACGTCGCGAAAGGTGCATCCATGGAAAGTGGAGTAGGGACAACATGTGGTTAGCAGCCCAAAGAGGAAGCAGGGGCTTACGCATAGTTTGAGCCTAAATAGAAAACAGGGGCATACACGTGGTTCACAGCTTATGGAGATGGAGATTGGTACTTACTCTAGGATGGAGGCCTAAGTGGCGACAAAGCCCAGTAGGAGAGGGATTTGGCATGGAAGAGAAGAGAGATCTAGTTCTCATCCCCCTCTGGTCATTAGACCTAAAAAAATAGGAGAAGCATGGATGCTGCCCCCCCCCCCCCCCAAAGGTTTGGGGCTTACACCGAGGTGGTTTCCCTTTCCCCGTACACTGACACCACTTCGGTATGGAGGATCTCATTCCATGTGAGGAAGATCTCACATCCATGGAGACCGTTAGGCATAAAGAATTCCTGAGAAGTTGGATCCCCATGTTCGGTGTGTGGGGAAAGGATAAATTTTAATGTCATGTGCTAAGGAAGATGGTGCTTGGTAGTTTAACATCCAGCAGCTCAGACGAGGTGATTTCACTCAGCACCCCCTTGGATTTACGTGACTGATAACCACCCACCCTTGGGGAAGGGAAGACATCAGTAATTCCATGTGAATGGGGTGCTATATAGTGATTCATTGAGGTGCCCATGATAGTATGACTATGCAATGAACCAATATCCGTTAGCCTGCCCATGAGAAGAAGCATGAGGTGAAGAAATGAAATGGGAAGCACCATATAGGAAACGTTGAAATCATGAAAACATGGAGGGTCACACAGGGAAAGGAGTTGTGGGGAAAAGGGGTTCACAGGATGAATCCTTGTGAAACTCTAGTTCTCTATGTAGGGAAGGGGATTCTCAAAGGGGTATTCTTCGAGAAGTTAAGTGTCCTGGCATAGGCATAGGGAATAGGTTCATATGGAACGTGCTTCGTGAAGTGGAAAGGCTTTCGTAGAGAAGCGCTTCACAAAGAAAGGGTGCCCTGCGAAGCGTAGCGTTGGGAAGCAATGCGATTCACCAAGCATAGCGACCCTACCTTATAATGTGGGTTACATGTACATGGAGGTTACTTCATGAAGCATAAGTGCTCTAAAAATACCTGAGTCACCTTGGCGATCTCATTCCTTCGTGAAGGCCCATGGGCTCCGTTAAGGGAATCTCCATATGAAGAGGTGTTGAATTTAAGCAAAGAGAAAGGCACTTCACGAGGCTAAAGTAACTTGAAGATATCATGGTTCATAGAGAAAAAATTGCTTCAAAATTTGGGACCTAAGAAGGTGAAAGGTCGGAGGATCCATCCTTTGGGATCAAGGAGATCGAGATATTTATAGGCAAGAGGTTCTGCGAAGCGGAGATCGCATGGTGTAGAGACACGTGGCATTTTTTCAAAACTTCAGCGCCTCTGACATATTTTATCCATAGTGGATTTGAAATGTTAATCAGATTCATGGAGCCACCTGCATCCTTTGTCCACAGTGGCTTCAAAAACATCAATCCAGTTCATGGGGCCTCCCACCTCCTTGCTCCGCAGGGGCTTCATAAATGTCAATTCGGTATGCGGAGACGCCCACCTCCTTTCTCTACGGTGGATTCCCAAACATCAATAAAGTTCTAAAAGGCACTCTATTCCTTACTATACATCGTCTTCACAAACATCAATATGGTTTTCCAGGCCTCCCGCCTCTTTACTTCACTGCTGCTTTGCGAATGAGATTCATGAAGTATCCCCAAGGGCTTCAAGTTTGCTCTTCCTATTCCCAAATTTTTGCACCAACAAATGCCCCCCCACTCTGACATAGAGCTGAGTAGAACATTAAGTTCATCATTTGAACTCCAATCACTAAAAATCCTTGGTCAATCGCAAAGTAGGCTCATGAAAGAGGCTCACAAGGTGGAGAGGCGACACGTGGGATGATCACGTCAGGAAGATCATTGTGGTCGGATGCGCTACAAAGAACAAGGGGTCATTGCCTATAAATATGGGAGGTTGACCTCTATTTTTTACATTATCACCTCCATGTTTTGGAATTTAGCATTCTCGATTCGTGAAGCTCCACATGCTCTCCGATTTCTCTCTGCGAACTGGGCTTTCCGCTTCACAGCGCACAATGAGTCTTCGACTCCGCAGCGTTGCACTCTGCGGATGGCGCCTGAAGGTCATGGTTGGGATTCTTGCCTTGGAAAGGATTAATGTCCACATAGTTCAGGATGGGTGTTGAAGCATAGACTCTAGGGTGAACCATAGAGTATGTCATCGTCGACGCTTACTGTAAGCCCATGTGAGTCATGCTCTATGTAAGAAACAAGAGGTAGTAAAGACATGGTGATCACATCGTGAAAGGTTCATATGTGGGAAGTGGAGTGGGTAAAACATGTCGTTAGAGGACCAAATAAGAAACATCGTATTACGTGTGGTTCGCAGCCCAAATAAAAAATAAGGGCATATGTGTGGTTCACTGCCCATGGAGATGGAATTTGGCACAGAAGAGATGAGGGTTTTTGTTTCCAACCCCCCCCCCCCCCAATGGTATTTGGCTAAGAAGAATATAGGAGGAGCAGGGATGCTGCTTCCCACAAGAAAGGATAGTGGCTTACACCATGGTGGTTTTCCTTTCCCCGCGGACAGATGCCGCTCTGACAAAGAGGATCTCATTTCTTGTGAGCAGTATATCACTCCTATGGAGACCCATGGGAATAGAGAATGTTCGAGAAGGGGTAACCCCATGTGTGATGCATGGGGAAAGTTCACATTTTAACATCATGTGCTGAGGATGATGGTGCTTGGTAGTTTAATGTCCTTCAGCTCGGACGAGATGAGTTCACTCGCCACGCCCTATGAATTACATGACTGATACCCGTCAACCCTTGGGGAAGGGAAGGCATAAAAAATGTCATTTAAAGGGGGTGTTGTGGAGTCATTCATTTTAGGGGGCCATGTTAGTGTGGCTATGAGAAGAAGAAATATCTATTAGCATTCCTATGCGATGAAATATGAGGAGAAGAAATGCAACGGGAACCACCACCCATGGGACTTTGAAATCACTTCATGCAAACCTAGAGGGTCGCATAGGAAAATGAGTTGTGGAGAAAAGGGGTTTACATAAGGAAGCCTTGTGAAAATCTGGTGCTCCATGTAGGGAAGGGGCTTCCCTAAAGGGTATTCTTCATGTAGTGATGTGTCCTAGCCTAGGAATAGGGCATAGGTGCATATGGAACGTGCTTCGCGAAGTGGAAAGGCTTTCAGAGAGTAGTGCTTCGTAAAGCAAGGGTGCCCTGTGAGGCATAGCATTGCGAAGAAATGTGCTTTGCGAAGCATAGAGACCCTGCTTTAACATGTGGGTTACAAGTGCATGGAGGGTAATTCGTGAAGCATAAGTGCTATGAAAAGACCTAAGTCCCCTTGGGATCCCCTTCCTTCACGAGGCTGGTGGGATCCGAAAAGGGCATCCAACGTTGAAGAGGGTTGAATTTAAGAAAAGGGAAAGGCAATTCGCGATGCTATAGTACCATGATAAGCTCATGGTTCACAGATAAAAAATTACTTCATGATTTGGTTGCTAGGAAGTAGAATGGTCGAGGGATCCATGTTTTGGTCTCGAGGGGAGCCCATCATTTATAGGCAACAGGCACCACGAAGCAGAGCTTCCTTACCGTGGAGACATGTGGAACTTTTTGGTAACTATGGAGCCTCCCGCCTCCTTTATTCATGGAATATTCTCAAAATTCAATTCGGTTTGTGGTGCTTCCCACCTCCTTGCACCATGGTGGATTTCTGAACGTAAATCATGTTCATGGAGCCTCGTGCCTCATTGCTCTGCGGAGGCTTCGCAAACGTCAATCCAGTTAGCAGATCCGCCCACCTCCTTGCTCTTCAGCAGCTTAGAAACATCAATCTAGTTCATGGATCCTCCCGCATCCTTGCTCTATGACAGCTTCACAAACATCAATCCAGTTCGCAGAGCTTCCCGCATCCTTGCTCTGCAGCAACTTCACAAACGAGCTTTGTGAAGCAGCCCAAAGGGCTTCACATTTTCACTTCATATTCCCAAATTTTGGCACCAAAATATATTTTATGATTTGTTTACTCCCATAATGAGATTTATAGCTCCCACTATTCGTATGATTGTCCTTAGTTTATCCCATGAAATGCTAAGTATGAATGAATGTTGTGGTCATGTAAAAGATGTTTTCAATTAAGATGTGTATTTCAGGTTTTAAGTTGTTACGTAATGTTCATAATACCCAAATACACTTGTAATATAAATCATAAATGTTTTAAAAAGTGAAGATATTGTGTAATAAGTTGTGTTTATGTGTGAAATAAAGACCAGGGTTCTTATAGTACTAGTTAGAGAATCAGAAACCCGAACACAAAGACTCTTAATATTTTTCAAACACCGATTGGTATCAATCAAGTGAAATACAAGATTTTATAGAGTAGAAATACTAGTGGAAAATATTTTTCAGGAATAGAAAACCCAATTAGAATATGTTTTTGATTCTAAATAAAAAATTATCGGTTCTCATGGTCTCACAATTGGCCCAAAATTTGAAATTTCAGAATAGTATCTTTATTTAAATATGGAACCAGAGTTAGAACACATGTTCTTTTAACCTCTATCTTTTTAGGGGGCCTATCGGTCTTTTTTAAAAATAAGAGTTCTTTGAAACATGTCATTAATGTGAGAGGTGACGTGAAACCCATTATCATAATTGACATTGATATCATTGTAAGCCATATGTGGCTGAGGTTGATTAACATTGATAGTGGTGTAAATTCCAATATCAAGGCCACCATGATGTAAAACTTTTAGATCTGGGACACGCTTCTTGGGAGTAGATTATTATTCTATTTTGGTAGGGTTAAAATAGGCAAAATAAGTTTGACCAAACTTCACAAAAGTAGATGTTTTTGCTTTTTTGGTACAGTTAACAGAGGCCGAATGAACTAATATGATAGAAGAATCTTCTAGAGTTGAAAGATTATGACAAAACCTACTGATAGGATGTGTGGGAGTTGTATGTCTTTCTAGGTTAGAAAGAACAACATAAGGAACCTATCCTTCTTATAGAGTCAAAACCTAATCCATGACACCCTGAGTTAGTTTGAGAAAAATGGAATTATCCTCAATTTCTTTTTGAAGAGTGAAACCAAGTCATATATGTCATTTGATATTTCTATATTCAAGTCATGATAATCTATCTGATCAAATGTAGTGATAATGGTAACCTAAAAACCCTCATTATTGTTAGAGCTAGGAAATGTGGGAGAATCATTTACCTCTTCCTCTTCCTCAGCTATATATGCCAAAAGACTTCTTCAAAGTTGAAAGATATCCTGATTGATTCTTCAAGGGTGACATTAAAGTAGGTGGGGGGACTGAATCTTTAAAGGATGCATTTAAGTAGATAGACTATCCTTATTTTTGGTGACTCCCCTTTCTCAATAATAACATTTTTTTTATTCATATTGACATCCATCCAATCCTTGAATTTAAGGACATCATTCATATTATTTTGGAGTGGCCTAAAATTACAAACAGAGTGATTCCTGATCTTGAAAAAATCAAAAAAGAATGCACATTTTCATATTCAACATTATATTTATTCTTGATGCCATTGGCTAGGAGGGTAATGTTGGTCGGTCATTTGATTTCAAAATTAATTTCCATTAGAAATCAAGAAAAAAATCCAAGTTCCCCTTCTAGAGCTCTCTTTTCAATCCTAATGGTTGTGCCAATACATGACGCAAGATTAGTAAGGATCCTCAGGTGTCGGTATTCCCAATTCATTCTGTGTAGCTTGACCCATATTTGAGCATTAGATTTCTTTACATTTAAGGGATTAAAATTAATCTCCGATTAAAATAATTTGAGAATATAGGGTTTTAGGTGTAGGTAACCAAGACTCTAGTCTTGATAAAATGTATATTTACTACAATTTTATAGGATTAATTGATAATGGTCTCCCAGATTTATTGTCAAGAACCCCAACCATGACTGACTTATTTATGATTCTCAAGATTTCACGGAACTCCCCTACCACCCTCACTCATCTACACCATCTCTGATGAATCATAGAATGAATCCTAGGTATTTTGTTTTCTCCTCCTCACTTATTGATTTCTTAATTTGGTCTCCCAATTTTCATTATTGTAGTGTTCTCAACCATGAAAAACAATACATCTATTCTCCTACAACTCTAGTCATGCTTGGAGTCTGTCATTCTTCCTCATTGTTGTCATTATTTTAGACACATTCACTAAGAGATTTTGACACCATTTGTGCTATCACCATATCCATCACCATTGTCATCATCAACATCCCATTTCTCTTCACCCACTACCTCTACTTATCTTCGATACTTATCCATGGTTTTTAATAGTTTTTCTTTTTTTTCCATGCTTATAAGGTATATTTTAATTGATAAATTCTTGTTGTTATCATATAGTTTTATTCTATGATTATTTGATGAATGGGTGGTATAAGTCAAGTTGATTTACTTACAAATGTGTGACTAATGTATGTTTAGTAGGTTTAATCATTGACTGATTGGTTATTTAATGTTTTGAATGAGAACAAAGGTATTTTTAATTTTCTTGACTGATTATTTAACCGGTTTTATATTTGAGTAATTTTTTTTTGATGATGGGTGTCTTTTAAATCTTCTATTTTTAGGACAATTAATGTATGTTTAATTTACTTATTAATATATTTAATGCATGTAAATTATGTTGAATTTAACAAATGTTTGTTTGGATGATTAATTAATGTTGTTTTATCACATTGGGAATTAGTGTTTTGAAGGTATAATGAATTATAGAGTTTGAATATGGAGTATTGATAGCATCTATTTAAATAATCATCCTAGTAATGTTTTAACTATGTTGATTTTTAAATTTCAAAATAAGGGATGTCATTTTATAATTCAGTTTGATAAACATAAGAAAAATATCAGAGTTTTTTTTGAGTAATCTGTTTACTATTTTCAATTGTATAGTTTAATATACACACATAGTTAATCTCTAAATTTTTCTACATAACCCTCATCAGTTACTATAACTTTTTCATAAAAAAATCATTACTTTATTAGTGTTACTTTCTATATCATATCTAATCATAGAGTACACTAATATTGATCATTTTAAAATGATATGATAAAGAGAAGAATATTTCAATTCTTTTTGAATATAATTTGAAAACAATTATCAAATTATCTCCCTATATAATAATGTTCATAGTACTTATCACTTTTCACTTACTACAAGAAGTGACATTCTCATTTTCAATATGATGTATGAAATCATATGACTCCTTTTGGATCTGTATCACTATCGATATATTTCTCCTAACCATTTTATTATTCAAAATATTATTTTATAATTTTTATTCAATTATATATTTGGAATATAATAGTTTCCAAAATATATAATAGAAAAAAGAGAATTTGTGTTTTATTTGTGGCCACAATTTTAAAACCAATGTTAAGATTTAATTTGTTTTGAATTTTTTTATAAATATACTATAATTGAATAATTTTAAGGTGAAACATTTTTTTGATATTTTTTTCCATTGTCTTACATGTGAAATAATTTTCATTTATTTTATTGGTTTTTTATTTATAATGGTAAATTTTAAATGAATTTTACAAAAAATATTTAGTACTTGAAATTTATTACCAGAAATAAGTAATTTTCGTTCGATTACAACATTATGAACTAGTAATAAATATGTGGAAAAGGGTTAATGATTAGTTTGATTTTTCAAAATCGAATGTCTAAAAAAATTGATTATTTTTCTATCTTTGGTTGAAATTTTTGAATATGAAAGAGTTGTAAAGTAGAGAAATTAAATATCATTTAATATTTTATGGTTTTAATACATGATATAGTTACTGGATTTGGCATGGTAAAATTAGGTAGAATTAAGGATAAATTAATAGTGTTCATTATCAGGTTGATACATTTGATCAAATTTTATAAATTACTTTACATATTGATGTAGTTGATTTTGAGAATACAGTAATGATTAGAGACATATGTGGTGATACTAATAAACCATTCTTTCTAGGTTTTAAAAAAAATTATGATTTTATTCTGTAATTTCTATAAAAACCAGGGTAATTTATTGGCTAAGGTATTAGGTTATGTATTAAGTTATATCTCATTTTCTTGAATGATGCAAACTAGGAGATTTAATGGAAAGGATCCAGATCTAATTGAAATATATAAAACTAAGATCAATAGTTTGATTTGGTTCCCACTTTTGTAGTAGCACCTAATGTGTTTAGACTGGAAACCACATGTTGACCAAAGAGTGGCTTCCAATATAGGTAGATCCATTTTACCAGACCAAACATATTCCATCTACATTACATTATGGATATTAAAATGATTTTAAATTATAGAATTTCTAATCATGAACTTATAAAAATAAAATAATTTAAATAATTAATTAACAGATGTTTAAATATTAATTTCATTGAATAATTAATTTTAAAACAAGTATAAATGTTTAATATACTATACAAAATTAACCAAGAATAAATATAAAATGTGAACAACATGCATGATGTGGTTTTAATTTAACCACACCTAATGAAATGAAAAATTATTATGCAATAGTGATGTGCTAAGAGGGCCATAACGTTAATCCTGGCTAATGGATGTATCCCAAAAGGTTATAACTTTTATGAATTAACCTATGAATATTATTATTGTGGTAGGGTTGTGATAATATGGATTATATTTTCATCATTATAATGATTATATATGTGTTATAAAATCAATTATAATCTCTTAAGACCTATTAGGATAAACTATAAAGGGTAGGATGGATTAGTTGATCGTATATGTTACGTTTTCTTGATAATTTAGTTTTTTGAGTTATGAATTAAGGCCTACAAACTATGAGACTATTTAATGAGTCATTATTGAGAAATATGATCAATTACTTTGATAGATGATATTTGAGTATCATATATTATTATATGATGGGTATTATGTGAGGGATATGTATGGTTTATAGAATGCCAGTAACAGTAGACATGTTAGTGATTCATAGAGGGAAAGGGTGAGGGTGATGTGATTATTGTGTTGTTTTTGTTTGTTCTTCTTTATTAATTTTTATAAGTTAGTTTTAAAAAATGTATTTTGGCATCCATTTAGTGGTTCTTTACCAAGGTAAGAAATTATGTTATGGCTTCCCCATTTTTCAAATGCACTTCATAAACAAATTTCTATGTTATACCAATTTCATTATTTAAACAAAATAAGTACATGTGCTGGTTATCTATGAGTGATAGTTTGGGATGAAATCAGTATAAGGTTAAATATCATGGTGCCCCTGATGTGGTTACTTATAGAGGGAGATAAATATTTTTTTCTACTCCTATGATTATATTTTTTTATTTATTATTTGTAAAAATATTTGAATTTCCTGGAACAACCATGGTATAAACTTCTAGTATGATTAGTATAATACACTAGTATAAAATAAGGTAGGTATTCTTGATTATCATAGAATCCTATCTAGTACACAATGAATTGACTTACATATTTATTTTGAGTGTTAATTATTTGAACATATACTCTTGTTTATCCATTGTGGTATATTTTAGGTTCTTATTAGTATTTACACGATTAATTTTGTACTCAAGCCCTACATATGAACCTCAGTGTACATAGAACTTCTATATTTTAGAAATAGCTGGTAGAAAAGGATTATTATCATATATTATAGTTTATGAAGCTCATTGGTGATTATTTTATGTTCTAATGGAAGTGTCAGAATCCTTTTAGAAATTTGGGATGATATTTTAAATTTTAAATTAATATTCAGTAGATTAAAAAGTTTATGGAGACAAATATAAGCCTCCCCATCTTTATATCCTAAACAACTATTATTTAATTTTTTTCTTAACACTCAACCCATATTTATTTTATGTTTCATGAAATACTCTGATAAGTATTAATCCAAAATGATCCCTGGTACTCAGTATGGTATGACTAATTCTTATAGTAGTTCAAGAAACATAGGTGAATGTGTAGAAGATATAGATGATGATCCACAAGAAACTAATTTCAATAATAACTATTTATCAGATGATGAAGATAAGGATAAAATTTGTCTCTAACTTTCACATTTGTATGCATTCAGAGGATAACACCTACCATAGTGGAGTAATTATTTTCATAAATTCAATTACCCATTTCCTTAAAAATGGAAACATGCTAGTCATTTAGAAAAGGGGTATGAATATGGAGGTAAAGAGTTCATCATGTTTTCAATAGAGTAATCATATGTCCCTTATCAAATCCTATTTATGTGTTTATGTTGTTGTTATTGAAGAAAAAATAAATGTTTAAAAACTCATACAGACAATGTATTATTCATATGATGATTTTAACAATCTTGAGGATAATAGACATTTGATTTAAAAACAACAGGATTATAAGGGGGGTCAAAATCACGTTGATGAAAAAAAACAAGAATGATGAAACATCATAGCATTGAATAAAATTTTCAAGGCATGAATTAAGGGTATAAAATTTTAGGTTGGTTAGAATCAATATAGAAATACTTTTCACCAAAATAAGTCCATGCTCATTAGTTCTGTTGGGGTCATAATGAGCATGAGTGTTCTGATTGAAATTGAATTATGGCACAACATCCAACCTATAGCAATGGAAACCCTTCGGAAATATATAATAATAATTTTACAATATATTTTCTTTAAATTATTAAAAAATGTATATAGTGAAACATTTATTTAATTTTTATTATTACTTGAAGAGAAAATAACTTTTTAAATATTTTCATACTATATTTTCATTAATAGTCACAAAAACACCTATAGAGGATTCAAAAATCATATTACCAAGTTACATATTAGGGATTATGAGGGGAATGTAATTCCACACACACCAGTTAGTTTTGAATATATTATAAATAATGAAACATAGAATTCTTTCATTAGTCATCAAAATGATAAATCATTTCAGTTGAATTGATGTGGATAAAATATTATTTGGAATTATTTATTTTATCCAAATCGATTAAAAATTGTAAATTTATGAGAAAAAATGTTTTGAAAATAACTAACTTGATTAAAAAATAATGTACCCCATTCAGTAAGCTCGGATAAGGTACACTTCACTGGAGAATAAATTGTTATTTATTTTAAATCAACAATAAAGGTTTTTTATGGTATGTAACAACATATTTTACTTTGTTTATATGCGGATTGGTGAATTAAAATCTGAAACCACTTCCCTCCCATGTGATTTACAATGGAAGAAGGCTAATGTAAATAAGAAGGTTAAAAAAGTCCACAAAAACATAATAGATGTATGGTATACATGTTTATGTATGAAATAATAGTAACTCTTTTTTCATTATAATAGTACTACGTAAAATATCTATTTTTGTTCTTATTTTTTTATATAGCTTAGACATAAGAATCTCCAATGTCCATACAAGTAAGAAATCTACTTTTAGTATATTTGAAGTGGCCAGAACAATATAGTCGTGTTAGAGGATTCAGTTTTAGAGTGTCTCCTCAAACATATTTTGAGAAGATAAAACCACATGATTATACATATAATATGGTGAAAGGATTGTAGGAAGAAATAATTACTTTTTTTGATATTATTGTCTGGTTTGGTTTGGAAGATCAATTTATGATATAGGATCAATGTGAATTGGAAGTGAAAGAAATATCTACACATGAACTAGACGGCCCTTTTATATTTGAGGATAGTTATTCACCTTAACTGCATACCTTTCCAGAGTAAATAACTATTTTTAAATACACTTTTTACTAAATGTGAATTTAAAAACTACTGATAACTTAATATTAATAAAATTTAACAGGGTCCAGTAAAATTTGATTTATATCTATTAACACACGCACACTAATTCTTTTCAAGGGTACGATGTATAGTATCTCGAGAGACAAGGTACACATAGAATAACTCATCAAATTTCACATAAGAGCGTGGATTGAGGTATTTCATGATATGAATACATATTTTATTATTTAACTTGGTGATCTAGGTATTAAAATAGTAAATTATTATATTGGAACATTCATAGCATGACAATAGTCTTATATAGTTATATGAGGTATGTCATTGAAATATTTTTTTCATATGAAAACCCTATAATAGTTTATGAAACGAGTGTGATGTGGGGTGCGATATTATAGATGGATAATGAGATGGGGAAAATATGGTCTGATCTAGACAATCTAGTGAATCGAACATGTAATAAAAAAAACCTTTTGAGAGTACTTTCTCCCCACCGGTTTTAGAGTAACATATATTATAATCAGAAACTCATGTAGGTATCATATTTAATGATGAAGTTATGTGTTAATTTCCCTATGTTAAAGAAATATATGGTTCTTTTCTGACGTAGGTTGTTTTTCTCAAGAGTATAAATGATATTCTCATGTATGAATGAATGGGGTTCATAGTTGTGAATAAAGAAAAGGTAGGTTTTCATAATATGTCTGTCCAAATAGTGATATAATATGTTTATTAAGGTTAATAACTCTTCTTATTTTTCTAGTTGTTTTTATTAGTAATATATAAAGGTAAAACCATTCAAATCCGGATTGGGATTTATTAATCCTTGTAGCATTTTGATGTTATTAATAATTTAATGGCTTTTTAGATACTCTCTTTACTTATTTTATATGAAATGTGCTGTGAAATATTAATGTTTTAATACTACGTATAATTTTTGAGCATTTTTAGAAGTATTCCAACTGAGTCATTTTACTATTTTATTTATACCTATCCCCCTAATGATCCAAATTGTGCGGTTCTTCTTTTGTAGGATTCATAATTCAATATCAAAAATTTAATTACAAGGTATAATGGGCCAATTATTCCATTTGAAGGCACATATGGACGACTCAAGAAGGCCCATAGAATCTATGAGAAAACTGGACCATCCATGAGGATTGAATTAATGGGATCAATCCAGATGTTAAAATTCAATACATATCCTCCAACATTCCTATAACATTTCAAAGTGTAAAGGACAAAAATTCTAGGGCCCAACTATATGAACAAGGGGCCCAACTAATGCTTTGAAGTCCATCCCACCATTCTGTTCGGGAATTAAAATCAGGACACTATTGATGGCATATCTCATGATATAATAATCAAATCAATATGAGATTTTTCATTGTGAAATAAGAGATATATGTGGCCTACTTTTTTGAATAAATCATTAAAATTTGAAGGTATCTTCCTATTCAATAACCCATTCACATGTTGGACATCAAAAAGTTGGTATTGAAATGGAATTATTAACTTTGATTAATCAATAGGCCATAACTTTGGCTCCTTATGTTAAATGGCCGCCCAATTTTCAGATTAGATATAGGAGATATTTATCCACAACTTTTATGAAGATTCTATCTCGAGATTCGACTATCTAATTTATCAAATTGGCGATAAAATTGGAGGGGATGTTTTGGAATGAAAACAGACCACAACATTAGTCTATAAAAACATCCCCTCATCTCCTTGCAAAGGTTTGGAATTTCAGAAGAGAGGATCATCAATTATAATGAAAAAGTCCTTTCCAAAGTCCTCAGAGGACCTTACATACTCATGTTTTTACTTGAGAGACCTTTCCTCTTCTCTTTTTTTTCATTTAATTTTGTATTGTTCTTTGTTATATTCTTTTAAGTCTTTCTTTTGTAATTCTGTTTTAATGAATGTTTCTTCTTAAAAGTCTCATATTATCCTCCACATTCTATAGTTTCATATTAATGTTCTTAAAATAGTTTATATAGATTTTAATCCCTTTCCCTTATTTTTCTTCCTTATTCAACCGAAATTCCATTTTTAATTATCACCATTTCCCATGTGTGTGTGTTCGATGCACCACTCTTTTTATATCTCTTTCTTTTTTTTCTCTTATTAGTTTATCATCATAATCATTATAAACAGATTATTAAACACCCAAATGGATGAGTAAATCTATTATTGGGGTGAGTCAAAATTTATGGATGTTATTTGATTGAGATTATTTGCTCGATGAATATTCTTTAATTTAAAATTGTGTATGTTAGACTTAAAATGTCATGGATTAATGACTTTTTTTGTTTAATGTGTGGTTTCATGGATTATTGGATCCATAAATACACTACCATCAACATGATCTAATTTATATTAGAACCCTAAGTTATGTTAAGGCTTGGATTAAAGCCTTAACACTTAGGAATTCCAATCAACGTTATCTTGTGAAGTGGGTGTTAATTTAAATGCAATATAAAGCAATGCTCAAGGATATCACAAGCCTAACTCTCTAAAAATGAACTCACCCCAATCCTTATCAATTTTTTAAATCAATTATAATCAGTCAATCATTTCAATTAAGATCTTAAATCAAAACCCCCTAATCAAAATACAATCAACTAAAAACAATCAACTATTTAAAAAGTATTATCATCAAGGATTCGACCCGAGTGCTGCTATACACATCGGTATAGCATCAGGACTTTGATCGGTCAATAGACAACAATTGGATGCGCATTTTAAATGGAACCGTTGTCGGGGATAGTGCTTTAAGTAGAAACTAGTTTTTTGTTATTGTAAAAAAAAGAAAAAAAAAGCAAAAGAAAAAAAATTGACTAAAAAAACACAATGAAAAACATGTCTTCTCATAAAAATCATTAACAAAAAAAAACACAAAGAAAAACCCATCTTCCTTTTCCTTCCAACAAATCCCAGAATGACCTATAGACTCCCAAAAAATCCCTCGGATTTGTTTTACCCTAAAATTGAGTGAACACTTCACCAAATCAGGAGGACTATAAGAGATAATCAACTCATTAAAGAACCTATCCTTGGACAACCAATTGAATTAGATATGGCCAATCCTAGGGAAAAAACACTAAAATAACTTGCTTCCCATAATATGAATTACCAACCTCTTGGTATTCAATATCCAAACATTGAATCTGACTTCGAACTCAAATTGGGTTTGATTCATCTTCTCCCTCATTTCCACAGGTTAGCCAGTGAGGATCCACATCTCCACCTTAAAGAGTTCCAAGTGATGTGCTCTACCATGAAGCCTCAAGGGGTTTCTTAGGAACAAATCAAACTCTGAGCATTCCCTTTCTCCCTAGATGACACTTATAATTCATGTCTTTACTACCTACCTCCTATTTCCATAACCACATGGAATGACATGAAGAGACTCTTTTTAGAGAAATTCATTCCTTCTTCTCGTACTGCTTCTATCTAAATGGAAATAAGTGGTATTCATCAATTCCCAAGTGAATCACTCCATGAGTACTGGGAGATATTCAAAAATATTGTTGCAACCTATCCACACTTCCAAATCCCTGACCAACTCTTGATCCGAAACTTCTATGAGGGGTTATTTAATATGGAGACAAATCTCATTGATGTCGCAAGTGGTGGTGCTCATGTTGATAAAACTACTGCAACTGCAAGAGATAGTATAAGAAACATGGCTGCAAACAGACAACAATTCCATACTCGAGCACATGCTCAAGTCAAACAAGCCCAAGATAATAAATTGATAGAGCCAAACAAGATGACTAAGTGGATTAGTGAACTTACATGTCTTATGCAGCAACTAGTTGTGGCATTAAAATCCCCAACCTCGTCTTCTCCACAATAAATGTTTTCTGGACCTATCAAAATCTATGGAATCTAGAATTTTCTATCTCATCCAACAGACACATGTCCGAAACTTCAAGAGGATCAATCTGATTCATCTGGACCAATGGAGCTCAATGCAACATATTCTCAGAGGAACACCAACCCTCAACTACCAGGTTAGTTTGTTAGAAACTTCAACCAACCCCATTCTGAGCCTTTCTCTTCTACATATAACCCTAACTTGAGATATGGGAATCCTGTATCTCATCCCCGTCAATTCCCTCCTCAAAACCCAAACATATTCCTATGTGGTCAAGGTGTTGATAACTTCCAAAAACGTTATCCTTTAGTTCCTCAACCTCAAAGGAACAATCCTCCTCCTGGATTCCATTATCCTAGCGAACCTTCCCAGTTACAAAACCAATAAAATCGCTTTACCAAGAACAAAAATCTAGGTAATCCCAATCCGGGACAAGAATCTTTTTCCAAGACACCATTGGATAGCGCTGTTGAAGATCATGACTTCTTCACCCATTCTAGTCTCAAGAACATTGACACCCAAATTAGTCAACTTCCATCCCACCTAAGTCCACAGAAACAATCAAATTCTTCCCTACTTCCACCTCAACCATTACCCAACCCCAAGGGTAATGTAAGAGAAATTGCACATATATTGGGAAATAAAATTTCTATGCCTCATGTTGAGTCCTCCATCCCTCCTTTAAATGTTGACCTAGAAAATGAAAAGAAAAATAAATATGAAATGGAACCTGAAGCCATTCCCTCATCTCTTTCTATTCCACATAAGAACCCAGTTCCTTTTCCTCAAGCCATTTCTAAGCCAAATAAGTCCTTTGAACCCGATCCAGAAATGCTAGACATGTTTAGATTTAATGTAGTCAACATACCCATCATAGATTCCATTAAACAAATCCTTAATTATGCCATGTTTCTGAATTAATTTTTTACCCACAAGAGGCATCTTAGGACCTTTAAAATTTTTTCCACCTAACATTCATTTCCCATAATGTGAAAATATCCAGTGACCTTTATAGTTCCATGAAAAATTGGATGTTCTAACAATGATGATGCAATCATATACTTAGGAGCCTCGATTAATATCATGCCCAAATCCATCTTCTCCAACCTTGGTCTAGGTCCCTTACATCCAATATGTGTTGTCATTCAGTTATCAAATCGAAGCACTGCTAGTCCTGAGGGTATAATTGAGGATATCCTTGTTCATGTTAATGATCTTATCATCCCACCATATTTCTATGTCCTTGACATGGAAGGTGAGATGAACTCTTCTCGATCTCCCTTAATTCTAGGAAGACTATTCCTCATGACTGCTAAAACCAAAATTGATGTCCATTCAGGCGTCTTAACAAGGGAGTTTGGTGACCAACTGGTCAAATTCAAAATTTTCCAAGCTATGTGATACCCATCTGAGGATTACTCTGTATTCTCAATCCATGATTCCTAGGACACTTATAATAGTCAATTAAAACCCATTCCATCATTTTCATCATATTCTAATGATAAAGGATCTTGTGAAATCTGATACATGATTGACCAAGTCATAAATAGTGAAGTTTATGTGGACCTCTCATTCATACACTCCATCAATCTAGAAGAACATGAAAACTCTCTTGAATCCCACATCAACTTTGATCTCAACTGCTCCACCCTGGACAGTATTAAGGAAAATGAATCCAAAGAAAATGAAGTCCCTTCACCCATTCCTAAGATGTCTAACCCACAAATCAAAGATGATACTATTATAAAACCTCTTCTTGAACACCTGAATTATGAATTCTTTTTCCATGATCACTCTTATCCTGTCATTATCTCTTCTTCACTTACCAAAACATTGGAGTCCAAACTCGATCAATTGTTAGAGGAAAATAAAAAGGCCTTATGTTGGACCCTAGATGACATACTAGGAATCAAACCTGCTCTTTTCATGCATCACATCCATCTTGAGGAATCACCCAAACCAATTAGACAACCACAAAGTAGACTCAATCCACTCATCCTTTAGGTAGTTAGGGAAGAGATCAAAAAGCTTCTTCAAGATGGTATTATCTATCCAATTTATGACAATGAATGGGTTAGTCCAATTCATGTTGTACTAAATAAGGGTGGGATAACTATTGTCACAAATAATCATGGAGAGGTAGTCACAACTCTAGTAATGAAAAAATGGCGTGTTTCCATCCACTGTAGGAAATTGAATGTTGAATCAAGAATAGATCACTGTCCTCTTCCTTTCCCCAATCAAATGATAGAACGATTAGCCGGAAATTCAAACTCCTGCTTTCTTGATGGATACACAAGCTACTTCGTGCCTCAAGTCTAAGAAAAGAGAACTTTCACTTTCCCCTTTGGAATATATGCATATAGGAGAATGCCTTTTGGCCTTTGCAATGCTCCTGTAATATTCTACAGTTGTATGATGAGTATCTTTTCTGAATTCATTGAACACTACGTGGAAGTCTTTATGGATGACTTTACCATTTATGGTGAGTAATTTTAATCATGCATGAATTCACTCTCTACAGTCCTTCAAAAGTGTGTCAAGTGTAACCTTGTGTTAAATTTTGAAAAATGTCACTTCATGGTTGCAAATGGGATTGTTCTAGGGAACATAGTTTCAAAATAGGGAATTGAAGTTGATCCTGTGAAAATTAAAGTGATCAAATCACTTCCTGAACCCACTTCTATTCGAGACATCCATTCATTCCTTGGTCATCCCGGTTTATATCGGTGATTCATCCATAACATCAGCAAAATTTCCCTCCCAGTCACTTGGTTAATCCAAAAGTATGTCACTTTTCATTTTGATGAGGTTTGAAAGAAATAATTCATTGAAATAAAAACTTCTCTTACATATTCCCTAATAATACAACCCCTGGATCGGTCCTTACCCTTTGAGTTGATGTGTGATGCTTCTGATCAGGCCATTTGGGCCGTTCTTTGTCAAAGAAGAGAAAAAATTCTTCATGTTATCTTTTATGCCTCAAAAACATTGTATAAAACTCAATATGTTTACACTGTCACTGAAAAGGAAATTTTAGCATTGGTTTTTGCCTTAGACAAATTCCCACCCAATCTATTAGGTGAAAAAATCATTATCTTCACAGACCCTCTTACTATAAAGTTCTTACTCAAGAAAGGTTATTCCAAACCAAGACTAATAAGGTGGATCTAAATGCTCCAAGAGTTTGACCTTGAAATCAAAGATAGACTAGGAAAAAAACCCTATTGACGATCACTTGAGTATAATTTCTAATTCTTCTCATTTTTAAATAATTGATCTAGAATTTCCAACTAAGCACCTTTCATCTCTCACTCCAAAGATACCATGGTATTCCACAATTTTAAATTACTTGGTTTCTGGAGTTTTTCCTAAAATGTTTTCAAAAGAACAAAAAATGAATTTGAAAATTGATTCAAAATACTATTTTTGGGAATAAAATAATCTTTTTAAAACTGGTGTAGACATGGTAATAAGAAGATGTGTCGATGAAAGTGACAATTCTTCCCTCTTAGTATTCTATAACTCGATGCCTGGTGGTGGCCACTTTGGACCACAACGGACCTATCAAACGGTTCTAGACTCTATATTCTTTTGGAATTCACTCTTCAAGGACTCATATGAGTTCTTTAGATCATGTCCCACTTGCCAAATGTTTGTAATAATTTTAAAGAGAAATGAAATTCCCCAAAAGCCTTTAATTTTCTGTGAGATATTCAATGTTTGGGGAATAGATTTTCTGGGACCATTCCCACTTTACAATGGATTCTCATTCATTCTTCTTGTATTTGATTATGTCTCTAGGTGGGTCGAGGCCAAACCCACTAGAAAGGATGATTCACATACTGTTAGTGATTTTCTAAAGACACAGATCTTCAACAAATTTGGCATGCCTCGTGCCTTGATCAGTGACTTAGGAACCCATTTTTGTAATAGAACCATGGAATCTATTTTAAAAAAGAATGGCGTTGTACATAAATCTTCAACTATATATCACCTCTAAACAAATAGAATTTCTGAACTTTCTAATAGAGAAGTGAAAAGAGTTCTTGAGAGAATTGTAAAACCCGCTAGAAAAGAATGGCCTGAAAGACTTAGTGAAGCACTTTGGGATTATCGAAATTCCTATAAAACACCCACTAGGATTTCTCCTTTTAGGATAGTTTTTGGTAAATCGTTTAATCTACCAGTTGAAATCCAATATAATCCTTTTTCGGCTGTTAAAACTGGTAATTTTGATTTTGAAAAACATGGGGAAGAAATATTGTTACAATTAGATAAACTGGAAGAGATTTGAATTGATTCTTACGAGAATTATAATCTCTAAAAAGAAAAATCCAAGGAACTCCATGATAAACACATCCTGAGAAAGGTATTTCATGAATGTTAAAAGGTAATGCTCTTCAATTATCGATTTTGTATTTACCCAGGTAAGCTTAATTCTTGTTGGGAAGGTCCTTTTGTTATTACTAATGTTTACCCGTTTGGTGCAGTGCAAGGCCAAGACCCCTCTTCCAAAAGGACATTCATGGTTAATGGAAGTCTGTTAAAGAATCACCATGAGAGGCCACACAATCCTAGAAAAACATTGACTTCCACTAGATCCCCAACTTCTGCACTCGATCCCCACTAGATGGAGATGGAAACACACCAAATCCAAACCAGCAGGCACCTCTTTCCCTTTAACTCTCTCATTATCTATTCCTCACTCTCACCCTTTCTTTTTCTTCCAATCTATTTTATTTTTTACCACTTTATTTATCAAACACTTTTATTTACTCTTTCTCTTTTGTGTGGGTGTATCATTATAACAAAATCTAAAAAACCCCTTAAAAAACAAAAAACATAAAAAAATAATTTAAAAAAAATGAAAAGTTAAGATTCATGCTTAATCACCTTCTAATTTTGAAATTTTATCCAACCTTTTGGGGGGAGTCAACACAAATTTTTTTATCTCTAAAATATTTTATTTTCATCATGACGTTGGATAAAGAATTTTTATTCAAAACCAACACATTTTGAATGATCAATTTTTGATTTGGAAAATGATTTTTCCCACCCATGAGGAACAACATTTTCTTTCATGCCAAGGCCACCTATGGCCATCTTTTCAAAATGCCTATTTTGTACCCCCATTTGTGAGTCCTGATTTTGTGGAACTTCGAGCAGAATTTCCTACCTTAGTGTGCATTACTATGACATAGCCATTTTCTGAACCTTGTGAGAATTATAATAGCCAAATAGCCTCCCATTAACCATACATTAATCCTCCTTTTGAATTCCCCTTCGATCCTATTAAAACCTTTTCATTGATATCCACATTACAAGCCCAATTAGTTATCCCACCCAATATCAACATGGATTTTCATTGCATAAATTATTTTAAATTTAAGTGTTGGGGGATGGATTTCATTTTTGTTACCTTTTGTTGATTTCACTATTTTATCTTATGCTTGAGGGAAAGAATCATTTTAAGTGTGGACGAGAGCATTTTTTTTAGTGGGGTTTGGGAATGTATATTTGTTTATCATGTAAAATTCAAAAGTGTTCAAAAAAAAATTCAAAAATAAAAAATAAAAAAACAAAAAAAAATATGAAAATAAGAATGGTTTGTGTCTTGGGTAGGTCAAAAATCATTATTTCTCAGCTATTGATCTTATTATAAATATTACAATTATTGTTGTGACGATAGAAATCATGGGTTGGGATATGAGTGTGAGTTATGTTTCATGTTCAAATTTCGAAAAAAAAGAAAAAAAAAGAACACTTGCAATATATTATTATGTCATTGGGAGAAGTTTTGTGCTTTGTAAATATTCCCTCTTCCCATTACCTTCATATTTTCTTCCACTTTTGTGTCTTATTTCACATTTCCATTCCCTTGTAAATATGTGTTTCCATTCCTTTTCATGTCCCATTTCAGAAAACAATGTGTGCATTGATTTTTCCATGTTGGTGTTTTACCCCTCATCTTCTCTATCTTGGACATTATATTCCTACCATCCCATAGCCACAGAAACCCCCCTAAAAAGACCTTTTGATTTTTGAGAAATTTATGATAGGGAATGAATGCTGAGATCAACTTCAAACTCTAAGATTTCCACTTTTGGCTGGTGAATGAGTGAAGTTGAATAAATTAGTTTTTTCATCTTGAGAGGAGTAAGTATTGTGTGCCACCACCTTCCATTTCTTAATTTGAGCATGAAAAAATGAATTGTTTTTGGAAAATTGTTTCTGTAACAACATCTGGTGTAATTAAATATGGATGTGTGAAATAGTATAAACCTCTCCTGATTGAAGAAATTTTTTTTTAATATTTGTTGGTGAGTTAAATTGATTTTTTCATGTTTTTATATTTGATGACAAGGAAAAATGCACAAGACTAAGTGTGAGGGAGTTGATGTTATTAATATTTTCATGACATATTATATACTCACTTTAATCATTTTATATGAAATGTGCATAATTGTTTTGAAATATTAATGTTTTAATAATAAGTATAATTTTTGAGAATTTTTAGAAGTAGTCCAATTATGTAAGTTTACTATTTTATTTATAACTATCACCCTACTGATCCAAATTGACAGTTTTTTGTTTTCCAGGACTTCTAATTTAATATGAAACATTTCATTAGAAGGTGTAATGGGCCAATTCTTCCATTTGAAGGATCATATGTACCACACAAGAAGACCCGTAGAATCTATGAGGAAATTGGACCATCCATGAAGACTGAATTACTGGGCTCAATAAAAAGTTCAAATTCATTAATTCTCCTCCCAAATTTGGATAACAATTCAAGGAGTAAGGTATAAAACTTTTAGGGCCCAACTCTAAGAACAAGGGGTATAACTAATTCCTTGAAGTCCCGCCCATCATTCTGTCCTGGAATTAAAATCTGGAAACTATTCATAACATATCTCATGATGTAATAATCAAAATAATCTTATATTTTATAGTGTCAAATAGGATATATAGGTGGCCTACGTTTTTGAATAATTCATTCATCATTGGAGGCATCTTCTTATTCAAAAAACCCATTCACATATTGGAGTTCAAAAAGATGGTGTTGAAATGGACAGATTAACATTGTTTAATAAACCAGAAATAACTATGGCTCCTTAACTCCAATGGCCAAAACATTATCAGAGTAGACAGAGGATATATTCATATATAACTTTTAATGAGATCTTATCTTGAGATTCGGCTATCTAATTTATAAAATTTGTGATAAAAGTGAAGGGACAGTTTTGGAATCCAAACTTGGGCTATAAATATATCCCCCTCATATCCTTGCAAAGGGTTGGCATTTCAGAAGAGGGTATCATCAATTAGGACGACCAAAGCCTTTAATATGGATTGGGACGACCTACCATACTCATGTTTTCACTTGAGATACCTTTCTTCCTCTCTTTGTTTTCATTTACTTTTGTATTGTTCTTTGTTGTAATCTTGTAAATATTTCTTTTGTAATTCTGTTTTAATGAAAGTTTATTCATAAATATCACTTATTCTCATCCACCTTCTATAGTTTCATATTAATGTTCTTAAAATAGTTTAAATATAGTTTAATCCCTTTCCCTTATTCGACTTCATTATTCAATCAAAAGTTAGTTTTTAATTATCATCATTGTTCGTGTGTGTGTGTTCAGCACACCACTCTTTTCATATCTCTTTCTTTTTCTTCTCTTATTAATTTATCATCATAAACATTATAACCATATTATTAAACACCCAAATAGTTGAGTAAATATATTAATAGGGTGATTCAAATTTTAAGGATGTTATGTTATTGAGAGTATTTTCTCGATGAATATTCTTTAATTTAATATTGTGTATGTTGGACTTAACATGTCATGGATTAGTGACTTGTTTTGTTTAACGTGTGGTTTACAAGGATTATTGGAACCATAAATACACTACCATAAACAAGATCTAATTTAGATTAGAACCCTATGTTATGTTAATGCTTGGATTAAAGCCTTAACACTAAGTAATTCCAATCAATGATATCATGTGAAGTGGGTGTTAATTTAAATGCAATATAAATAAAAACTCAAGGATATCACAGGCTTAACTCCCTAAAAATGAACTCACCCAAATCATTATCAATTTTTTAAATCAATCATAATAAATCAATCATTTCAATTAATCTATACAAAAAACCCCCTAATAAAAATAAAATCAACTAAAAACAATTAACTATTTAAAAAGTATCATCACTGAGGATTCGACCTTAGTGTTGTTATACACATTAGAAAAGCATCAGAACATTGACTGGTCGATAGGTGACAATCGGCCAAGAATTTCACATTTCTATAGAAAAACTTAATTTGGACAATAATGAAAGTAAAACATAAAACGTTAAGCTACTAGAAGAGTTTGAGAAAAATTTTATAGATGAAAGACTACTTTTTATTCCTAAAATGAATAAGTTAAATTATACAATATAATCACATAAAACATATTTTGTTTTTTTTCATTAAATATTTGTTTTTTTTATTTAGGAAGCATGAGATGATGTTTTTAGTCAATTTGGATACCCAAAATATATTTTTTGGATGTAATGAATTAAAGTCCAAAAACCAACCCCACAAGATATGTATTTTGAATTTGTAATATAGTGAAACCAATATTGTTTATATAAAATTTTAATTATTTATTTCAAACAGTGTTTTATGAAAAAAAATTATGATAGGGTGGTCCTTAATTATAGACTAAATCATGATATGTAGTTGGTGTCTGAACATAAAAAGACTATGTATTAAAAAAAATGGAAACATATTAAGGTATATATAGGAATATTTATCTATCAAAATTTATTTAAAAATAATTTAATCATATTTTTCAATGTTTCAGCAGTGTACAAAGCAAGATAATGGCAACAATTGTGGATATTATGTGTGAAAATTAATGAGAGAGATTAAAGGTAATAAATAGACCAGCATCCCTAAAAAGTAATTTCTGAAGTTATTTATAATTTCATTAAAAATATTTCTTAATAATTTTTATAAATTTTATTAGTACTACAAATATTTCCAAAAACCTTCATACTCAAATGTAGATGTTAATTTCTGTAGAGATGAGTGTGCAATGTACATGATGTTAGAATTTTTACAACAAAAAATTTACGTGATTACCTTCTATATTTGTGATCTAGAACAATATTTGACCATATAAATTTATTTTGGGTTTTAATAATTAGTTTTACGATGATTAAAAATGATTTATTTATCTAGGAGAAGTATAAGGGATGAAATCAATTATTTTTTAATCGCTCAATAGTAAAAAATAAAATTTTTGAGAGTTGGAGAAGGTAGAGGTGGAGTCAGAGAAAGAGGAGGAGGTGTAGGAATTTTCATAGGTATAGGCTGAGGTAGATGTTAAGGAATTGGTGGTGGTGGATGTTGATAATTAGTTGATGATTGAGGTGGAGGAGAAGGCTAATTTGGAGATCGAGGTAGAAGAGTAGGTGAAGCACTGGCTTAGAAACAATAAAATTGTTGGGAAATAGAGTTGAACGGGGATCATAACAAGGTTGTGTTTGATAATTATTGTCTAAAAATGAGCATAACTCTTGTCACATAAGTTAAGATACTCTTTGAAAGTGTTTAAGATGAAATTACTTTCCCATGGATTCTCCACACTACAAATAAATTATCTTAATAGTGGATCCAATAGTATCTTGAGAGTCATAAAACACTAATACAATCATCAAATTAGAACATATTCAATATCAAAAGTCTGAATAAATATTGTTAAAATCAACCACAAAATCCATAATGTGTATGAGATAGGTATTGGAGGAAAACCATTACTGAGAGATTGTGGTCATCAGGGAAGGATGTTGTTAAAGGAAACATGATATCCAATGAAATTTAAACACTTTATGAATAAATACTAAAAAATATGAAAAACCACTTCAAAAGATTTCATGATGAAATAAAAATCCATATTAATACCCCTTTAAAAATTAAGCTCATAGCTTGATCCAAAACTTGTAAAAAAAATCAATACAAAAATTCATCGACTAAATCATGAATTCTAAAAAGAGAACAATATAGTGGTTTTAGTTTGGTTGGTGATGGAATTACGTGTACTATTAGATCATAAATTATATTCATGATATAATATCACACATTCTTGGGAAATCCATACAAGTTACATTCATTTTTCATGTGCACATTCATTAAGTAAAATGATCCAAGTTCACAATATCATTAATAAAAAATTCCTCATCATTATCAATAAAACAGACATAATAATAGGTATATTATAATTTTGATGAATAAATAATGATGATTTTATGTTAGTGCTTATAATCACTAAGAATATTGAAAAGTATATACTAATATGTAGAGTAATCTAGGAATATTTAACAGACCCACTATATTTAAGTTTCATTTAGATACTATAAAGGGCTATAATGGTGTTTAATACTGTCAAGAATAGGTATATAATTTATAATAAAGTTTACTATATTTTGAAAAAACATAATGGTTCGCATTGATGTTTTTTCCCTCAGCGAAGTTAAATGGATTATCATTTATTTTGTACTCAATATAATGTTGAAATGGAAATATATATTTTATTATGTTCCATAAAAACTCATTTTTAAATATTTATTTTAGTTCAATAATCTAATTATAATATGATTTCAGTAATGGTTAATTTTTCTAGGAGTAAATTACTTCTTCAACAAGGATGATTCAGTCAAGTACTATGATCTTGTACTAAATAAGGATGATTTACTCATGATGATGCAATTTTTTATTCTCTAATTTATTAGACACTCAAGGTAGTCAAACTATAATATTGTTGGTTGAAATAGAGTTTTTAATGTAATATTAGATAAAAAACTCAACAGAATCAACCATACCTCAAAGAAACTAGCAGTTTACCTGGTTTGACTCAAATTGATTGGTTTCAGTTTAAAATTGACTTTTAATTATTTTAATATTTCATATTTAAGTTTTAATTATTTCATTATTCTATGAATAACATAACAATTATTTCATTATATATGTGAATTTTTTTTCTCGAGTTGAGGTGGTTTGTTCAAAGCTAATCATTCTTGTGAGAGACTGAACCTTGAGGTCTATTGGATAATGAATGTATAGGAAATAAAGAAACCAATACTATACACTTCTTATAGTGTATTGAAATGGGTAATTATTGAAACCAATGTATGATGAATATAGGGATCCTACAAAAAAATATTCCAAGGGGATAATATCATGACTATGTGTCCAATTTAGTTGTGGTTGAAGTTACTAAAGATGCAGTGGAAGGTACATTAACATTAGTATCAAATATAGAATAGTATTTAATTGATTTTTGATATTAAAAATATTTTATATCTTCCATTTTTTAATTAAACTTAGATATTTCTCTATCAAACTCCAAAGGGAGTTTCTAGTCAAGACTAGTATTGGAAATATTACGACAATAAGGTTGTGTTAGTTGGTTCCCATTAACACACACTGGAATACCATAATTTTATACTTGATTATTATCTCTATGGTTGAATTTTATATAATAATTAGTATGTATTGGATTTTAAATTATAGTAAAAAAATTATTCTATCCATTTTTCATTTGTGATGTTTAGGAATCATCCACACCTCAATATGATACATGATGTGCCCAACCTGAATTAAAGTTTCCATTATCTATTTAAAATTGATATTTATGTTTGAAAATTGTCACTCACTAAAAACTAAAAAAGCTGATTGGAATATGTAAATTCTTTATGAATACAATTGATATGTTATTTTCGATGACTAGGAATTATTCTTTCATCAAACTGACAGACGATGCGGCTAGTATAACTCAATGTGAATGTTTCCTATTTAAAAATAAATTATAGTAAAAAACACAAGTGAAACTGTCAAAACCAATAAAACACAATAATATTGTTTTGAAACATTAATAAAACAGTACATAAGTCATTTAGGATTTCTAGAAATCATCTACATCTCAATTCGACATCGAGTGTGGCCGGTATGACTCCAAGTTTTTATTTTTATTTAAAACTGACATTAATTTTAGTAAAAAAGAAAACTGACGTACTAAAAAGTAAAAAACATCATATGGATTATTTGGATTCTTTATAAAAATGATCAATATGTTATTTTTGAAGTGTAAGAATCATCCATAACTCAATTTTATAGATGATATTCCAGGTATGACCCAAAGTGTTTGTTATCAGTTTAAAATTGGCAATGAAGTTCAAAAAGAGTCACCCACTGAAATCCAATGATATGTGATTGAATTTTCCTTAAAATTTATTGTGATGATTAATGGGTAATTTTTTACATGTAGGAATCAATATGATGATAAACTAATACACGATTCGACCGACATTACTCAAAGTGTGTGTTTCTAGTTTCCAATGACATTTTAGTAAAATACACAAGTGACATGCTAAAAAATGATAAAATGTATTAAAATTGTTTTGATACTTTAGCGAAATGATCCATATGTTGTTTTTCAAATATAGGAATTAGACACACCTAAATCCGATGAATGTTGTGACCGGTATGACTCCATGTGAATATTTTTATTTAAAATTGACATTAATTTTAATAAAAAAGACAACTTATATACTCAAAACCATAAAAACATATCCCAATTATTCTTTTACTTTATAAAAATGATGCATATGTTATCTCAAATGTAAAAGTATTATCAACACCTCAATCTGATGATTTATATTCCCAAAATGACTCAAAGAGTCTATTATTAGTTTAAAATTTATATTTAAGTTCAAAAAGTGTCACTCTATTAAAACCAAGAAAATAAAATCAGATTGTATTGATAATTTATTAAAAAAATTCATAAGTTATTTTAACTTGTATTAATTAGTCTCACATCCAAATGACACATTTTGTGACCGGTATGACTCAAATTGTATGTTTCTAATTTAAATTTTCATTTTATTAAAAAAGTGACCTAATCAAAATAGAGAAAATCCATTCATATTGTTTATATACTATATTAAAACTATACATAATCCATTTGGGTAGTCTATGAGTCATCCAATCTTCAATTTTATTCACGGTGTGACTCGTATTACTCCAAGTGTATATTTTTATTTAAAATTTTCATTAATTTTAGTTAAAAAGAAAACTGTCAAACTCAAAACCCATAAAACACCTTAATGTTGTTTTTATACTTTATAAAAAATATCCATATTTCATTTTGGATGTGTAGAAATTAGACTTAGCTTAATATAATACATGATGGGCATAAAATGACTTAAAGTGTCTATTATGTGCTTAAACATGGCATTTTAGATGAAAAAGTTTCACTCACTTAAACCATTGAAAATACTCGAAAAAATTATTTATAATTTAATAAAATTATTACAAGGTCATTTTTTTATCTGTAAAAATTAGTGTCACATAAAACCAAAAATTGATGTGACCAATATGACTCAAAAGTGTTTGTTTCCAGTTTATAATTTCATTTTTGTAAAAAACACAAGTGACGTACTCAAATCCAATAAAATTATTTCTCACTATATTGATACATTATTCTAATGATCTATAAGTAATTTTATATTTATTGAAATTATCTTCCCTTGAATATCATGTACGATGTTATCTGTATGACTCAAACTCTATTTTCTCAATATATAAATTTCTTTTTAGTTTAAAACATGCATAACATCACCAAAGCTGATAAAATGATCCATGATTTTTTTCTTATCATTCAATATAATATTAATTTATTTATTTCCTTTTAATTTTTATGTTATACTTATGTAGTTAATTTTCATAGTTATAATAGTTGAAGACGAAAAAGAAAATTGTGTGACAAGAAAAAATCAACCATATCTCAATCTGATAAAAAAGTGTTCCTAGAATGAATCAATGTTTTGTTTAAAATTAGTACATCATGTTTAATTTATTTCTTTATATTATTAAAAACATAAAAAATTTATTTCTTATATAGGTTCATTATTTTTCTCAAAAAGGGGAGGTTATTTCTTTTATATAGGTGTGTTAGTTTTCTATATGATATTATTTTCCTTATATTTGTGTTAGAAATATAATTTCATTTAAATTCTATAGTTTCATCTTATTATTCACATTTCTGGTACTATTTCATGTGATTCAGTGTTTTATAATATAAAAGAATAATATTCTCTTTTATTATATCTTCTAAAAGTGGTCATAAGAATATCTTTTATCAGTGTTGATAAAATCCTTGGTATTTTAATCATGCTCTGGTAGTCAGAGTTTATCTATCCATGACAATGGATATTTTTAGCATAGTTACAGGGATTATTTATAGTAGTTATGAGACATATATTTATATATCCCCTAGATACATAATTAATTATAATGATAAAAAGTAGTTTTAAAGTTTATTTTAGGACTACACATCCACGTATGATATCTTGGTATGAGACATTTAATGTGTGGTTATTTTGTCTAACAATTTGCATTCTATCATTTTAGGATATTTTGTAGTCATCCATGTGTATTTAAATATACATTAATGTTATATATGATTATATTATGTTTAATATATCATTTATAGTAAATCAGGTGATTAATGTTTCATCCCCTATTAAATATTTCATTATTATTCTATGTGTTTATTGACAATACGCATCTATTTACAAAGAATCTGAGATCACTCCTTTATATTTTTCCCCATTTCATTTGAAATCTATGAACAATTATTCGTGTGAAAAAAGTTTAAATAATATATATATAATAAAATTAAATGTATTTTTATAATTTAAGTTTTGTTTTTAATTTAATTTAATTATTATGTGTATATATAGTCTATTATGGTGACTAATTTATTGGATCCTTTAAATTTTGAGATTTTTATTCTTATTTATCATTATAATAAATAAAATTTTACTACAGGTTACCAAAGTTGTGGTTATTACAAAATCCCATTAGTAGATAACCTGAACGATGTAGTGTTACAACAAATTTTCTATTATTTGTGCTAAAGGTTTTTGATACCACGTGTGAAACTATACATCATGTTTTATATTATCAATTTGAAAATTAAACACATTATGAGTTGTGTAATGTTGGGAATCCAAATAATGGGTAATTATAGGTTTTTAGAAACAATTTTTACATTTTTAATGGTAAAGATCAACATATAATATTTGATTAGAAATATATTGAAGGGATCATTCTTGGATACTTCAAAATATATATAGATTATCGAGTATACAATAATAGAAAACATATAACAGAAGTAATTATATATGTATGATTTTATGTGACAATGTCTTTGGAAAAATAAATATCTAATGTTTTAAAGGATTATGATTTGAATTTCATTTTAAAATATTTATCTGATGTAAAATTAATAATATTATATTTATTAAATATAAATATATTTATTAAAAAGTTTGAGTTACTAAAAAAATATAATAAGTAATATATTTTAAATTTAATACAATGATTAATAATAAATATTCCTCTTTATACAATTATTACTGATTTTTAATGATCAATTACAACTCTTGAGTTTTCTTACAAAATGATTGGGATCGACCTGTGTTTTTATCTAAATTTTGTGTTTATAAATTTAGGTAATTAATTAATTAATGAAATTTTTTCTGTTGAAATTTAAAGAATATATAAATCAATTTGTATATAATCTGGTAAATTCATTAGTAAATTTCATTAATGATTTTGGAAGTATAAACAATGTGGCTTGAAACTATCTATATTTTACAAACATTTAAAACACATTTGGAATTTATTTTGTTTAAAATTAATATAAAATGGTCATTTCTAAATGATTTTGTTTATAAGTATAAACTAATAAGGATGGTGAAGAGATCTTTGGTCTACAAGGAGTCTTATATGATCATTGAGAAAGAAAACAACCCTATTATCAAATGGTAGTTTTCATGAAACAACCAATTTAATCCATAGATCAGACACCTGATCTTGCTTGTGAGATATCCCATAGGGTATTCCCAATCACTATAGGATATTTATAAGAAAATGGGAATCATTTGGTACATTTAGGAATGATTTCACCACAAAATATATTATCAACTAGTAGATTATATAAATAAAATTACAGCCAAACAACAGAAAATGACGCACAAATTCAATTATTTATACCAGACCCATAGGTAAAGTGAACTAATGAAATTAAAATAAAATACACTCCATCATCATGTGATATTAGGTACATTATCCCACAATTCCATCGTCAAACTCTCACAACAATCTATTTAGAGTACCATCTGCAAGCATATGGTTTCTTATCTTTTCCTATGTTTGATATGACATGATCTATACATTCTTAAATTCAATAAAATTGTGTGAGAAAAAAAATCCTCTTAGTATCCCAACAAGTGTTTCATAAGTAGTATTTATCAAATAGACTATTTTTTGTCATTTAATGAAAATAAAGTCCTAAAAATTAGTTTTTCTTTTTCTAAAACAAATCATAGAAATTCACCCTTTCATAAAATTTTATAAATCATTACCAAATAAACCATGTTTTTTAAAGCATAGAGAAATAACCAATTTAGAATAGAGAAATATATTGAAAATGAATCATAGGATGCATTTGTTCTATTTTATCTAGGATCCCCACACCTCAATAAAAAGATTACAATTTGTGGATAAATCCCTTGTACAAAGTGCGTAGGGATAGAATAACATGCAAACAAGTGAACCCATTGTAAAAACATGGTTTAGTTAGAGTATTAGTATAAATCCATTGAAATTATTAATAAACCATTTAAATATGATTTTTCAAAACCTTTCCCCCATCCAAAGAGTCCTAGGTTCACATGTTCCATAGCCTACCCATGGACTATTCACATTAATAGTTCATGTGATTTCAAGTGCATATCATACATCAACAATAAAACTACTTAAATTATCAATTAAAATGATCGTGAAAACCATTTTCATACACAATACCAAATTATAGATCAATCTTAAAAAATAATTCAAAAGTATCAAATTTCAAGAATCATAAATCATGTCATTTGACAATTAAAAAAACCAAATTTAAAATGGGAATGATGGAACGGTTCATAAATAAAGTTTAATTATTAAACTATGTTTATTTCCCAATCCTCATTCTCAAATAAACACTCAATTAACTTGATCGATCTGGTGTCTTATTATTATTACAATTTCTCATCCATCAATTTTATATAAAATAGAGATTGGAGTGACATGATTAAGAAAATTCATAGCATGAATATGAAAAATGTATAAACTATTATTCCACCCAGAATAAGTTGTATTGGAAATCCTTTAAAGGAATGAAATTAGAGAGGATAGAAAGAATAAATTCCAATCATGAAATCATTCAAACACCATCACAATATGGTCATACATTCCCTCATCAATGGTAATAAATCCTAGGAATTATTAGTAAACCACTTAGACTATTTAAAAATCCAATAATTTTAACACCATTATATGATGGTATCCACAATTTTCATGGTGCATAATGTTAGACCATTCCATGGAAACCAACCATGGTTTTAATCCACCACATTGAAGGAAAATATTGGATGCTTTAGGCCCATAGTGCCTAACACAATGGTGTGTTGAGGATATCATTTTTCACCTAGTATGGAGTTCCCTATACTTCACGTACATGACCAATCCTATCATGAACATAGTAATATCTATGTTTTACACAAGGGATCTCTTGGATGGATAAATATTGGACCATATCATGGTATAACCCTTGTAGAATCCTAAAAAAACAAAAACCCAATTTAATGTAAATTTTCATCCTCTAAAACATCCCAAACCTAGAAAAAAACAACTCATGGATTTTAAAAATATATACACTTAATTATATTTTTGATAATCTCGCCACCATATATTTTTTATCACCATAATGAAACAATAAATAAGGTTGATCTTAAAATAGATGAGGCAATTCCTCCCATAAATTAGATTCTTGATCCAAAATCTCATGAGAATTTATTCCACGTTTCCACAAAAATTAGACCAACCAAATGGATTCCCCATGTAGGTAATTTACATGATAATCAACAATCTTAATCAGCAAATTTTCAATTAAAAAATTTGGTTCCAATGTAATATCATAAAAATTTATAATATTGGTGGGGTCTGGATTGTAATTATTATATTTGGACACATGAACACATTATGAAATAATGTCAAATAAAAAAATAGATAATTTATTTTTCCACCCACTTAGTGATCTCAAAAGGCAGTACATTTCTCAGAGCCAATTTCTCTTGCTTCCATAGCCAACAATGATCAAACCCGGGTTAAACAAAAAAACACCTGGTCACAAAATGAAAACATTAAAGAATGGCACTGAATATCTACATAATAGAAATATCACACTCCTCCAAAAAAATACTTTCATTAATGATTCAAATATATTATGCCTTAAATGGATCTATTTTTATGGATTTAATGTAAAAATTTATATAATAAATCTCAACTAGTCCCAAAATAATATACCATGAGCCTCAAAATTTTAAAACATCAGCATATATCATGTCTTCTTGAATCTGAGTTGATCAGTCATTTTTTCCATCGTCTTGAGGATGGTATGTCATGCTCAACATATCCATTGTTACTATAAACTCTAGTATGCATATCCAAAAACCCTAGGTAAACTTAGGGACCCTATTTGAAAATATTTAATATTGAACTCTATGAAACAACAAGATTTCTTTCACATATGTAGTTCTCAATTTATCAAACATAGTGGAATTGTAAATCGGAATAAAATGTACTAACTTAGTAAATTAACCAATTACCACTTATATATGATTATTTCTTTCAAAATTATTGTAACACTCTCGAATGATAAAGGGTTAAATGGCTAAATGATATGACTAATGTCAACAAGGTGAACCTTCCTTTTTGGGAGCCTACTAGAATAGAACTCCCCAGGTAAGCGTGCTTGGCCTGGAGTAGTGCTCCAGATGGGTGACCTTCTGGGAAGTTACTCAAGGTGTGTGTGAGTGAGGACAAAGCACACTGTAAAGGACATGTGTTGGACAGTGTGGACAGTCATTAGTCAGATGACCTGTGTGGGCACATGGGTGGGCCCCAGGGTGGGGACCAAGTGTCTGCAGGGCAATTGGTGGTACGGGGCGGGCCAGGACCCGACGACCATGTTAAGGTGGGGTGTCAGTGCAGTCACCGGGTCCCGGTTGTTAAATTTGGTATCAGAGGTGGTACCCAGCCTTAAGTGCAACACACTTCCTAGGTTGAGATGTAGGGCCCACAACGAGGACATTGTGCTCTAAAGGGGGGGGGGATGATTGTTACACCCCCGAATGATAAAGGGTTAAATGATTAAATGACATGACTAAGGTCAACAAGGTGCACCTTCCTTTTTAGGAGTCTACCTGATTAGAACTCCCCATATAAGCGTGCTTGGCCTGGAGTAGTTCTCTGGATTGCTGAACATCTGGGAAGTTACTCAGGGTGTGTGTGAGTGAGGACAAAGCACACTGAAAAGGACATGTGTTGGCCTGTGGGGACTGTCATTATTCAGATGACCCGTGCGAGCATGTGGGTGGTCCATAGGGTGGGAACCACGTGTCTGCGGGGAAACTGGTGGTACCTGGCGGGCCAGGACCTGATGGCCATGTTAAGGCGGGGTTTCAGTGCTGTCATCGGGGCCCGGTTGTTACATTTGGTATCTGAGGTGGTACCCAGCCTTAAGTGCAACGCACTTCCTGGGTTTAGATGTAGGGCCCACAACGAGGAAGTTGTGCTCTAAAGGGGGTGGGGGTGATTGAAACACCCTCGAATGATAAATGGTTAAATGATTAAATGATATGACTCATGTCAACAAGGTGCACCCATCCTGCTCTAGATGGGTGACCTTCTGGGAAGTTACTCAGGGTGTGTGTGAGTGAGGAAAAATCACACTGGAAAGGACATGTGTTTGCCTGTGGGGACTGCCATTAGTCAGATGACCCCAGAAGACATGTGGGTGGGCCCCTGGGTGGGAACCACGTGTCTACGGGGCAACTGGTGGTACCTGGCTGGCCAGGACCCGGCGACCATGTTAAGGCAGTGTATCTGTGCTGTCACCAGGGCCCGGTTGTGACATTTGGTATCCGAGGTGGTACCCAGCCTTAAGTGCAATGCACTACATAGGTTGAGATGTAGGGCCCACAGTGATGACATTGTGCTCTGAAGGGGGGGGGGGGGTGATTGTAACACCCCCGAATGATAAAGGGTTAAAAGACTAAATGATATGAATCATGTCAACAAGGTGCACCAATCCTGCTCTGGATGGGTGAACTTCTGGGAAGTTACTCAGGGTGTGTGTAAGTGAGGAAAAAACACACTTGAAAGGAAATGTTTTGGCCTGTGGGGACTTTCATTAGTCAGATGACCCGTGCAGGCATGTGGGTGGGCCCCAAGGTGGGAACCACGTGTCTGCGGGGCAACTGGTGGTACCTGGCATGCCAGGACCCGATGACCATGTTAAGGCGGGGTGTATGTGCTGTCATCGGGGCACAGTTGTTAGATTTGGTATCAGAGGTGGTACCCAACCTTTAGTGCAACACACTTCCTGGGTTGAGATGTGGGCCCACAACGAGGACGTTGTACTCTAAGGGGGGGGGGGGGGGGTGATTGTAACACCCCTGAATGATAAAGGGTTAAATGACTAAATGATATGACTCATGTGAACAAGGTTCACCTTCCTTTTCAGGAGCCTGCCTGATTAGAACTCCCCAGTTAAGCATGCTTGTCCTGGAGTGGTGCTTTGGATGGGTGACCTTCTGGGAAGTTACTCAAGGTGTGTGTGAGTGAGGAAAAAGAACACTAGAAAGGAGATGTGTTGGCCTGTGGGGAATTTCATTAGTCAGATGACCCGTGCGGGCACAAGGGTGGGTCCCAGGGTGGGCCCCACATGTCTACGGGGCAACTGGTGGAACCTGGCGGGACAGGACCCGACGACCATGTTAAGGCAGGGTGTCTGTGCTATCACCGGGTCCCGGTTGTTACAATTATATGGTAGTCCAATGATAAAATCCAAGGACATCTCATCTGACTTTTAGATCGACATAGGAAGAGGTTGGATAAATTCATAAGTCTATTAGTGATCATCGTTAATTTTATTTTAGGCATAAGAGTGAGACACAAAATCAGTTTTGTCAAGAATCATATCAGGCCAAAAAAATCAATGTTTTATGTCATAAATCATGTTTACAACTAATGGATAAAGTTCCTATATAATGAAATTAAAATATTTCATCAAGTCCTATCATATAGAAACAAAATGAAAAAAATATCTTTTAAAGAAAATCATGCCCTATGAAGAGAGATACCAATATATGATGGTCTCCCTATCGTATAGAGACTTCCTAATAATATAAATTCATCAAACTTATTCTTATACTAATTAATTGAAAAGTAGATGATATGAATTTTAAACTAGCTAGTATAATATCATTATCTTCATTCCTCACTTCCAGGTGGATCTATGTGATGATTACCATGAGGTTACATTCATCCATTGAATCTATCACAACATGAGTGGTTCATTTTATTCCAAGTGTGTTGGATAGAGCATTCCCCCGCCATAGGGGTAACAAATATCACATTATAATGACTATAGAAACTTCATATTTATCATCTATATAAAGGTCATGTAATTCTGGGAAAATATGTAAAATAAAATCTTACGGTCAAAATAAATAGTGAACCTTTTTCTAAAAATCTAATCTCGCCAACACTTGAGGGAATACATAAATATTGTGAGTTTTAAATCATAGGTAGGATAATTCTCTCAAGTGGATGAATTTTTTGATATCCATACGACACTTCATCGTCTTCTTATATAAGAACACAACTACTGCAGAATACACATTCATATAAATATAGCTTAATCCATCACCTAAAGAATCACAATACAATACACGGATCTTTATAACATTTATAAAAATAAAAATTGACGCCAATTTTTCACGTCAATTTAATTCATAAAAGGATTTAATGCACATATAATTCCATAATAATTTCAGCACTTTGTTACTGAGAGTACTAAATAGTGATTAATTATATTATAAGTGCTTCAAAAACAATAGACAATATCTTATCAAACCAAAGAAGCTTAAAATTTAAAATAATATATCCCACAAAAAATAGCTTTCAAATTCTCAGGATGAACTGAGACACCATATTAAAAAATAACATGTCTAAATAACATAACTTTTTGAATCCAAAAGTGACATTTTAAATAATTTATTATAAGGGTAGTGATCCCTAAATATTTTTAAACTAGATATTTCTTAATACTTTTTCTATTCCTCGGATTTCATATAGAAAAAAAAATTCATCCATGAATACCCACAACAAATCAATCAATTTATTGGTGTAATATCTAGTTTATCTCAGCCATTAAAACAAAAAGATTGTTAGTCAGACCAAATGGAATCATGATATTTTAAAATTGGACATACATTCTCTTGAAAAAAGTCATTGGAATGTTTAACTAGATAATAATGATATAATTATATCCTAACCGAAGGTAAACATTTCATAACCAATTTCCTCCATTTAATTGATCAAATACCTCATCAATGTAGGGAAGGAGCTAATTTCTCTTAATTTCCACCAAATTAAGCTTCTAATAATAAAAAATGAAGAGTCCCATCATCCTTTTGGGATAAAATTAGAGGGTCAACCCAATACAATAAACTAGGAATATTACTTAATCTTTAATTCTTTAAATTCCACTAGAGCCACATAGTATGAAGTAATAGATATCATCTGATTTACTAGAACCAGATTAATTAACAAAACACAACATACCTATATGAAGGAAGGCTAAATAAATAGAGAGAAACACTTTAAGAATTTAATTAACCGCAAAAGGAATGTCAAAACCCATTGGTTCATCATTAAGTTGAAATATGAACGTGGATTTAAAATTTTCATGTTCTGGTAGAGGAGGTCCCACACAACTAGATCTAGGATGCCACTCTCTTTCAAACACTAGTGAGCTCCCATTAGTGGTAGAAAATAACAATTATCAATGATATAAATTTTTCACTTCATTATGGTAAAATAAACAATCTATCCCAATTATAACATTAATAATATCCATGTCGATAATTTGATGATATCAAACTAGCTTAGCTTCAGATATCAAAAGAGAAGCTAAGGTAAATTGAAAACCATTCTTATTCTTTCCAAGAGTCATTTTAAACTTCATAACCAATTGAATGAGTTTTTTTGGAAGTTTTAATAGTTCCACTGTGCATGTTTATTTAAAAAAAATATCAGTATAAATAAATAATAAAATTTTCACTAATGAAAAGTTAATAAATATAATATCTATCATAGTTTCAATCACTATATCATCCATGACCAATGACTCTTGTAGTACATGTAACTACTTCTTTCTAGATACATGTGGCTCAAACCCATTAGTATTTCAAGTATTTAGATGAAATTTAGACCCTATAGGTTCCAAAAAGACTATTCTAAAACATGGATTAGAAATATTATAAATTAAATCCTATAAATTAATTTATTTTCCATGTAGGTTACATATTTTAGGATGCTTATTGAAATGTTTCCTCAGGTTCCCTATCTGACTACACTGGTAGCAAGTCAATGGACCACTGTTGGATACTTTCAAAGGTGTTTTATAAGTATGATTTTGGGAGACACTACACCCACCCATGTGAGTGTTAATACAATTTCTCTTCTTTTTAGTGGATTTATTGAATCTTCCCCTAGGTGAAATAAGAATTATAACTGGACTTGACATGTCTACTATGTAAATGTATATCATATTGGCTCCATCCAAAACTCTAGTATATTTCTTAATATTTGGTATGAAAACATGATATCAATATATGTTCATGATCCCATCTGAAACATTTGACCATTCAACTTATCATTTGATACAATATTAGGTGAGAAACAAACTGGTTTGGTGAAGTAGTAGACATATTCCATTATAGTATGATCACTTTTTTGGAGGGTGAGGAACGCCATGTATCAATCCATAATCAATGGTTAAGGAAAAAATAACTAGAAAAATATGATCATGATTTCATTAAATTTAAAATTTTCATAATTTTTTTCATAAACAATCATTCCCTAAAATCTCACTATATGGACTTCAAGCTTAAAAGTGGTGAATTTCACTTTAAAAACATCCATATTTTCTAAAAGGTCAAAATGTTTCTTGATATTTTTAAACTATTTCATTGATTTATGAGGTTTATTTATCCTCTAAAAGGATGGTGGCTTATAGAGAATATATTCATGGTTTCAGCCTTTATCTCGTACTACTTCAGCTTTTACTTCCCCAATATGAGAAAGTATAGGGACCCCACCCTTGTCTAAAACACAAACCGAGAATACAAACACATTGATTAGAGTTTGATCAACCAAAGGGTTCACATTTGGTTTATTACCTACATAAAAATTATATCTAATTATAGGTATCTTTCAAAGGGTTATGGTAATATATCGAGGAATGGAAAGAGACCATGAGAAAAGTGAACCTTCCCAATTTGAATTTACATGAAAAAATGAATGAACTCAAATTAGGCCCTAAATGAATATGGGGGATACATATCTTAACATCCCACTATAACTAATGGCACTATATAATAATAGGTAGATAAGATATCACTCGTAACTTATCCCTTCATCCCCAAAAATCCAATATATTGTCTACTAGAACATCCCAATACTTGAAATCCTTGAAACAAAAATAACTTCCCTTCAAAATGATGTTTTTTAGAACAAACTTGAGTTATCCCTAAACCAGACACCTGATCCTGTATATAGAAAGGCTTAAAGGAAATTATTGATACCCATGGGATAGATAAAATAATATGGGAATCAAGAAATACATTTGGATATTATTTCTCCCACAAATGACCTTAAGAACCAACCGACGAAAATAATAACAGTACATCATATAGATAGATTGAAATAGTAGAAAATGGCACAAAATATCAAGTAAATATACTACAGATATATTGAATGTAAACTAAATAAGGTAAAAATAAATTTCACTCTATTATCATGTAATATTAGGGTCATTATCTCAATATTTCAATACCTAAATCCCACACCCAACTAATATGAATACCCACTACTAACATGCAGTGCCTTGTCTATTCCTTTGTTATATTAAACATGATCTACATACACCCAATAACATATGCAGGATGTGATAAAATATCCCAGTATGATACCACCATCAGTTTCATAAGAATTCACTAATAAATAAACCATTTATGATCATTTAATGAAAATAAACGCATTAAAAAAACTTTTTCGACATTTAAAACAAATCATGAAATTCACACTTTCATGGATGTTTATAAAAGATTACCAAATTAAACGAGTTTTCTCAAAGATTTTATAAATTATCATTTCAAATAAGAGAAATATCTATAATAAATCCTACTATATATTAAGTATATGTTATCTAGGATCCTCACACCTCATTTAATTGGAGACAATGTGTGTATGAATCCTAATAACAACGGTCCTAGGGATCAGATAAAACCATAATAAGTGAACCTCATATCATAATATGGATTAGTAATATTTATATATTAAATCCATGATAGGTAGAATCAAACCATCCATGCTTGATTTTACCAAACCAATCCCACAACTTAAGTACCCCAGGTTCCCATGTCTCACAACCCATACATAGGGGCTTCAATTTCACAATTTAAACAATTTCAAGGGAATATCACACATCAATAACAAAACTAGCCAAATTATTTAAAAACTTCATTTGAAATTAATTTTAAACATTAAAAAAAATAGTAAATCCAATTTAAAAAATAATACCAAACAATAACATATCATGAATCATAATTCATGGAATTAAAAAATTTAGGAAAAGTTCAAATGAGAAATTATGTATGGTTTGCAAACAAAAGATTTTTATTAAACAACTTATATTTTAAAATCAGCATTATATAAAAACAACTCAGTGAAATTGGAGTATCAAAGCTCCTCCTCTTCCTATAAATTCTCTCTCTATATGATACAATAAGAGAAATGTTGGGAGGGACTAGATTACACAATGTAATTGAATGAATTTAAAAAATGTTTTGACCAATATTATCCCTAAAACTAAATAGATTGGAAATATGTGAAAGGGAAGGGAGAAGAGAGGTTATAAAGGTAAATGAATTATTACAAAAATTATTTATACAATATCCCATGAACCTCTCACATTCCTTCATCAATGGGTTTAAATACCTTGAAAGATGAATTGGTTGATTCAACTGTTTCAAAAATTGAAAATGTTGATACCATGGAATGGAGGTTTCCACCTCAGATGTTTTGGATTTGATCATACTGCACCTAGGGGATCAAACAATATGATAATTCATGGAATAAAAGAAAAAAAATTTCTTTTTAGTCCCAAAACACCTTCTACCATGGTGTGGTGAGGTTATCTTTGTTATGCTCTATACAGAGACTCCCTATGCTCCAAGCTCATGTCTACAACCATTCTGGTTGTGTTGATATCAAAATATTGCATTTTCATTCTCCAAGTAAAACATGCCTTGGACCGTGGAATTGTATAGACCTTTTTTAATCATAAAATGTGCAAAAAATCATTTAAAATAATTACACATCCTCCAACACTTCCCAAACCTGAAAAAATATACTTGAGGCTTTGAAGCAAGAATACCATAAACTATGGATGTGAAAATAGTGGTATTTATTAATGGTTCTATGATAATATTAAATATTTTATACTCTAACTCATTAATTATAAAAAAAATGAAATTCCACAAAGTGTTTATAAACCAAATTCATTAATGAAAAATATTTCGCTGCATTACATCTAATGTAATAGGGATTTTATTGATAACATACATTGAAGAATCCACTTGAATTCCAATGATTTCCATTTATTAACCCATGCCATAACCTAACCTACTAGGGAATACCTATTTTTTGTAATATTGAACATGACACCACAACCCAACATATAATAGTATAGTGTTTAGTAACCAATGTCGAGTAGGTATTTCACCCCCATAGTAGGCCTTAACCTAGGGTACACTCACACACACACACATGTCCAAACACACATTAAATGACGAATGGATACATATAATTGATCACTTATTAAATGAATATATATATATAACATGTTTAAGTATGATATAAATACCAAAAAATCAATAAGGTACAACTAAAATTCCACCAAAATTGTAAAAGATTCCAACAATGTGGAATGAGGGGAGAATTGTCAAATGAAACACCTGGTATAAACCATGGTATGTCAAACAAAACTATGCTATACCTTTTCCTGATCCACATAAGACTATATTGAAAGGAATTTCATCTGTATAAGTCAAGATTTTTATTGGAAGATTCCATGTACAGGTGATAATATACATTTCCAGTAGGACACCCTAACATCAGAAAACATAATGCCTCAAGAGAGTACTCAACTCATCATCACAAGGGAATGTCAATCATAATTTTAGATATAAAAATAATTACCACCAATATATAGTTAATATGGAATATAATCCTGAATGTAGGGTCATATCCATACGTCTATCTTGGGATTTTGTTCAAGGTTTCAAGGTAATGTTTGTTCAGAAGGACTCACTCTGTGAGTCATATAACACAAACGAAGCTTATCTAAGAGGAAATTCATATCAAACCTTTTCCAAGAATAATTTAAATTTGAAAAGTACGAAGATACTGACAGAAGGATGTGAGACCTCACCCAAGGAATATGGTGGATTCTAGGATTGAATTGGAAAACTAGATACTTAAGGGATTGAATGCACCAGTACATTGGTCATGTGATTCTTGATTCTACTTATGGAAGAAGTAAATTAGGCAGGATCACTCTCCAAGACACATATAGAGATTCTTGAAATCAGTATGAGACTAACACCAAATAATGGATCACATACTATATTAATGAAGTGACATCTCATTGTACCCTCATAGGGATAGGTCAAGGGGATTTTCTAAAGGGATACTAGACTACATTGAAGAGAACAAGTTCTGTAGCCCACCCTAAGAGAAGTAAATGGTGTGTAAAGGGTATATGAAACAGGTATTGCCTACCCAAGGTCTCATTATATACATTTTCCCTTGATTGGGTACTTGGGATCATCCTATTTTACTTTTGTCATGCCTCTATAACAAGATGTGTTTGGGTACACTGGATGTGTCTAAGTATTGTTCCATACTTGTGTACTCTGAACATGCATGTGTTACTAGAAATGTCTAGGTACATTGGCCATGTCTAAGTATTAATATATCCCCATGTACTTAGTTCATTTATCTCAATGATACTGATCGAGTTTCAAGTCACAGATCACAAGGCTTATGGTAGATCACATACGGTGTGGGGTATTTTATTTTTCTGAAAAACCTAGCTGCCATAGGCAGGGGACTACACAACATGTGTTCTTCAGAATAAACTCTTTTTACATTAGGATTTCAAAAAAAACTCTAGTTTACATGTGATTCTTCTCATACAACATCCCCCTTTGTTCCAACCACAAATATCATAAATTAAATGGGTATTTCAATTGATCAAACTATGATCGTCACCAACATCAAAATTTTAGACATTCAATCAGTCATAAAAGGAATCCTATCACACCTCACAACTACCACAATTAAAAAACTAAAATCATATGTATCAATCTATTATTTATCCCCCATCATCACCCTTGAACCTTTATCAAGTCATTTATAGCACACCTATACCGATGGAAATGATCCATTGCACTACAGATCGGCTGAGCAATAATCAATTTCCAGGTATTTTTCAAACCATTGACCAAATGGAATATAGATGATGATTGTACCAAAACATGGTGGGAAAGGAACAAAAAAAAAACATGAGAAATGAACATCATCCATTTTTTTAGGTTTTCCTCAATCCATTAATTTAAAATCATCAAACGATGGAAATAATCAATGATTCATGAAAACAATATCCATTCATAATTTTTAGAAGATAATTCAACAGGCTTGAATCAATTATTGAACGATGAACCAGTTTGTTTAAAGTATTGACTCAAGTTCTAAAATAAATAAAAATTATGGGGATTAAATCTAAAAAAACAATTTCATACTCCAAGATTGGATTAATCATTGATGAATAACGCTTCCATGTTTCATTCATTGGTGAGATCCATTAAAACTTTTTTCACATTGATCGTCAACCCATGATCTATTGTTGTTATTCTATGAACTTTCCTCCAATGGATCCCCTAAAATCCCTAGGGTTATATGGAAAACCCTAGGGATTATCCCATAAAAGTATCAAATATAATATATTTGATTATTCTTATTTAAAATATATAAAATAAATAAATAAATACATTTATTTATTTATTAAAATTTCCAAAATTCTACTTAATAAAAACACTCGATGAACACAATGATTATATCACACCTAGGGTCAAAATCTTATTCTGGATTTAATAGAGGACTCAGGTATCACATATGAGAATCCATTTGATATTTATGCCATTATTTCATAAAAAAATTCTAGTTTATACTATATATTTAATATTTTTATTATATCAACAATGAGACTCTCTGAACAATAATGTTTTATGCTGACTCATCCACAACTTTCAATCACATTCTTTAAAATATTCCAATGTGTTAAAAGGGAAAAATAATGTCACTTATACTATAAAATATTGAATATAATATCATTTAGATGATATATTATTTTTATTTTGTAACATGTGAATTGATTGGGAAACACATTATGATAGAATCCAACAATACCATATGATTTATCTAGGTAAACGATGGAAGTGAAAAAATCAGGAATTATGATAAGATCATATCAAATGATCTGGCATCGAAGGTAGTGGCATGGTTTATATAAATTATCACTTATGATATGTTTGTATCCTACAATATGAATCCCTAAATGAAACACATGAAAATGGAATTTAGGGAATAAATATCCTTTAATATCTCACATTAACTAAAGCTAAAAGAACTTTGTGTCATTTTACCCCATATTGTATATTATACAATAAATTATGAAACCATATCCAAAATTATTTTAGATAACAACAATAACACATCTAGAATGTTTTAACAAACATCACCATGTGTCACATCAGATGAAGTACCTTGTGAAAATACCATCCAAAATACATTTGTATTAACACCAAAAAACATTTAGAGTAACCCTCTGAGTCAAAATCAATCCCCATTCAATCAATCACAATGTGGGGCCCCCTAACCCATTATAGCATTGAGAAAAATATGAATAACAAGATTTGTAAAAGTAACCAATGAGTGGCCTCTAAAAAAAGGCAATATAACTTTAGATATAAAGGGATATGGAAATATCTATACCAATAATACATCTCTATATGCGTGAATATCGACCACATGTCATGCTAGCATACATTCTCATATGTTCCCTTTTCTTAAGACCTCGAGGGACCATGGTACACTGAGTATGTCAATCCCATATAGAGAATTCATACTGTCATAATTATCTACGTATAAAATGACTTTTTCGATGAATACATCACATGGTATTCACATTTATGAATAACCACATTAGATTACCTTCATCCGAATAGATTATCACATCAAAAATATTATTTAGGTGTCGCTGCACACTCCCCTATCTAATAAAATCAATTGACCAGATGTCATAATCATTATATACGAGGAAGAATTCCATATTGTTTGATCTCTAACCATTGAAATGAATATAAATATACCCAAATAACCCTAATAATATAATAATTTGGGGCTTTGTAACAAACGTATAAAACCATATATATTCCCTTGTTTAATATCTCTCAAACCAATGGTAATGGTAAATTTTATATGACCCACTTACCCCATGTATACAAAATAAATAGAATATAACACTCCATTTGTTAAACATAATGGTTTATCCAACACAAAAAACACTTTTTGTGTCCTGTGAGAATATTCTATATGTCATAAAATTATCATAATCTTTCCAGCCGTATCATTTCATCATAACCAATAATGTCCTATGATGAAAATTGGTTAGGGATAACTCAATTTCATACATTGGGAGGTCAATTATCATTATATTTCATGAAATATCTATCAATATAAACATTTATGAATCCACCATGAATGAATAATAAAGGATATAATTACAATCCAATGATAAAATTTATAATCTTAAAATATATTACGAATACATAAGAATGCCCAAAATAAGAACCATCTATCATATCATATATGTTAGAAAATTATATAAAAATAACGTTTGTTTTATTTTTTTGAGGTTTGTCAAATTATCAAATTTACATACAATTTATTAAACATCTCCATGATACCACCAAATAAAACCCTCCATCTAAATTGTTAATGAGTAACACCTGTGATGAAAACAAGACTGAATAATGGTGAGATTTATGAATAAGATTTTTACTATTTAACTCCTTGAACATACTAAAACTCTTTAAATCAATGACATCCAATATTTTTATGGAATCTTATGTTTTTTACACATAACTTTTTCTATGATTAACATTATCATATATGAAACCATTCCATCAAACATTTCCCTAAATAAATAATATATCAATTTAAATTATTTTTTACAAGGACAACTGAATGTCATTATAGTGGATGTGTTTTTCACTTTCTTATTGTATCTAAGTCTAACTCTATAAATTTATCATTATCATCATAAAATAAAACAATTTTAGGGAATTAAGGGAAATTTTATTTGTTTTTTAATAGAATAATAATTTAGAAAAGAGTGATTTTAACCTTCTCATGAAAACTAAATGTAAATATGTAAATATTTCATTGTCATCATATATCCTTATCTATTTATTATATTAACCATAAATAAATTTATATTGTTACAATACTATAAAACGGGGAAAGGGAAGCGCTACACATTTATCAGCACTTTTTAAAAGCCCTGATAAAGGGTAAAATTCAAAAAAAAATTGAAAACATTTATTAATATATAAAGCTATAAAACTATTTATATTGATATAAATATAATATTTATTTTTTAAATATGTTTTTGGAATGATGAATGGAAATCAAATATGAATGTATATGATATTTAGTAAAAGAGGCTTATAAAATAATTTAAAATATATGTTTTATTAATAATTATGTAATTTTTATCCACCAATAGTCATGTAATAACAATTTGAATATAAAAAAAATTAAAAAATTAAATAAAAGATAAAAAATATGTTGAAAACAAAACACAAACTTCAAAGGGCCATAAATTTTGATCTAAGACTCTGTTTGAGCTCTACAACATATCAAATAGAAGCCTGCGACGAGCTCTACAACCCTGTGGATGGGAGAACCCGTCCAAGGTTTTTTCATGTCCAAAAAGTCCTAGAAGGCCTCCAAAAATGAGTTTTTAGTTGGGGTACCCCAATATTTTACCATTAAAACTACTATAACTTCTGATACCAATGTTTGATAAATTTTTACCATATATCAAATTGATGATCGTTTCATTTTCTTCGATTTGACTGATTGTGGAGCTGAAACAGACTTCTGGATTAGAAGTTATGGTCATTTTAACATTAAGACTTTTCTAACTTCTGATCCGGATGTCTGTTTTTCTTGTACCACATAACATATCGAAGATCGTTCCATGTTTGTCGATTTTAATAGTTTTGGAGTATAAAAAGACTTCTAGATTAGAAGTTATAGTTGTTTTAGCATTCTTGATGACTTTTCACATCCACATTTCTATGTATACATTCATAACTATACACACACACACACACACACACATATATATATATATATATATCATTGTGTGTGTTTGTGTGTGTTCTATATATGTATGCATGTATTTATTTATTTATAAACACACGTAAAAATACATATTCTATAAATGTATTTGAAATTAATCTTATAAATATATATATTAATATACAAATAAATATACAGATAAAAAATTATAACTATATCTATATATATATATTAATATACGAATATATATATATATATTAATATAACTAAATAAATTTATATTAATATGGATCTTTATTAATATACGAACACATATAACTATATATATATAACATGATATATCATTAAAGGTAGAATAAAACAAAATGGCTAAGTGGTAAAGTTGTAGGGCGCAAGGGGGAGGTCCTGTGTTTGAATTCCAGTGGAAGTAGGGTCGCGTGGGTGCAGTGAAGTAGGGTGCAATGTGTGGGTTGAGGGGGCACTGGCGCAGCGAAGCGGAGTGCAGTGTGTGAACCACTCACGAATTATATAAATATATTTTTAGTCTTTTCAATTTTTTTGACATTTATCAGTGTTATTTTTATAGCGCTGATAAAAGACCCCTTTTATCAGTTCTAAAAAAATAGCGCAGATAAAAGTCCCCATTTATCAGCACAAAAGAAAAGCACTGATAAAAGGGACCCCCCTTTATTAGCGTCGTGCTTTACAACACTCATAAAAGCGCTGATAAAGGGGTTTTTTAGCACTAATAAAACTGACTTTTTTAGTAGTGTTATAATATTTTATATGTTTACATTAAACTTATATAGAGTCAAACAAACTCCTACAAGAATCTTAATAATTATAATATCTTTATAATATTTTTCTACGATGAAAAATCCTTTTTGTTTTGGAAATAAATATTTTTTCGTTTTAGTTAGAATATTTAACAAATAAACAATTGTTTCCATATCATATATGAAATTCCATGTGCTTAGATATTTTTTTCACTATATAGGAATTTAATTATTAAAATATACCGATAATTGGTGGTGGGGACACCTTCCCTAATATTTTAACAAATAACATAATAAAAACTTTATCGTGGGTAAAATATATTAATACTTTTTTCATTTTTAAAACATTTTATGATTCCTAAAATATTTTTATTAAATTGAAAATATATTTTTGTTCATAAAAAATAATTATTAATGAAAAAAATAAATTATCATATAATTGAAATGTGATGAAAATACACATCCTTTTCATAGATCTATCTAATCATGAAAATTTCTTCTAGATTTAAATATTCAATATAGTAACTACTTTCTTTATAAATTGACTGTAAACAACAATCAATACCATTTATTCATTTGATTTTAAACTCATGTATATTTATAAAACATATAAACTATATATTTGGTATCATATTCCCTCCAAACTAATGTATTGATTGATATAAAAGTAATGTTCAACATAATTTTCTATTTGATTAAGCATTATTGTAAAGTCTAACAATGTTTTTCCCTATATATTGAACTTTTACCCATATGTATTATCTTTATTATTCCAAAATCTAGACATCAAATGCAAAGATCATCTATTCTCAACAATTTATAATATCATTTAATAAATTTTTATTCATTCAATATGCCAAATAATTTATATAGATAAAAATAGTACTAATATATTAACAAAAATATGTCTTATATGAATCCATTAGTCCCACATATACATTATCATACTTAATCATTTTTACCATATAAGTAAATATTACTATTACTTAGGTCATTTTTACTATAAAACCCTAAAAACATCAATTGGATCATTCTATTCATTTCCAATGAATATAAATTTCATGTTTTTAATAAATTCATCATTTTAATTATTCTTTAAGGTTTTTCTATGGCGCATTGAATTTTTCATTAAAAAACAACATTTAGTAAATTGTCACTATAATGAGTTAATTATGTTAAATTATATCTCTTATTAAATTAATTTAAATGACATGTTTGATGATAATGATGATATTTTCTAAAATAGAATCTTTTATTAGATAACAATAATATTTTATAAACATTTAATAAAGACATTTATTAAATTTTATCTCCCTAAAATGGCGAACACTTTAGAATACATTATATCCAATTGTAGGCCAAGATTCACATTTCACTAATGAATTAATCTTCACCATAATTCAAATAATCGATTATCTATTTAAGAAATACATCATCCAAATAAAACTATATATTACATTTGGATAGTAAACTAGAAAACACTTTTTCCTATCCATCATATAGATAAACCCAACTCTATTACTTTGGTATCTAACCCATAGTGTTTCTCAGGTATGTGTAATCAAAATAATACACCAAGAAATGTATTACACATGATAATCTAGGTGTACATAGATTTTTTATAAAACTAAAATGTTTTATAATCTAGGGTCACCCATTACTTACTTTCCATACATAAGATAATCTTTGGGAACCCAACATTTGTATTAACCTACCCAATTTTATTATTGAGGTCTTAAAATGTGTCACTTTATAAGGACAATGACATTAAGTATTTATAAGTGATTTAAATCTCACCAATTTATCACAAGTTATTACATTTATTAATGTATGTTTGTAAGGATTTTTTTTAAATCCTCTTAAAACGACAACATTAATATGTTCATACCATATCAACGTATAAATCCTTAAACTACCCATAGTCTCTATTACTCACCCAAAAATATATTCCAAAAATATTTTCACAAATCCAAACTAATCGCATGCGTAATGTATATTAACCTTTAATGTAAATTCTTAGAATCCCATGACATTGAAAATCTATTCACGAGTAATCTTAAAGATGTTGATAATTGTCCCCCACTTTTATAGAGTAATATAAAAGCATCCAGGCCAATGGAAGGTCTAAACTAAAATCTCTTTACCCATGCATACATTATTCAAGTGGTAATTTAATTTATCATAACAAAAAACAAAATATGTATAATCTATATTCTACAATTAAATTTGAGATAATAAATTTAACTATAATAGAGGTCGATGTAGAAGAAAATTAGATAATATGTAATCGTACCTATTATGTATTATAAGGGTGGGAAATCTATAGGAATCTTTTTAAAAAATTAAACTAAATCATGAAATTATTCAAAATTTATAAAAAATTTATATCCAGGAAAAATAAACCGAGGAATAAAATTTAAATATATAAATTATTTATTAATATTAATAAGAGATAATCATTTATGAACAGTTCATAATATGGATAATCATAAAAACTTTATAAATTTAGAATTATTAATAATGGAAAATACATAAATTTTAATGTAGACTCCTTATGTACATTTAATAATACTTACCCCATAATATTATCCATTACATGGAAATTTACTTTAACTAAATTATATTCTATGAATTATAAAAAAAATTATAACCCATTTTATATTATGTAAATACTTTATATAATCGAAATATCACATAATTAAGATTACTTGAACTCTAATAATGTCATTTTATTAATCTATATTGATGATATTTAAATGATTTCCGAAAATGAATGAGATGAAATTGGAAATTATGGAATAAATATCTATTACTTTTCAAATAACCAAGGTAATTTATGGACATAAACATTTTTTGAGAAAGTGGTATATGTTGTTTCCAAAATTTTGGCACCATGGGTAAATAGGTTGAATCCTCAGAGATATTTTAAAAATTTACTATTTCTTATAAATAATCCCTTGAAACATATTATAGTTTCAATCTTTCCTAGTTTCTAACATGGACTTGTATTTATGTAAAGATAAGAAAGTTAAAATACAAGACATGTATTTTTTTCAATGTTAGGTACCAATGTTTGTACATAATCATTTATTCTTTCATAATCAATCATGACATATATGTTATACTAACATCTTTCATAGATACAGATTTGGGTAGGGAATGAATCACCCTCAAACAAAAAAATATATTAACTCTTCTGGTTTACAAATGTAAGACTTACACGAATCTCATGAGTCTGCCTAAGGAATATATATTGAACCATTGTATTCAATATCTATAATAAATATATTTCTTTGTGAATTTATATTTAAAACATGTCATTTGTTTTTGAAAATAAACTTTATGAACATTGTATTGGAACAAATTCTTTCAAAAATTTGAACTTCATGATCCCCTTTTTCAGATCGCATTCCCAATATCTAATAGATCTCAATATTTCCAAAAACATTAAAAGGTTCTTATAAACCATTTATATACTGAAACACCCCCTAGTAAACAAAGAAAAAATGTGTAATCTAGTTTTTAAAATATTTCTCAACTTAAAATTTTTTTCCCCTCAAGTCCTTTATTTTTTTAGATTCAACGTTATTCATAAGAATTTTTTAAAATAATGTAATCAATATATATTTCAAATTATTCTAAAAAAATTGGGAGAATTTTGAACTTTTCTCTATGAATGTGGAGTCATTTAATTTCCAACTCAATATATTCACAGTTATTATGGTGTAAAATGATGAAGGAAAAACCCTCTAGGAATATTGATTTTCTTTTTTGGTGATCTTTATAATAACTCCTCTATGTAGTAAATATTTGTCTATTTCTTCATTTTAAATATCCCCTACTTCTTCAAACCTATAATAAATTTCCTTAAGATTCAAGTTTACAGACATGAAATCATCTCCATCTGATGAAATCATGGTTCTTTATCTGATTCTCTATATAGGTTTCTTTTGTCTGATAGAACACTAAAGAAAGTATAATGAACATTATAAAAATATATATCTAAATAAAATTTGTATTCTTCTCTATTTTCTATAAATATTCTTATGTATGTCCAATTAAAATGATTTTATCAATCCACTAAAATTACAATATTTCCACAGTGTGATGAATTTACTCCAGTAAAATCATTAGTTTTCCTCCACCTAGTGAAGGTCATATAGTAAATTCATAATCCTTATTCTATTTTATGATGTTAATTTAGTAAACCAATATTTTATTCTCCATCTAATGATTTTCATCCATTACACTCGTAAGGTTTCCTCTTTCCAAATATGTTCGGCTAGTGAAACCTTGTTTGGTTACCATTGGCTCCCTATGTATAGTAGAATTAATAACATCAACGTTTTATATAATTTATGTGTCAATAAAATTCATGTAAAAATATTCTTAAACCATATACCATTTTAGTAATCATGATGGTAGAATCAATGAGGAACAATAATGAATAATGTAACATAATATCTAGTCATTTTGAAAATAGTGGCCATAAACACTTTTATGTTAAAAACAAAACACCCATAAAAAAATTGTTTTTTATTCAACCTCCCCCTTTAAATATGGTGTCCAGAACAAAATAACTCATTCTACAACTCTCTTTTAAACAATAAGATTTTTAAAATAAAAATATCATGAGAGAACAAAGCCTAATATGGGTTTATTTTTTAGTTAATTTCACCCCTAAATTACAACCAATTATTTGGCCATGATATTGAAATACTCCCCTTTATTTACACACCATAAATTTTTTAACTTATAGGATTGTAACTTCTAGATCATTTAATCACTCTTTATATGAAAATTACATATTCAGATTCACAATATAAATAAAGGACTTATACTTTTAATCCCTATTTTTATACAAAATATAAAGTAACATTTGGGTTACTCTATAACATTCCGTGAGTTAGTAGTGGAGGATCGACAAGTACTTTCAGCCTTTGTTCCTCAAATCATTCCCTTGTTAAATATTTAGTTTATATATTTAATTTTTTTCTCTTTTGTGATGATATAAAGTAGATTTATTTCATTAGTTGAATCATTTTATTACACGAAATGATACTTAAAATCAATGTTCTTGGAATAGGAATATTGGATAGTGTTTTTTGGAAGATCAATGGAACAATTCATATATGAAACAATACTAAATGGTTTCCAGAATTCACCCAAAAAAATTAATAATGTACTTACATCCAAATCATTTGACTACATGGATGAGTAGAAATAACATATTTATATTCATCTATACACATTGTTAAAGAAATTGTTTCATTAATATGAAAACAAAAACCACTACATCACATGGTAAATATTCCCCCCAATGTTTATTTTAAATCCATAGAAGCACTATTCCAATCAATATCTACAAATGAAAGTAATTTTGATTTAATACATTTCATATAAATAAAATTTTGGTTTAAATTTTCTTTAATATATATCAAAATTATCTTGGAAGATATCATGTGAGATTATATTGGACCACTTTGATACTAGAACAAAATTTCATAGGAAAAACAATTTCTGGTCGATATGATATATTATAGAGTAAAAAATTTGATATATTTTTAAATTTCCATTTGATTAATACATTGTTCATATTTTTTTATTCATATTTAAACAAACTGAATTGGGTGTAGACATTTATATTAAATATTCCATGGTAAACATATTTAATTGTTATCTTGAATACTTTTATTATGAAAGGTATATATTTATTTTATTTTTCATGATCTGTAGCGAGAGAAATAAATTCATTTCCCTAAGTATATTCTTTTGCAAGAACCTGATAAATATTCACAAATATAATATTTATCACATGAAAATATTATTTCATGAACAAAAACTATAACAATAAATATTCCAAATAATATTACCCTAAAATAATGATTGCAATAAACTTTCCCTCATGAAAAGTTTATTTGTTTGGAAATTATTAAGTTTTTAACATAAAGGTTGTGGGACCTACTTCAACCCATACAAGGTTTTCCTCCATGATTTTAAAGGATGAACTCATCGGGTTGGTCAATATAAACTTTTTTCTTATCATCCAGATTCAATAATAATTACTTAACATCCATCATATAGAATTTTTATTTCGTATGAGTTGTAATTTCTAAGAGAATTATGACAGTTTAGAATCTTTAAAAAAGGGTGAATGTTTCTTAAAAAAACATGTTCCACCTTTTCATTCCCTTTATAGTTGATAAAAACTTTATTTCTTGAAACCTATCCCTTTTTATTAATATTTTACAACAATACTGATTTAGTTACAATTACATTTTTATATTTTTCTCTTTCTATAAGTCTATAAGTATTATTCATCTCAATTAGATCTAAAACCTCCTTCATAGCTTCAATATATTATTAAATCGCAATTGATTCTCATAATGATTTTTTCTTTTTTGAGAAATGAGGGTTTTTTATCTATTCTTACTTTCCTTTTTCTCTGATCTGAAGCTTCATATCTACTGATTTATTCAATCAGTTCATCAAATTTATTTATCATGTAGAATTTTCAGTTTTTTTCCTTAAGTTTCTTCCTCGTCACGAAAATCATCAAAATGAATTATTTGTAGCTCATTTAATATTTTATCAATTATCAATTCTATTTATTTATGAGGTTCTATGTTTACTTACAATAAAATTATAGTACAATCATTTACATGATCAATTTAATTGAGCTTATTTTCAATTACCTTCACATAGCATTATTCATCAAATTTTTGTGATCATTTACGCTCGCACATATAGCTTCTTCAGTTGGCTGTATACCCTAATACTATTATTTCCTCATACCTATCATCAAATTTCTATAATTATTTCTTTTTTTTGTTTTTATCAGGCATAAACTTCCAAATAAATCAATTATTTTATAGTAGGATTCCTTTTATTCAAAATTTAAAATAGAGTTTCTCCATAGTTTAGTCATAGAAAATATATATTTTTAATTTGAATAGCCGTATAAATTAATTCCCTCAAAAAATATTTTTAATGTGTATACACAAAAATCATAGCTCATTCAATTTCAATTATAATTCAGTTATTCCTCCCATTGAAATTATTTTATTGCGGAGTTTGTGGAGTGTTATATTGATTTTTAATCCCATGCCTTGAAAAATAGTATTCCAATGTGATACATGCAATCTCATTTAATTTTTTTGATAACATATATGATAAATATAAATTTTACCTTATGCTAACGAGCTTGTATCCAAGTGGTAAAATATCCTTCTTGGAATCCAAAAGTCCTAGGATAAAACCTGGTAGGGATGAATTTTTGGGGGCACTATAGCAGTTGTGAAACTATAGTGGCAGAGGCACTATAGTAGGAACTATAGCGGCGATGGTACTGTTGTAGCCCATGTACCGTATTAGTACTATTCACTGAAATGATCTTTGGGCCAATAAATGGGCTTTCATGCCTTGTATTTTGACCACTTTGGTCTTGGGCCTTCGAGCTCTGTAATGGGTCCCCCTTTACCTAGTTAGAAAGTGGTTCTTTCTTTAAAAAATAAATGAGGCTTCGACCCCAACCTTTTAAAAAATAAAATTTCCTTCATCAAAAACCTTTTAAAATGTTTTTAACATCTCAAAGTATCGAATAATGAATTTAAAAATGTGCATTATCTTATATTTATATAGATTAATAGATATGTATTTATCCATATTTACCCAATTAATAAAATAAAATTGAATGTTAACATCATATAAAATGTGATACATATATTAGGAAATGAACATATCCACGATAAATTATATAGTAAAATTGGGGAAATTCAATGTTCAATGGTTATACGAAATTGAATAGTTCAAGGGGACCAAAGTAATAAAAGAGGGGAATGTTAATTATCTCTTTAGAAAAATCAATCATAATCTATCTACAAGAATATTTAGGATGGTATGAATACAAAATACCTCAGGTGGAGTAAAAAAGGGTTGTTTTCCTTGATGAGTGGAAACACAATACAAAGATCTTTTAAAAACATTATCATGGAAAATATCCCTTTTTAAGACATCTTCTTTAAAAATGAAATTTAAAAACATTTTATTTTAAAATAAAACATTTAAAAATGTGATTTAATATTTTATGGAATGATAGCGTGTAAATCCATACATTTTATACATGGTAAAATTTACATTCCCTTTGCATGGTAAATTTTTTTTAAAAATTCCTTATTCAGAAAGGGAAAAGAATATTCCATTGAAAAAATGGGTAAAATAGAGAGGGTAAAAATTTCTTTAATAATACATTTTGAAATAATTTTTGGAAATTTTTTAATAAAAGATGGGGTTTAGAAGAAAACAAGTTCTTTTACTAAATAGAGAAATATTGTCATGTTTTCTTAAAAACAAATTCTAAAACACCATGAGTTAAAAACATCGGTAAAATTGTACCAATACTTTAAAGTGGTCATAAATTACCATAGGAGAGGAATATTAAATGGTTTATTGAACAATGGGCATAAAATTTTCTTGAATTGAAATACCATTAAAATACCATTAATTTTATTAAAGAGGAAAATAATCTTTAATGATTCCAATGTGTTCTTTACCACTTTGAATCATTTTAAATCATAAATCTCATGAAGAAATAATATTAAATGAAATTTATATTATCATGCGTGTATTAATATTCATGATATATAATGTAAAATTGTTGTAGATAAACCATATAAAATACACTATCTTTATTAAAATAAATAAATCTCAATGGAATGTAAATTGAGACGATATCCCCTACCTTTCATTTCATTTTCTGGTGAACGTCCATTAAATTACTCTAAAATAAACCTATGCTAGTTATTTAATTTCTTGAGAAAATTTTTCATGTTTATAATTACATTTAATTTACATATAACATATTATTATATAACTAATTAAATAATTATTTTTACATCGACTGGTTTGACCCAATTCGGTTTATGTATAAAAAATATTTTTGGTAGGTCATCTATGGACAAAGGGGACATTATATAACATATCTTGAAAAAATCATGAAATGATTATCTTATTTATAAATAAATTATACTTTAAAAAAAACAATTAAATATGGATGTAAAAAAATGAATCTGCATTACAATCATTGAGACGGTAGGTCATTCGTACGAATGACTAAAGTTCTAATTTTCAATGATTGTTATGGAAAGAAGGTATGTTGAATAAAATATATCTATAATTAACATTATATAACAAATAAAATATTATATAGAATAATTGTGATATAAAATAAATCATATCGTGTCAAGGAGGTGGTATTCCACACATCCACTACTAACAGTATCACTTTTTAGTGTGTTAAAGGGTAATAAAGAAATTGATATATATATATATATATTATTTACATAAAAATAATTATTTCATGAATATAATATAGATATTACTTAGGTACAATATGTTTAATTATAATAATATTTTATATGTTTCATGCATAGCGTGAATGAATCACATCGATTTGTGGAGGTGGTAGTCCATAAATGCACAAATGATGTTATCATATTCATTCAAAATGGAAAGTTAATGGTTTTGTGTTGGAAATGAATTAAATAAGTATATATAAATAATAAATTACATATATAACTTATAAAAATATATTTTCTATCATAATTTCCCCCGTGATAAGTGGTAATAGGTAAAGTGAACAATCATTATTGCATGAGGTCGTAGTTCACCATTCATGTAAACAATATATTTTTTACCCATTAGTTGGAAGTGATTGTTAGTGTTGGTATAACAATTAAAAAAATAAAATCACATTATATTTAAGATAATTTTGTAATCCTATTATTAAAATTTAAAAATAAATGAAGTGGTGGAGGTTTAAATGAAAGAAAATAGATCATTGGAAAATGATACCTTAAAAATCTGCTAACTTCGTTTGGTTTTTACCAAAGGGCTTCAATAAAATGATTTGTTCCCAAAGGAATAATTAAAGGGATATGGGATAGATTTTGGGGATATATTTGGAAAGATAATGGAAGAAAATAAGCTGTTTGATAGGTGTTAGTAATGGGAATAATTTGTGCTCTTTTTTAGTGGAGGAGGAGTGACACTCTTGAAATATTTTGACAAAAGAATCCCTAGCACGTTTTTCATATTGAAAGTGATCCCCATAATAGTCCAATTTAGATAAAAGAGAGTATAGGGTCTAAATATGTCCATAAAATAACTCTTTGACAATTTTATCTGTAATTTTGGGCCTTAAGGTTAAGGTTTAGTCCCTTAATAATCTTAATTTAACCTTAATCGTTATAATTAATTTGAATCACTTTCACTTATATTTTTGGTAAAAAATAATTTGTATAATTAAAAATTATAAATTATTCTAATTCAAAATATTTAATCCATTTTTATCTATTACAATCATATAAGTGATATAATTTTATTTAATGTTAATCCTACGGGTGGGATGACAATGCAGGTTTTTATTTTAAAAACAGCCAAAAATTTGCTATGTTTTTATAATCAATTTCAAAGATAAATTGATTCCAATGAGATAAATTTTATTAATTGGCCAATATATGATATAGGTAAACTTTAAAACTGATTAAAATTAAAAAATAACCTTATAAATAAATTATATTAAGAAGTAGTTTTGAACTAAAATTCATTATTTTTAACTATTTAAAAATGACAGGTTTTCGACAAATATAAAAAATTTACAATAACCTATGTTTTTTGTTCTTATTTCAAATAATATGTTTAGTTTGAAATATTAAAATAATTAAATTGTCAAAATTAATATTTAAAATTGGTTCTCTATTAAAAGGTGGTAATGTTTCATTTATAAAACTATAGGCATTTTTGTGTGAATTTTTTTTATTTCTATCTTAGGCCTCTAAAACGATATTAATGAATATGAAAAATAATAATTCAATATATAACATATATATTTCCTTAAAATAATTCATTAATTGTAGTTAATTGTTTTCATTATGATAAAACACCTTCGGAAGCATAAAAATAAAAATATTTCTTTTTTATATCCAATTGGTTCTTATTTTTGTTTCTCATTAATTGGAAACCAATGAATTAATTTTATATTTATATAAACCATAGTTTTTCATAATTTATTTAGTAATATTCATAAAAAAACATATTTTCTAGGTTATATAATAATATATTAAATAATAATATTTTAATAAGAAATTGTTATTTAGTGAAACCTGGTCTTGCATGTTATGAATTATATCCAGGAAGGTCACTCTTATGTGTAATGAAAGCTATCAATGAAGTTATATATTGCGTGTGATGAAGGATAACATAGTGTTGTGTGAATTATAAGAAATAAAATATATTATATTTATTTTGGAATGTATCGTATCATGTTAATATATTCCCTTTTACACTTGGTGTTGTGTGTCATAAACAATTTTGAATACAAAGTTATAATTTATAATTTAGGGGTGTTATTTTCATCCCACCTTAATTAAATTTCATATTTACAATTTAAAATCAATATTGGTAATATATTGTTTTATATTTCCAAAATTTAAATCCCATATTATGAAAAGGGTTGATAACACATCTTCTAGAAAATATATAATGGGTATTGTGAAGATCAGATGAACTACTATGTAAATAAGTCTCTAAGTTAGAGAACATTAGTGGAAAGTGAAAATACATACATAGAGGAAATGAATAAATATTTATAGGGAGTAATTTTGGTCATAAATAAGAAACGAGTGAATGATAAATAGAAAGGTTAAGGACTAAAATCTATAAATAATTTTTTAATTAGGAACCATTGGTTCAAACAAAATTAATTTATTTGGACAACATTTTATCTCTGATTCATTTTCATAATATTTTGTAATTATATTACTTCCTAATAATATAATATAATTTAATTACATGATATTTATTAATTTTATATTAATAATTATACTTTGTGGTTTTGCATTGATAAATTAATCCAAAAACTAATATTGATGCCAGAAGTAGTAAAATAAATTTCTAAAGGATCTTAAAGCCCATAAATTTGTTACAAGTCTAAGTATTTATCTCCAAATATTTTCCAAAACTAATATATTTAATAATTTAATCCCTAAATCTAAAATAAACACTATTGTTTGGTCATTAATTTCAATTGGTCAAATTTTTTTGACTAAAAAAATGATTTTTTTACCAAGACATTCTTTAGGACAGTGGTTAATGTAAAACCCTTATTGTTATTCGATAATGGGTTTAAGAACCACATAATATATTGATTTGATTGGTTATTACCCAACAAATAGTTTATCCCTTTCTAAAACCATATTAATATAATTTCTAAAATAAGTATGATGGGTATCCTTGAAATTAGGTAAATCATTAAATATTTATTTAACCACAATATTTAATACAACCTCAATACATAAATACTTCATCCCATTTATTTTAACATATTTCCTTCCATGGTATATGTTTCATCAATAATATAATTTCTAGGATTTCTTAATCATGACACCTTATCTCTAATATAAAACAACTTAGGTTTAACCTAGGTTTTTCATTGTCAAAATTATTTATAGTGGTTTGTTAATAAAATGTAAATTATCCTAAGAATATACCCCATAAGAGGAAAACCAGGTTCCCAATAAGAGTATTTATTGTGTACTAGGTTAACCTGAGTCAGGATCAAAACACCTTTTTAGTGGTTTCACTCTTAGGTACATCTGTTCCAGAACCACATTCACTTGTAGTACCCATACAAGATTGTATTTGTAGGAAAACTAAACAATCTCTATCTAACTAAAACATTAGTATTCTCTTTTATACTTATCCTCAAATTATACCTTGGTAATATTTTATCTAATACATGTTTTCCTAAATGAAGATCACAAGGTAGATACTAGTATTTCATTGATACCAAATTTTGCGACCCAACCCAGAAAAGATCAAATTCAATTTATTCTATAAATTACTATTTCATGATTACAATTAATCAATTCATGAAGGACAAAGAGTTTATTAGTCTTGGTAAACCATATACATACATGACTGTTGTATTATAAATTAATAAACTAATTACAACATATGTCTTTTTCCTAAATAATTAACATTGAGGATAACATTATTCCATATTGTATATCCACACATAACATTCATTGTATGTTTATTTTATTAATGTGGAAAGGAAACATAATAAGGGTGATCTGAAATGCTCAGTAAGGGTAAATTATAATAGAGGAAATAATGGATCAAAAAGAATAATAACCATGGAGTGATAAATAAAAGAACACACACACCATGAAATTAATAATTTGAAGGGACATCCATAAACAATATGGAAAGTTAATAACTAGAAACACATTCAATTCTAATAACTAGATTAGGAAAAATCATTATAGAATTGTATGAAACTAAAACACATTCAATTTACTAAATTAACTGAAAATGAAATCTTTCTATAGATATTTTGATTCATAATCCCATGGATGAATAATAACTAACAATAAACGCATGAAATTATTGATTATTGGATACCATGTTTCCTTGGTACATGGTTACATTACCATAAAGACCTTTCCTAAGACTGTTTACCACATATTTGGTAAAAAACAACATAAGGAGGCTATCCAGATGAATCATCCCATGATACTACCAAAGTATTAAGGGTATATCTATAACTCTTCTAAACGTGTGTCATATGTGTCCAAAACATTCCTCATATATAGAAAAATTGATTTAAAAATGTGCATTATCAAATATCCTTATAGAGTATGATATATAAACTTATCAATATTTATCCAAATAATCATATAAATTTATATTTTAAAATCATATAAAAATGATATATGGTTTAGGAAATGAAGATATCCATGAAAAATGAATTGGAAAAATAGGGAAAATTTAATGTTCAATGATCACATGAAATTGAATATTTCAAGGGGACAAACAAAATCAATGAAGTGAATGTGAATAATAAAATTGGACAAATGATTCATAATCCATACATATTAATATTACATATTTTATAAATATAATAAACCCCATGTAAAAAAAAGGGTTTTTGTCATTGGTGAATGGAAATATTATAAAAAGATATTTTCAAAACATTCTTGTGGAAAATATCATTTTCCTTTGAAAAAACATTCCAAAAAAAATTTCATTGAAAATAAACTTTAACAACATCGTCTTCAAAAGTTTACCATTTAAACATGAAAAGAACGCTTTGAAGGAATGACTGATGGTAAATCTATTCATTCCTTACAATGTAAGAAGAACATTCCATTTTTACCATAAAAATGATAGAAAAAATACTTATTAAGAAAGCAATAATAAGATTCCACTGAAATAATTGGCAAAAGAAAAAAGTGTAAAAAATTCATTAAAAATTCAATTGATGAAAATTTAATAAAACATGTTTTGAAGATGACACCAAGTTCTCTGACTAAAGATTGAAATGATGTCAGTTTTGTTTTAAAAACATTTTCCAAAACCCCATGAGTTCCAAAGAGTAAAAAAAGGTACTAATAATTGAAAAAGTAAATTAATTACTAGATGAGAGGAAAATTAATGGGTTTATTGTATAATGTTAATATAATTTCCTCAAATAAAAATACTATTGAATGATCATTAATGTTATTGATGTAGAAAATAATCCTTAAAAATTAAAAAGTGTCTCATACCACATTGAAACATTTTAAATCACAAAAATCATGAAGGAATAATATTAAATTAATTTTATATTACACTGAGAGTAATAAAATCCATCATATATCATCTTAATGGGAATTATATAACACATATAAAATTAAATTTGTTTGTAATAACGAATAATTCTCAATGGAATTTAAAATGAGATGATATCCCTTACCTTGTGTTTCCATTTTGGGTGAACGTCTATTAAATTCATATATAATAAAAACTTTTCAATTATTTACCTTATTTAGAACCTTTTTCATGTTTATATATTTTTTATTTAACTTAATATAATGTTTTATACAATTTCATAAACTATCATGTTTACGTTAGTTGTTTTGACGCAACAAGGTTTATGTGTCAAATTTTTTCTGTAGGTAAACTATGGTCAATGTGATAAATATATAACAAATATAGGAAAATAATAATGAATTAATTATCATATTTATACTTCCGTTATACTTTTAATACAATCTTTTAACATGGTTAGGAAAAAATGAATCAATGTCATAATTAAGGAGATGGTTGGTCGTACATATGCTTGAGTAATATTCTCATTTTCAAAGATCGATATAGAAAGACGGTAAGTACAAAAATATAATTATAGAATGATAATTATACCATAAATACCATATTATATATAATTCATGTGATTTAAAATGAATCACATCAGGTTGAGGACACAGTAGTGCACAACTCCACGACTGAGATTATTACTTTTAAGTGTGTGAAAGGGTAATGAAGAAAATGATATATATATATATATATATATTATTTCTAGAATAGTAATTTTTTTATAAATAATATATATATATATATATATATATTATTTCTCATATGAAGTTCTATGTATTGAGTGAATAAATCACATAGCTTTGAGGAGGCGGTTGTCCACACTTCCAAAAATGATGTCTTCATATTCACATAAGATGGAAACTATAAGGGTGTGTGTGGGAAAAGAATTAATGAATATTAAATAAATAATAAATATAATATAGATAATATATAAATTTATTTTACATTATAATGGCCTCCATGATAAGTGGTAATAGTAAAAATGAACAATCATCATTTCGTGAGGCTGTAGTTCTTCGTACAAAAAATAGTATATTTGTTACCCATTAATTGGAAGTCTGTGTTAGTGAAGTTATAAAACATAATAAATTAACATAACAGTATATTTATAGAATTTTTTTCATAATATATTAATTATTTAACAAATATTTAAGGGGTGGAGGAATAAATGAAATAAAAGAGGTCATTGTAAAATGTTACCTTTAAAATCATGTAACTCCTATTGATTTATAAAAGTGGGATTCATTGGATGGACTTATTCCCAAAATAAGGATTCAATGTATAGGGAATGGTTGAGGGGAAGATATTTAGAAATATAATTGCTGAATATAAGTGGTCTAAGAGTTGTAAGTAATGGGGAAAAGTGGTATCCTTTTGCAGTGGTGGAGGAGTGGCAATCCTGTATAATTTTGATAAAGGAATTCCTACCATGTTTTTCATACTCAAAGAGGATTAATAGCGGATCAATTTAGTTAAAAGAGAATATAAGATCTAAATATTTCCATCCCATGGGTCTTGCACAAGTTTATAGGTTGTTTTGTTCCTTGAGGTAAAGGTTTAGTCCCTTATTAATCTTAATTTTACCTTAATCATTATCATTAATTTTAATCACTTTCACTAATAATTTGGGTACAAAAATGTTTTTTCTTCATTAGAAATTATAAAAAAAATAAAGGATCCATAAAAATATTTTCCTATGAAAAAATATATAAAAACCTGGATTGGAAGAGTCATGGGTATAAAGGATTATTATAAAAACCGGAATATGACATACCACCCATATCTAAAATTACCAAGTATCACAATATGTTGTGATATTGAAGGACCAAATCATATCTGTCTCTATGAACTATTTATTTGAAAATATATCCACCACCTGATTTTATTCCTGATACATTTGTGATACTGCCAATGTGATCTTTTCTACTTTGTTTAGATTTTCAATCCATCGGTATAATACCCTCCACGGCACATCCTTTTTTTGTTTTTAAAGAATTTACAGCAACATCTGAGTCAAATTCAAGACACAGAAAATTATATGTGTATTTGATAGAATTCCCAAACACATATGTAATATCCAGATGTTCAAATTCATATGTTGTCCCAATGATTGTGTAATGATAAAAACATCCCAAGACAAAACCTAAGTGTGTTCGAAAGACACCCCACAACCTGAAGGTCGAGGAATCTCAGTGGAAGCCCTATCAACATTAACATTGATCAATGAGATGATTTGAATCCATTATAAGGTAGTATTATTAAGCATATGGAATCAATTTTTCAAAATTCCAATCATATATTAGGTAGAAATTGATTTAAATTTAAACCCCCTGGCGGGATGACAATACATGTTTCTAAAGTAAAAATGTTTGAATGTTTTCATTGTTTTTTAATAAATATGAAAGTGGAATTAATTAAAATGACAAAAATTATATTAATTGAGAAAACTATTACGTAATTAAACATTAAAACCAATTAAAATTATAATTTATCCCTATAAATAAATTAGATTAAAAATCGGGTTTGAACTAAGATTTAGTATTTTTAAAATATTCAATTGAGAATTAAATGTTTCCAAAAAATATGAAAAAGTAACCATAACATATTTTTTATTTTTATATTTAAAATTTTAATTTTATGTTGATATATTAAATCAATTAAAATTTCATTGTTCATATTTTAAATGGTTTCCCCATTAAAAGGAGGTAAAATTTCATTTATAAAAACACATGTATCTTTGTGTGAAATTAGGGTTGTTCTAATATTATGTCTATCAAACCGAATAGATAAATATAAAAAATATTTTACTGAATATATAAAATATATATTTAATGATTATAAATCCCCAATTTTAATTACTTATATTTATTAAGTCAAAACTCTTTTAGAAGAAAAAAATAATATTTCTTTTTATATCCAAATGTTTCTTATTTTGGTTTCTCATTAAATGGTAACCAATGAATTATTTTTATATTTATATAAACCATAAGTTTTCTTAGGCTATTTAATACTATTAATAAATGATAAAAACCACTAGGTTATATCATATTATAGTAAATATCAAAAATGTAATAATATATTATTATTTGGCGAAACTTGGTCTCGTGTGTAACGTAAGCTATTGAGACAGATCTCTCTTGCGTGTAAAAAAAGTTATCAATGATGAAATCTATTGTGTGAAATATAGGATAACTAAGTTTTATGTGAATTAGAAGATATATAATATAATATATTTATTTTATATTTTAATATATAGAGTTAAAATATTTTCTTCTTACTCTTGGTGTTATATGTCATAAACACTGCGGAATACAAAGTTATATTTTCAAATTTCATTGTATTACACTCCACCTTATATTTTTTTTCCAAAACATTACTTGAGTCATCTATGAGAATTTTCCAATTAAGGTTCTATATTATATATCTCTTTTAGTTTATAGATGTATCATTGGTCTATAGAGATAAAAGTGGTTAAGTTTAAGAGGTTGAATATACTAAACATCCTCAATTTGAGGACTTATTTTGAACATTCCTATTTATTCACATGTCTTAAAAATAATATCTATTTACATCCTTTTTTTCATTATGATCTATCACTACATATTTCGTAGATATTTTAATCAAATTTCATTGTCCAATATTCCCATGTATCCTTCACCGCAATTCATTTTTATATTTATCATTGAAATAGAATGATTTACTTGGATCTCAGATTTAAAATAAATTCACCTTAGTTATTTATTCCATATTAATAATAATTCCATTTTTTGAGCGATTTATTATGAAAAAATATTATTTGAAGATATAGTCATTCCCATCATCACTAATCTAGTTTATTAGTAGTGAATACTGTTTAAAATCATAAAAAAACAGAACATCTTTCCACATTAGATTTCTTGATTTAATTTCATCTATGCCAATACATTTAATCTTGAGGGTTCAATCATTTAAAAATGTAGAAAATCCTCTAACATAATCTTATTTGTTTTTTAGTATTTTTTTATCTTTTGACATATATAAAAATCATTTAGTATAAATAATCCAAGGATTTTCCCTTTTGTTAGATTTTAACCCAACATTAGTTTAAAATGACTTTCTTTTACCATCCATTTACCAAGTGCATTCTTTCTGATGAGTGAAACTTGTGTTGGAATAATAATCAAATATACATCTTAATGATAAACATATTGAACTCATATTCCAAATCCCTTTTCATTACGTTCATAATTATTTTTTCTTTCAAACTTCTTTCCTTATATACATTTCTTCTATATATCGTTTTGATATTTCCCATAATTTTTATTAATATCCCTAATATTTCTCATCCATTTGGTATTTTTCCAACGTGACTCATGTCGTTCCTATGGATGTTACATATTTTACCCATAGTTATAAAATATATGTCCAAATTTTCTACCACACCAACAATGACATTGAATCTTGGTCTTTAATATTATTAAAAACATTGAATGAAATATTATCATCGAGGTTCATCATAAGTTTTAGCTTCTTTCAAAATAATAAATTATAATATTTGTTAATTACTAGAAATCATATACTTTTGATTTATTTTAAAAGGAATTATGTTAATTAAAATCATTTATAATCGATGACTAATCTTTTCTTATCATTGATCTTTCTTAGTTGAGAAATAATAGAATCTTTTGGACTATCTTGTTTATATCAAACATATTTTATATAGATGTATAATCGAAAAATTACAGAAAATTGTGGGTGAAATTTATTTTCTTTACAAAAATGATCATTTATCCTATAAAGGGATTTTGCATCTTTAAGTCATCTTGGTGAAGTCTTTCCTAATTATTATTCCTTCATGGAATGTTTCACATCATTATATTTTGATAAAATTTATTATTATAAAATTATTAAATTAAGGGATTTTATTTCCTCAATATTTCCTTCCAAATTTTTATGTAAATCCTCAACTAAAAATTCCTTATAAATTAGTTTGGAATCCTTATTTATTTTTCAGTTTTCTTATAATACACCTAATGTTATAATCATAATAAATACTCTCTGTATATTTCTTCACTTTCTCATTCTTCACTATATTTTTTATATTTTTTATTTCCATTATCCATGAGGTTAGTGATTTTTTGGTAACTTCTTCATTTGATAAATTAAATTCATTTGAGTAATTCTCATCTTATATAAAAATCATGCTCCTTCTTGTTTTTATTGAAATTCCTATTTTCTCTCATAATATTTCATCACATCATTATAATTTTTACCCCACTTTTTTTGATATGTTTTCATCCATTAAAAATAATTTAATTTAAAACCATAGTTGTTTGGTTAGTCTAAAAGAATGCTATAGATTTCTCACCACTTAAAACATTTTAGAGGAGGTTTTACCACTTTAATTTCCTTTATGAGTTCCATGATTTATTAAAATGAAATCCAATACTATATAATATTATCTATCATCTAGATATTCGTATTTTGACTTTTTGGGAATAATTATTTATCTTTTACCTTCTTATTAAATATCATATCTTTTACCATTTCATGTGTAAGGAGAATGTTATGAATATTATATTGAGAAGTTGTTTCTTACCATGGATAGTGGAGATTATGGGATTAAATAAATTAAGAGAATCACTCGTAATTTTTTTAAAGTAGTTTAATATGACAAAGATTCTCCATATATTCTAATTTTACTAACTATTTCAATTACTTTTGTAAAAACTACACAAAGGTTTCTTCCTCTAAAATATTATGATCAACGAATTTACTTCTACATATTTGATAGTTTGTTTCCTTCACTTTATCATTTCCTTAAGAAATGTTTTCAATTTTATAATGAATCTCCTTATTTGTTTTAAGACCCATCACCTTTGTTTAAAAAATTCTGAAGGATACATAAGTATGGAATCTTAGCCCTTACCATAATTTTCATAATTATTTTTATCAATAAGAGTAATTAGTTTAAAATTTTCTCTTGTTGTAAATTTTATGGTTATTTCATCTACCAAATTTAGACCAAGTTATTTATAAAGGGTTTCATCACATTCCACCAAACATGATATTTTATCCCACTCCTATTATGAACTCCCCTAATTCTAAACAGATTTATTTTATCTGTACATAAACAAATAGAAGTAAAGATAAATATTTTATTTGATTTCAATTAACATATCTAGGAGTGTATCCAAAATGGGAATGGGTTTGAATTATTGTTGAACATTTTTAAAAAAAATTAATTGGAAATTAACATTTGAAACTTTATAGAGTTTAGATCCATTCATTTTTATATCTCATCCTCAATCATATGTAACAATAAAAAATATAAAATAAAAGGAACACAATTTTTACAATGTTCAGTCCCAATGTGGGTACCTACTCCTTAGAATTTTCGGAATCACATTAGACATATATATTACACAACCCTCCATCCGAGATAAAAATAAGGGTAACGAATGAATCACCCATAATATAAATAATGGAGGGAAGGAATCTCCCTCGGTGCAAGAATTATTTTCCTGTGGTTCTTCCTATTTAAAAAATTCTACTTTACCAGAATACCACTTCTAAACCAAATAGATATATCTTGAACCATAAATTTATTTATCTATAATGAAAATCAACCTCTAAGACTTTATATTAGAAATATTTCGTCTTCTATTCCAAACTCAATCTTCTATAACATTAAAATTGTAACATCATCTTCAAAAAAAATTTCATATAGAACTCCATATTTAGAAATTCTTCCCCATAGCTCGCAATTCTCAACATTTTCAACAATATTTAAAATTATCATATAATTATTTTGAATAATAACAATTCCTCTCATAAAAAAATTGTTTACAATCCTATTATATAAATTCCACTCAACATAAACATTAATTTTACAAATTTTAGGCCTCTTATATTTGAAAATTCATCATTATTTATAATACTTTCATCAAATATCAGCAACAAAAAAACATTTTAAACCTTCCCCAAATAGTAGTGAGAATTATATAATTTCCTTCACAAATGTAGAGTAGTTTAAAATATAACTCATAATATTCACAGTGTTTAGTGTGTATAAAAATGGAGGCATATCCATTCAATAATCACAATTCTATCTATTACGTGACCTTCTAATAAAATCCACTTTCTAGTAAATATATGTCCTGCAATTTTTTTCCATATCCCCTCCATCAAAAAAACTCTATGTGATAATCATAATATTTGATTACAAAATCATAAATGATTCTCTATATGATGGATTCAAAATTTTCTATTTAGTTCTCTAAAAATTTTTCCACCATATAATAGACTCACAAATATTTTTTCATTGATCCCAAAATATTTTTCTATCAAGTATAAATATTCATTTTTCTCCATCTGGTACACCTTTTTGTTATTCTTTATACAGTTCAACTTTTGGATGTTCGTCTAGTAAAAAAATTATGTATTTATTCTAATGAAAATATTTCCAATGATTGATAAAGTTCATCGAAGAAAATCATATGATTCTCTTTTTCCGATGAATATTATTTGGAAACTCATTTGTTTTCATTTATCTGATGAAGTTAGTCTAGAAAATTGCCACGTTTTCTTACATTAATTGAAATTCATCTGGTGAAAAATAATTTGGTGACCATCATATATATTAATCCAGTGGAATTTATAACTTCTACTATTTAAAGGTTTTTTTTCTCAAAATATCATGAAAAGAATCAACTTCAACCTACAAAAGTATTGTAATTCATGACGTTAAAAGGCTTTAGGAACAATAAATTATTTTTTATTTAATATCAAGACCATCTAAAATTGGTGGCCTGAAACTATTTTATGTTGAAAATAGATCCAATATGTTCAAAAAACACATGGGTTCTTTGGTATGAATATTTATTAATATTTTTTACTAAAAATTGTTTTCTAAAAGGAATGTCAAAAAATAATTTTATAAAAAATGTTTTTAAAGAATCTATGATCACCTAATCTTCATATATACCAAAAAACATTATTTCATTTTTTGAAAGTTCTAATGAGAAATTTAATGATAGGTATGATGGGTAAACTTAAACAATTAATTTGTTTCAAAATATATTAAAAATTTAAATAAAATACTCTAACTTGATAAAAGTAAGAAATATATTTTTGAAATTTTTATTATACAATTTATTATGTATTATTACACTCATAATAAATGATTTAAGAAAAAATTGATAATTTTGGAAAAATAATATATTAGAAACATTATAATGGGATGAACAAAAGCATATTATACTTACTGATATGTTAACTATACCTCCTATTTTAAGTTTTAATATGTTATCTTTTCTCTAAAAGATAAATTTATCACATTTATAGTGTTGAAAATATAATTTCTAGTATTTAATGGAAAAATTTGAGTTTTGTTTGTTTTATTCTTTTTAATATAACATCAATCTAAAATTTTATCTAGATATTGAATTTATAGGGTACTTTATATATAGAAAGTGTACATTTTAAAAATATATTTTTTCTAAGAGTCTCTAGTTCCTCATTCAAGCATTACTAGAATATTATTACACTCATCACTATTAAAATGAAATATGTGGTAGTTGAAAGTTGTTTTGTGCATTCTTGTGGACGGAAAAAATTATTTGTGACCTCAATTTAACATTTTATCATTTATTGATTATATATAATGTTCCCAGTTATATATTACATTGTAAATATCTTCAACATAACTCATAAATAATTTTTATTGACAATAAAAAAAATTAAATTCAATATAAATGAATATATGTATATGAATAATGATAATTTGAATAAATATACAACTTTTTTATATTTTCATCCAACATTTTCATTTTTCCATAGACCCATGAAAACTCTATTAGGTTAGACTATGGTTTTCTTTAATTAAATATTTCCCTTAATGTATTCACTTTAACCATATCTATTTCATAGGATTGAATGAAAACTAATTTAATATATGAACAGTATCGTGTATAACCAAAATTAATGAAAATGAATAACGAAACTAAAAGGACCCAATGGGTTTCACTTTGTTTACCAAAAATAGGCTTTATACAAGGATAATCCAACCAGTAATGTACTAGTCTACCCATATCTAATACTCACTATTTTGAAAAAATTACTTAAACAATGGTCACTTTACTTCTGGTTTCATAACATGTATTATTGACTTTGGAAACACTCATTATTACCCAAGGGTCAATCCTCCTTTATATACTTTTAGGAGGTTCTTAAATATTTTATTGACTTCAAGGGTTTCCCTATATTAGTATATGGGGATTGATATATTCTACCCCCAAACTCTATATATATAACAGCAATAAAATATACCTTTTTTATTCATTCCTCAAGAAATAAATTCAGATTACCATGATGATTGAATTATTTATAGTTCATTTATGAACAACCTTCTTTTTATGGTCCTGATATGATCAACTACATATGATGGGAGTTAATCTAGTATCTCCATGATTATCTATGGAATAGTTGTATTACCTTAATCATGAGTAATAATATAAGAGTTCTCTATTAAGATATATAATCTTTAATTATTTCCATTACTCTTTATTTTTTATGGATGTGTTGATGAAAAATAATTCTTATATTTTTTTAATCTTCTATATCTTACCTATCAATCATAAGTGACCCTCTTATATCAGGTTCCCATATCAAATTTATATATCAAATTATTTCTCTTTATTTATGAATTTATCATTTATTCTTGTTTGGATATTTATGAAAATATAGAAATATAATAACTATAAAATCAAGAAATAATTTCCATTTAAATATCTATAATTGATATCATATATATCCTTTAAATAATGGAAATAGATATTTTTATTTAAATTTATAAAAATAATAGTCATATATTTCATTAAAAAACCATGATTTTATCTATTTAGATATTCTATATACATTAATTATAAAAAAACACTAATCATTTCCCATTATTTTATTAATCTAACACTTACATAACATCACAACTCAAGTGTCACATACATTAGACTTGAAAACATAATTCAATCTTATAAAACTCTATATATTTTAAATATTAACATTGAAAATAATGTTTCAATATTACATGAAATCATATCAACATCACCGACATAAACTCTAATTTATGTGAGCTCTGATAAATTTAGTTTTTTTCCAATATAGAAACTTCAACTCCCCCAAAATTCATAAAAAATCCATCAAAACCATCACACAAATTATATAATGCTTAAAGAATATATATATAATAATATCCTTCATCACTCAGCTATAAATTCTCACATACCTATTATCAAAAAGTTATCTTAGCCTATCCATCTTACTATTACTACATTCTTTTATCCTACATTTTATTCCCTTTCACATGATGAAAATTTTTATTTCTCTATGACTGATATGTGATATTTTATTATTTTAATACTATTCCAATATTAATTCATTTAATATATATTCACAACACCATGATAACAAATAGTAGTCCTTTAATTATACAAAGTATATGAAACCATGAATTTGATATTAATTCTAGCATAAGAGTATCCACAATACTATTAAAGGATTCATAATAAATATAATATACAACCTTTAGTAAACACAATCAAAATAAAATATATTTTATTTTATAAATGAAATACATGAATGAGATAATATAATGGACAACTTAAATTTAACTATTTTTCTCCAAAAAATTAAAATGAAATCTCAGGAAAGGGTTATATCTGTTCAAAGAATGGTTTTTCTTTCTCTTTCTATGACATATTTTTTTACTTTTTAAAAGACAAAAAAACCCGAAGAAAGTAATATTGTGAATAAAAGTTATGGTTGACCCCAACAATACATTAAATTATTTTAAATATTTAACATCAGCTATAATATATCTAACGGTAAATAACATGTGTATTATCTTTAAACCAGTTATTTTTCAAGATTAATTTTATCCAATTATGAATATGAAAGATTTTATTTTTTAGTGGTTGAAACTATAGTTTCTATATTTTTGAAATTTAAGGAGATCAATTATGGTAAATTAATTGACTAATGGTGTTTTTAGAGTTTCAATCATTTTTGAAGGAACTTATTATGTTTTTGAAGTAAAAAAAATACCAAAATAACATGTAATAATCATAATCCCTACAACAAAATACTTTTTTTTAACATTTTTATCAAAAATAAAATTATGATACAGTGCACAAGGTTAGGAGACAAATTTTTTATATAGAATGAAATTAATTCCTAATGAATATAGAAAATGTTTCCAAAAAATTTGAATTTATATTATATTATAATGTATTATTTATTCTAATAAACATCTAGGTGGGAAGGGATCATTTACAAAAGTATAATTTCTTATTTATTTTTTCTTTATAGAAATATTTTATTATAAAATATTTATTATTCTTTTTAATAAATGGATACTATTCATATAGACAAAACATTCTCATTCTATGAAATAAATATATTGATATAGTTATGGTGAGCAGTATTTTATCATAGATTGTTTAATTAACATATGGAATTTCAGTATAGTTCAGCATGCGTGATTATATAAAAGTTTCACAAATCAAAGTTGTGAAGATTATGATACTACTATATGGGAGAGAAATATTCCAACTCTATTATATGTTTTCAACAAGATAATATAATGTTAGACTTTATTATATATAACAATAAATGATAGTATGATAAATGATGATACCATAATAATTAAAAACATGTTTTTGATAACAAGACAAGGCGTCATGTGGATCTAGAAATAGAGAAACCAAAAAATTAGATGTTTTAAAACATTTACTAAATAAAAAACAGATGTTTTATAGAATTCATGAAACATTTAGATACTTTCATATGAGTTGATAATTATAATAGTGAAGAATTTAAATAAGATATATGTCTTGAATAAAGAATAAGAAGTTTCTCAGTAGTTTAGAGGATATTTTTTCAACGTGATCTCAAATATATTAACATAACTTGAAAAGAGATGGATGATTTTTTTGTGAGAATACACTATTAAAAAATCAAGGAGGATACAAGTCATCAGTTTATAGATATAAAAAATCCTTTACCTGTACAATGGAATGTAGCTGAAAAATTTGGTGATACACCCATTCCAAAAATAAATTAGAAAACAGAAGCTGATGAATACTTAGTCAACTGTAAATAAAAAAAGATTAATTTTTGTAAAAAGTAATAAATGACGATTCCTTCTCTATAAGAAAGGTAATCATGAATTCATATATTTCTTCCATATATTCAAAAAATCTCATCAAATTCCCTAATTATTGTTGAATTTTCAAGAAATATTTATGAATATATTTCATTAGTGATAAGAAAGGGAAAATGAAATATTGTATTAGAAATGGAATGTTTAATTTCATTTTCATTTAAAGACACTATTTTTTCATCAATAATGAGTGATTATTTTATGATTAAAGAGGGTTGCGATTATTCTATAGAAGTTTATAATCATGATGTTGAGGATAATGTATTTACTTTTACTCTTAATGATATCTCTAAACATATCATTAATTCATCTAAGAAAATTAAAATTCTTGAGACACATTGAGTATCACTACTACCTGATCCAACTCCAACATAGAAGTTTTCTACACTACTATATCCTATTACAAAATATCCATATGTATAAGAAAATCCTCTTACATCACTATAAATTTATTCTATTTTAGGAAAATAATTTTTTGAACACCCTAAATTATGATTTTATTTTGGATTCACTATCTATCACTAAGAAACATTTAGTTACATGTCATCTAATTTTGAAAACATATCTAAGATATCCAAAAATATTGAGGGTAAAAACAAATACATAAATAGTACAAATATTAATAAAATTTATATAATATTTTTTTTCAATTATTTATAGCTCTTTATTATGAGTAGAATCTATTACATCTACTAGTAGTGCTTCTTTATATGGAATGGTTTTTTTAGAAAAAACTAATTTAATTAGTGCGTTATTTTAAAAAATGGAAATTTATAAAGACATAATGAATTTGAAGAAAAAATTGTTTTGGTACATCATAAATATTAAAATATGGATCAAAGTTAATGAAGGTATACATAAGTAGAAGGATACTTTGAAAGGTTTGTAAAATAAAATTTAATAACTGTAAAATAAAAACCAATATTTATTTTATCTTTATTTTCCTTTTAAAATTATTAATTTTATTTTAAAAATTTATATTTTTACATTTTTTAAAATTTTAAACTACACATTATTTCATTATTATATATCATAAATAACATTGATTTTTCTTTTTTAGAATAAAAAATTGTATGATTTAGTATGATAAGTAAAATGGGGATATATAGTGGCTCATTATATATAGTAGTAATTTGTTAATTTAAAATTACATGGAAAAATTAATTGGGCATTGGATTATTTTACCAATGTTATGAAAATATATTTTGTATAGTTTTAGAATAATTATTTCATTGTGTATTTTTTATTTTTCATTAACATGTAGTGTTATTTTATTTGAATATAGTGAATATTTTTGTATCATTATTCTAAAGAAAACATCTCAAACCATGGTTTTGATCCATTAAAATTATCTTTCTTATTCTACCAATTCTTTTACATGGGATTTTTCATGAATTTAGACAATTATAAAAATTCACTAAATAATTTATACCTAACAAATTTAATCTACCAAAATATATGTATACAATACTACCTAAATGTAATATTATTATTCATATTATATTATTAAAGAATTAAAAAAATACAAAAACCAATATATGTGGTTTTAGATGGGAGAAATTGGAAAACATGGAAATAATGATAAAAAGTATTATTTATACTAATATCTTAGAAAAATTCAGGATTTATGTTGAAGTGAATAATATCAAAATGAATAAATTCAATGAAAAATAGTATCAATGTTTATAATTATCCTAACATTATTGATTTACCAAAATCATAGTTCTTTATAACCTTGTACGTGATTTTTTTCATGCGTATGTCCTTCCGTGTTTTTGTATATCTTCAAAATAGAACAAGACTTTCAATATTTGTATCTCTTTCTAATCCTATTTATTTTTTTATCAAAGAATATCCTACCATATTAACGCTTTATAAGAGATAAAATATTTACCTCAATATACAAAATATTTCTAAAAAGTCATCATGTTGTTATATGTAAAAAGTAATAATAATTTATAGACATAAGAACTTCCTTATATCTTACTAGTTAAAAAATATGGGACTATGGATTCATACTCTAGATAATTTTTTTCATGTTTTTTTATTAATTTTAACTCATTTCAAATATTTCTCTATTTTTCCAAAAAATAAAAATCCATATATATATATGTGTGTGTGCGTGTGTGTGTGCCTCATGGGATTCTATAGCCAAAATGAGAGGGGTAGAATCAAGAGTGACCAATATTTACCAATCAAGTTCAAAAAAATATTATTTTTCTTATGTTTAAAAAAATATTTCATTTATAAGGATGTATAGATCCTTATTACACACTCCCACCACATTTCCCTTATGAAATTTATGTAATGTAAAGTAAACAACACAAAAAAAATATTTTTACAAGGTTCAGTATCAATGTGAAAAAACTAATCCTTCTCTTCTCGACACCCATTGACTCACACAATTTTCTCTAATAATTTTATTATCACATACAATTGGTGTGTTAAGGAATTATCCTTTACTCAATAGTGCATCCCCAGAAAAATAATCACCTAATATCAGATTATTTTCACTCCTCTTGGTCTTCAATATTCAATTCAAATTTAAACATGTCATCAACTTCCACTACTACGTCTATTGAAAAAATATGAAAATTTTCATTTCATACTTATTTTAAAATTAATTTTCATATATCTCACCATTATTTTTTTAGTCACCTAAATTTGTTAATGTAATTATTATTCCTCAAATCATCAGGTTGTGTTCTTCTCAAAACAATGAACCAAGTAAATGATTTTTAAATGTTATGGTTGGATACTTTATCTCAATATGTATGATATTGGTGTTTCATGAGGTAAATTTTCACTTTATTTTTTGGTTTGATACCTTTTAATGTGGTTAATGGAATTCTTCCTAAGATTATGATGGGTCTTAGGGGTTTCATAGGGTTCAGTGCATGAATTATGGAGAAAAGTGTCCATCTATTATATAGTTATTGATTAGTGCATGATTAGTGATAATAGTGTGAAATGTACCAATATACCACTGATGCACCCAATTTGTGTATACATTTTCATATATATAATTGAAGATAAAAAAAATTACAGCAAATATCTGTGGTTTTATGAACATATTCTTTTATTTTGGTGAATCTGTTTACTTTCAGGAGCTTTCTGGCTAAATACACGGACCAAGGGAAGTCTGTGAAAATTTTGAAACTACACGGCGTGTACTTCTATACACACCGTGTACATCCAGGCAGGGACACAGACCGAAGGAGGGAGTACATGCACATGTCACCAGGCAGAAGATACACGCCGTGTGTGGCGGCGCTACATGTCGTGTACTACTTTCTAGAAGTAGTAGTTACCGAAGAAAAGTCCCCACGCCCATGTGGCCATTGATGAAGACACGACGTGTTTAAACTTTTACACACCGTGTCTGCTATTCTAGAAGGGGCTGGTGGCCAAACATATGCACTACACGCCAAGTATGGCTGCGCTACATGCCGTGTATACCCAACCGCCAGGCGGCGCCGTGTTCAAAAGTCAAAGGTGGCGTGTTAGGCCGTCTACCTGTGGATAAATTGGCGCCAAAGCACGTTGAAGAAAAGTACATGGCGTGTACTTTCTATAAACGTTGTGTACTTTATTTTTCTATAAAAAGAAGCCTTGGCCTATGGATTTGGGAGTTCATAACCATTGAGAGGAAAGAGAAGCTCTTCTATCACCATTCCTGAAGCTACTGTCGTCACTCCACCATTCCACCTTCTGATACTCTACCTCAACGCCTACACTATGAATCCATCAGGTATCACATGTGTCGTTTCTCTCCTAAATTCTATGTGTAACTAAACCCCTCATGTTGGGGCTATGGATGATGGGATCATAATTTGTATTTTGTTTTATATAGTTGTGTTGGAATCATTGTAATTGATCTTACTCTTCTTAAACCACTTTCAAATATAACTAAGAATTCATAGCTAGACCAAGGGAAGGATTCTCAGCGATACAAAAGAAAAGTAACGGTGAAAACATCCATGACCATTGGAAGGTTTTCGCCGATTCAAATAATGGACTGGACGTAATAAAGAATTAAGGACATTGACTACCAGACCAAGGAGTCAGCTGCTCTAATTCCAAACAAGAGGAACCGGACCAAGGAAATCATGTAAAAAAATGAAATCCTGAATGATTGAATTATTATGAACAACACAACCATTTAAACAATCTGCATAAGAACTTATTATTCACCACAGCCCCGACACGTCTTTTCTTTCCATTTCTAAGAACTCTTTAAATTTACCCATTTTTTTCTTTCAAACTGTATCCATTCTTCAAAGTAAATCAATTTAGTTTCAATCAAAATCCAAAATCAACCCAATCATTTCTAAATTTTGCATACTTCCCATAATTAAGTAATAACTCAATAGAATTCATGCATGCCACGATTCCCTATGGATCGACCTCGAACATATGTTATACTAATGTTTTAAGAACGGGTAATTAATTTGGGATGCATATAACTTCAATAAACGACAAGTGAGACCAAATTTTGGCGCCGTTGCCAGGGACCCCATTTTGTTTTAGTGCTAAGATTTAAATTGTGTTAATAATTGATTTACGTGAAAATAAAAAAAATTAAAAAAAATAAAAAATCTCTTTTCTAATCCCATTTCAAATTTTCTTTTTTATTTTTCTCTTTTACGCCTATTTTTTGTTTTTGTGTTGTGCAAAGCTTAAAGTGTATGTTTAGACGTTTTACACGATCCAGAAGTGTCGAGTCTTCGGAATTAGTTCCGCTTTACTTGGAAATCGAACGGACCTTGCTTCATCATCAGCGTACATGGTTAGAAACTCACATCCATCAACCAAAACCCATGGAAAACAAGGAAGAGGGAGCACCAGCCGTAGATGCTGCGACTGAGCATCAGTACCAGGATCAGCAGCCTCCCGCTGCTGGTCTACTGGAGCAACCTCCTGGAGCCTTCATGGAATTCCTCTTAAGGGATTACCAACGACCGCTGGAACAACTCTTCCCACGGACATACTTATCCCTTCAAGATCAGTTTATGCATGCTCCACCCAATCAACAACAACCTCCAAGACGTACCCTTATGGATTACGGACTTCCATCGATTCACGGAGTTGATACAGGCATCGTTCGTCCTCCGGTATAGGCCCAACACTTCGCGAGATCAAGCCTGCTATCATGCAGCTGATCCAGAACACAGTCCAATTTAGAGTCCTAGACAGTGAGGACCCGAACACCCATATATACAACTTTCTGGAGATCTGCGATACCTTTCTGTACCGTGGTGTGTCCGAGGACGCCACCCGTCTTCGCCTATTCCCCTTTTATATACGGGATAAGGTGAAGGACTGGATCAAGGGGTTGCCACAACAATCTATCCTCACCTGGGAGGAGCTAGCCCAGGCGTTCCTGTCCATGTACTTCCGACCATCCAAGACAGTGACACTCCGGAATGAGATTCATAACTTCCAGAAGCACGACTCTGAGTCATTGGACAAGTCCTGGAAACGCCTCAAGGAGATGTTATGAAAATTCCCCCATCACGGACTCCCAGTCTGGATGCAAGTCCAGACCTTCTATGGAGGACTTACCACAAATACCAAGTCCGTGGTGGACGCTGCTGCTGGAGGTACGGTGATGTGGAAGTCCCTTGAAGAACTATTTGAACTACTGGAAGACATGTCAGCCAATAGCTTCCATTGGCACTCCGAGCGGGGGACCCAAAAGCGAGGTCTGCACAACATTGACGCTACCACTATGTTAGCTGCTCAGTTGGACACTGTTTCCTAGAAAATCCCTGCATTGAACCTCAAAGGAGCATCTCAAGTTCATGCGGCGAACCATCGAACATGTGGCGACTGTGGTGATAACCACATCATGGGAGAATGCCTGGGTTTGGCTGGAGCCCCCTCGACGAGTGAGGTGAGTTATGTTGCCCAAAATCAAGGGCCCAACCTGTACCAGCAGTACCAGAACCCGGAATGGGGAGATCAATAGAACACAAGATGGGGCCAACAACAGCATAATCCTCCGCCCCAGCGACCGCCCAACTACAACCAGCCTCCATATCAGAACCAATTCCAAAGGCCGCAACAACCCCAGTAGGGTCCTTATCAGTAATAAGGGTATCAAAACCCTCGTCCACAGAAACCACGACAGCCACCTCCTCCACCATCTCAACAACCACCTCAGCAAGAGAACACCTCAATGTTAGAGGATCTGATGACTAAATTCATATCTACTACTGAGACTCGGTTCCAAAATTAGGAAGCTTCGATTCGAGGCTTGGAGAATCAGATTGGCCAGCTGGCAAATCAACTCTCAGGGAGGCAGCCCGGTACACTACCAGGGAACACCGAAAAGAACCCAAGGGAGGAGGCCAATGCTATCATGCTCCGGAGTGGAAAAGAGTTCCACTAGAACCAATCAGCACAACCAGGTGCATCCACACCAACTGTTGATGAATGAGGTACCAATACCAACTCCTCCTCATCCAAAATTCCACAGAAGGAAGATTTACAAAATAAAGAAAGGGAAGTAATCCAACCATTCAAGTCTGTCTTACCCTTTCTGGAAAGATTGAATTAGAGGAAGATGGACCACCAATTCAGCAAATTCATGGATGTTTTCAAGAAGCTACATATCAACATACCATTTGCAGAGACCCTAACACAAATGCCAACATACGGAAAATTCATGAAGGAAATCCTCTCGAATAAGAGGAAGATGGAGGATTTGGGAGTTATTTCACTAATGAAGGAATGCTACGCGGTGGTTCAACATTCCATTCCTCCCAAACTCCATGATCCAGGTAGTTTCACCATTCCTTGTACTATTGGATCCTGCGAGTTTGGGAAGGCCCTCTGCGACGTAGGGGCCAACGTGAACCTCATTCCCCTTGGAGTTTTCAAGAAGCTGGGACTCCACGAGCTCAATCCATCCTGCGTCGCCCTCAACTTGCTGATCGATCCATCAAGCACCCGAAGGGACTACTAGAGGACGTACTGGTCAAGGTGGGTAGGCTGATTATCCCTGCTAATTTCATCATCCTCGACATGGGGGAGGATCCGGAGGCACCACTTATTTTTGGAAGACCTTTCCTTGCCACGGGGAAGGTTCTCATTGATGTGCACCAAGGAGAGCTTATTTTCCAGGTTGGAGACGAGAGAGTCTCCTACAAAGCTCTCAAAGCCATCGAGCAAGCATCATTGTCCAATCATAATGATTGTTTTGCAATAACTACTATGGACGTTCGCCTGGTGGATGATCTGGTATATTCTTATATTTATGATAACCTTAACATTCCAGACATTTCTATTGAAGAAGCGCCCAAGATTTTGCAACTCCTGGATGGCTAGGGTAGCCCCTATTGGGACCATTATCCACCGTAAATATTAGGTAATCAAGGTAAGTAGGTCGATCCAATGACCTAAAACAAAGGCTCTTCCTGGGAGGCAACCCAGAGGTTACACGCCGTGTCCCACTTATATACACGACATGTACCAATCCTTTTTAATTTATAAACATAATAGTATAAATCTATAGAATAACAAATAACTAACTAGGGATGATGTCAGTGCCGATGGCAAAGTCACTGGAGTTTATTCGAGCCGTCCTCGGTTCGAATCCTCCTTACCTACCTTCGGCACGAGGTTCCTCCTTTTAATTACACGACATGTGTGGTATTTTCAATCTATATATATATATATGTGTGTGTGTTTAATAAAACCCATGGTGGGGATGGGTCGGCTGGCTAGAATCGTAATCCGGTTTCAAAAGACCCGGGTTCGAATCCTGACAACCATCCCATTTCCATCATTTGTTCTTTTAATAAAACCACACAACGTGTACTCCGATATACGCCGTGTGTTCCATGATTTTTCAAATATAAATGAACGCTGTTTTAAAAATAAGAAATTACATGCGGGTGAAGTTGGCGTATTGGCAAAGTCTCGGCACGAGGTTCACGAGCCCCAGTTTCGAATCGCGCTAATCTCCCTGCTTCACCCCCATCCTTTCCTAAATAAAAACCACATGTCGTTCTTTTCTTTATTTCCATGTGTATAGGCCGTATAGAATAAATATATATATATAATAAATATGAACAGCAGAACAACCATTTCTCCAGTGGGTGAGGACGTCCGTTCGAATCAGCCGATCGCCGGTTCGAATCCCGCCCCAAGCACCGGACCAAAGGTTGTACTACTTTTTTTCTTATTTGAAAATACACGACGTGTATTTCCCGATATGCGTCGTGTATAGGTTTATGTATAATAGAATTTGTTGATATATCTATTTTAAATTATTAATAATCATTATTATATAGTTTACTATAATAATTATATTTACTAATATATAAAAAATCGGGATACACGACGTGTACCAAAAATACACGTCGTGTACCACAGCTATATAAGCCGCGGGCCACCCAGCGTGCGGCCGTGTCGCACAACCACCCCCTTCTTCCCCTTCTTCCCGTTTCTTCTCCCAAACGACATCTGAACCCCCTTTGCCAGATCCGTCGATTTAGGGAGTTTCACGTTCTGATTCTTCTCACATTGTGATCCTCAGTCCACGTACGCAGTTCTGCACCCTCTATTTCATGTTTTTAGAATCGTTTAGGGTATTAATCGGATCAGCCAACTGTTCGACTTCCACCTGTACATGGCCACGATATGAAGAACACATGCCATGTACATCTGTACATGGAAACACACAAAATATTTCTAAATTTGAATGTACACGGTGTGTATGTTCGGTACACACCGTGTAGACCATTTCCCTTGGCCCCTTCATGTGTGGTGCATAACACGGCCTGTCACCCCATGTTCCAGAACCCGACGTCTATGTTCGGTACACGCCGTGTACTTTATATCTGTAGCCGGACCGTGTCTCCCCCTCTACACAGCTATGTTCTTCATGTGCAATACACGCTGTGGCCTGTACTTACACGGCGTGTATTGTTTTATTAGAACTGATAACAACATGGTCGTGTCCTTTTTATTACACGACCACCTGCACTTTGATGTGAACATGGCGTGTATGTTCAGTACTCGCCGTGTCATTTTACATGGTCTCTTTCCACCCTCGGCGTGTCTTTCCAGAGAACACGGGATGCTCTCCATTTCTGACTACACACCGTGTACTCTAGAGTACACGCCGTGTACTTTTATTTTCCTGTTTTCTTACATTTTATTTGTTTTATTTTCTTCCTTTTTCTTTTTCTTTTGTTTTGTTTTCTTTTTATTTCTATTTCAGGATATGGAAGATCATGATCCTTTCTGCAGGAAGTGGCCAACCTCTGCCACCGAGGGCGAGAGCCCCAGCTATCGTCAGATCCGACTCCGACCACCTACGCAGCCGGACCCCGACGCTCCTATCTTTGAGCTCCCTCCGTTGGCCATTCTACCGCCACTCACTCCCTTAGATGAGGCTGTGCCTACTTCTGCTGCACCAACTGCCACTTTCCCTGTACCCTCATCCTCAGCAGCTGGTCCCTCTTCGAGCACACCTTCCACCGAGCCACCTTCTTCTTTGGCGGATCCAACTCCAGATCCAGATGTTGCTGCAACACCGACACCTGGGCCGGGACCTGCAGGTGCTCCCTATCCCTGCACAGTATTCCCATTCACTGACCTCGCATACGACAGGATCCAAAGCTTCTCTCGTTGGCCGATACCATTGAGCAGCCGGTACCTAGACAACAGCATTCCGCAGCAGCTCAGTATTTGGGAGGAGTTAGAGGTACTTCTCGGGCACACCGCACTCCTCGAGATTTTCCAGGTCAGCACTCCTGTGTTCCGAGATTTATTTTTGGAGTTTGTGGCCTCCTTTGAGTTGATGGAGCGGAGTACCGGGAGACACATGTCGATGCGGTGCCAGTAGTTCGATTCTGGCTAGGCGGCCGACATTTTTCTCTGACAATGACAGAGTTTTTCCGAGGGTGTGGCTTCTACCCCTATCCTATCACACCGCCCCCCGTTTCTGACTTGACCCGGCCCGAGCGCTCTGACCTTATTTCCATGTGGCAGGAGATCGCTGGGCCTGACCACCGGTACTCCCCCACTTCCCAGAAGAGCACTCTTATAGCCGACCCTGTCCTTCGCTTCACCCACCGGTGCTTCAGCGCCATCCTTTTTCCCCTCCATGAGGATATGGGGGGTCGTGACCGGCAGTGACATGGATCTTCTTACCTGTGTCATCTGGCACGCCTACCCGGACCTCCCATATATTGTCGTCTCCTATTTCCCCTCCATGTTTACCGGCCATCAGGGCAACCTGAACGGCGGGTTTTACACCACCCGTCTTGCCTACCACTTGGGGGTATTCGAGCCCTCATTACCTCATGACTTTATAGGTTCACCCTAGCAGATGGACTTTCTCATTATAATTCACATGGGATTGGTCCAAAAGCAGGGGGTGGCTACATCCTTGCTCAGGCTCGAGCCCCGCCACCTACTGACCCTACCCCACCTGCTGACCCTGCCCCAGCTGCTGACCCCGCTCCTCATTCCCCACCCCCTCCAGCTTCTCCACCTCACCCACATCCTACTGACCCCACTTCTTCTGACCTTCCTTCTTCTGTCCCACCCGCCATCCCACCTACCCCCGCACCCTCGGTCGATCTGACCCTTTCCCTCCACCTAGCCACAATGGAGCAGAATTTATCCCGTATCATCAGCCTCCAGGACACCATTGCAATCCATTTGATTCATCTGGACGACCGCCAAGACCGGATGGAGCATCTGTTGGTGCATATTGATCCGCATCTTGGTGTTCCACTGCCTCAGCCACCAGCCTCTGCCTCTGTTCCTGGCCCTTCTGCAGCTGATCAACCACCGTCTCCTAGGCCGGCCACCGATGCTGTTCCGATGACTACGGTGAGCTCTGCTACTGCCACTTCTTCCGGGCTAGGGCATACTGCTGAGCTTCTGATCCCGAGTCTAGCACCTGCGGCTCCTACTTCTTCAGTTACCCTTCCCGATGCCGAGTCAGAGCCTCACCCTTCCACGCCTCCTGCGCCATCTCTACTGGCTGATATTGTACAGGATGATGCCTCCTCTGAGGTGACCCCATGATTGTGACATTTTCCTTTATCTTATATATCTCTTCTATCTTTTTTTGTGCTGTTATTTTATGCATGTTTGTAGTTTTTTTTCTTGACAGTCACAGGTACGTACATGGAGCGCCTTGGGAATCACTTTTCACGAGGGGAGTATTTTTCCATTTATATTTTCTTTCTTTTTGGATTTACTTCTTCCACTGATTTCCCTCATTTTTCCCGCATTTCTCCCAGTTTCCCACCCTTTAGATTGATGTTACACATAGTGGACCATGTGCAGTATTAAGTGTGGTGGCGCATCTATATCTTTCACCTTAGTCTTTTCCCTTAAACTAACCTAGGAGACATCATTATTAGACTCTATATTTGAAAATGTCAAGCAATTTTGGTTAATCAATCTTATAAATGCTAGAGTTGTCAGTAGGAACTTTTTGAAAGGTTACATTCTTTTTATTTTTTACGTATTTTAAAATGATTTCTGATATAGTTTCAATTGAAATCTTTCATCATTGATTAAATTACATTAATTAGGCTAATAATTTATATGCATGTCATGTCATGATTGTCCCTTTATTATTTTTCCACTCTTGAGAGGTATTCTATACCATTTTTCGTATTTCTTTTCTAATACCCTCATTCTTTAGAGATTCTTAGGATATGAATCACTACCAGAATTTGAAAGTTTTTCTTTTCGAAACATGAAGAAATTTTTTAATTACTTTAACATGATTGAGGCATTAGATTGTTTCAACCCCTTTATCTTGAGACCTACCCTACATTTAATCTTCGTTAAGCCCATAGAAGCCATGAACAACCATTATAGGAAGCCATATTACAAGCCTATTTCCCTTCCTACCCTATTTCATTTTAAACCTTGCATGATTATTCATTTAATATTTAAAGAGGGAGTTGGCAATATATGGAATATTTTTGTGTACAGCCTTGAAATAATGTGTGGGGGAGTGACACTTGATTATTTGGGGTAAAATGGGTTCCAAACATCTACTCATTGTATTCATAAGAGATTCCCTTGTGTTTTGTTCTAAAAAACAACAACAACAAACAAACAACAAGGGGACCTTATGCTTATTTGCCCAAAACCCTACTTGCCTAAGGAAGTTAGTGACGATTACAAAAGTATTTGACTGAGTTTTTGAAGGATGTATTTTCAATGAGCTTTACTTTGAATATCATGCAATGTTTTTTAAAGGAATTAGCCATCCATTTTCAAGCCTCAGAATTTATTTTCACATCTGAACCTACCAACCCTTAGCCACAGAAACATCTGAACCTTATTGATAAAGCCCTCATGATTTTTGTAATTCATTTTTTTGAAGTAGAGAACTAGATATCATGAAAACCTATGGATAGAGTGTATATGCCTTCGATTGAGCATAACTTTGATTAAAAACATCTTCAGTGTGGAGAGTAATTTTAACTGTTAAGGTAAATCATCAAGTGGCATGCTTATTTTTGAAAGGATGAAAAATGTGTTGAAAGAGGATGAGAGTAGTTAATTACTTTATATATGAGGCATGATATTAATATCTTATGAATGGAATTTGTTTGTGCCTTTCATAATTTTTCCTCAATAACTTTATCAGTTATAGGTTTTATTAATTAAATGCCTTCCTTTTAAATTATAGGCTCTCTTAATTAGATGGTGAGATTTTGCTTGAGGGTAAGCAAAAGACTAAGTGTGGGGGAATTTGATGCACCCAATTTGTGTATACATTTCCATATATATAATTAAAGATAAAAACATGTTTTTAGAAAATATCTGTGGTTTTATGAACATATTTTATGATTTTTGTGATTTTGTTTACTTTCAGGAGCTTTCTGGCTAAATACACGGACCAAGGGATGTCTGTGAAAATTTTGAAACTACACGGCGTGTACTTTTATACACGCCCTACACATCCAGGCAGGGACACGGAACGAAGGAGGGAGTACACACCCATGTCACCAGGCAGAAGATACACATCGTGTGTGGTGGTGCTACACGTCGTGTACTATTTTCTAGAAGCAGTAGTTGCCGAAGAAAAGTCTACATGCCCATGTGGTCGTTGATGAAGACACGGCGTGTTTTAACTTTTACACGTAGTGTCTGCTATTCTAGAAGGGGCTGGTGGCCAAACATATGCACTACACATCATGTATAGCGGTGCTACACGCCGTGTATACCCAACCACCTGGCAACGCCATGTTCAAAAGTCAAAGGCGGCGTGTTAGGCCGCCTACCCGTGGAGAAATTGGCGCCAAAGCACGTTGAAGAAAAGTACACGGCGTGTACTTACTATACACATTGTGTACTTTATTTTTCTATAAAAATAATCCTTGGCCTACGGATTTGGGAGTTCAGAACCATTGATTGGAAAGAGAAGCTCTGCTATCACCATTCCCGAAGCTACTGTCGTCACTCCGCCATTCCACCTTCCGATACTCTACCTCAACGCCTACACGATGAATTAGTCAGGTATCAAGTGTGTCGTTTCTCTCCTAAATTCTATGTGTTACTAAACCCCTCATGTTGGGGATATGTATGATGGGATCATAATTTGAATGTTGTTTTACATAGTTGTGTTGGAATCATTGTAATTCATCTTACTCTTCTTAATCCACTGTCTAATATAACTAAGAATTCTTTGCCGGACCAATGGAAGGATTCTCAATGATACAAAAGAAAAGTAATGGTGAAAACATGCATGACCATTTCAAGTTTTTCACCAATTCAAATAATGGACTGGATGTAATAAAGAATCAAGGACATTGACTACCGAACCAAGGAGTCAGCTGCTCTAATTCCAAACAAGAGGAACCGGACTAAGGAAATCTTGTAACAAAATGAAATCCTGAATGATTTAATTATTATGAACAACACAACCATTTAAACAATCTGCATCAGAACTCCTTATTCACCACAACCCCAACACGTCTTTTCTTTCCATTTCTAAGAACTCTTTAAATTTACCCGTTGTTTTCTTTCAAATTGTATCCATTCTTCAAAGTAAATCAGTTTAGTTTCAATCAAAACCCAAAATCAACCCGATCATTTCTAAATTTTGCATACTTCACCTAATTAAGTATTAACTCAATTGAATTCATGCACGCCACGATTCCCTGTGGATCGACCCCGAACATATGCTATACTAAATTTCTAAGAATGGGTAATTAATTTGGAATGCATATAACTTCAATCAATGACAAGCGAGACCAACCACAAATACTAGCCCCTAGGAAATAGGCAACAAGATTTACACTTTATGGTTCATCAAACATTGTGGGTGGCCAAGAAACTTTGGTGTTTTGGACCCTCTTTTATAGAGGGAGCCACATGGTTAGAACACGGTTTGGCCAACCACATGGTTAAACTATAAAACTCATTAAAATAGGATAATTTCCCTGTCCCCATTGGGATTTAGTGGTTATTACCTAAATTTCTGTCGTATTTCACTTCCAATAGCTGAGTTTAGGAAATAAGTTCTCTAAATCATCGAATGGGAGATTCTACTAATATCATTGGTGGTTTCTAGTGTCTTTGTTTTAATATTGAATCTACAGGTCATTCAACCACTCCACATTCCACTATTTTCTAGAAGAACCCGAGATGACTGTTTTTAATCATTCCAATTCACTAATTATAATTTCAAGAATTGAGATTTTTGTGGTATTGAATCAAGTTTCATGTTTAACAAAGTGGGTGTCAACAAGATTAATATAGGCGTTCTACAATATTTCTCCCACAGTTGTGGTGTTTTTAGTCATGTGTGGTTAGGTTAATTCACTTCCTTATATTATATTTGTGAATTTTACCAAGAAAAGACAATAGATCATTTAATTGATATTTTAGGCATCTCACAATCCCAATAGGTTATATTGAAGATTATGAGACTTGAATTAGGGAAACATTTGAAGTGTTTAATTCCCATGAAAATGGTAAATGTGTTGAAGATGGTAATGTAATGGGTTTATATGATTAAACAAGTTTCACCTGTTTTTTGAATAATAACCATAGAAAAGAAGGATATTTAGATTAATTATAAATAAATTAGTTTATGATATAGATGTTTAAATTAAGGGTAAATGGAAAATTGGGTTTCAATATGTTGCTAATAGAAAGACATATTTTTTTATATTGTTTAAACAATATGTTATATGTTTTGAGTTGTGTGTTCGGAATTGTATAGAGATGTAACCGCGAAAAAATTTACTTGTTGGGAGATAAGATGATATTTCTGTGAACCAACAAATCCTTGGTGAGATATTTAAGTATATGATAAGTAGATATATATTATTTCATTTAAGAATACCCTGGAGATGTTAAATTAACACTTTTACCCTGAACCCTTGAGGCAAGAGAGAGCTGTAGAGTTTTTTTGTAGACCTAAGGGAATATTTAAGTGAGGTATTATGTTTTTCTCTTCCTCAGATTGAAACACATTGTTATATATTTCTCAGGATATTAGGTGTTACCAATGAAATTTTTTCAAGATGGTCTTAGATATGATATCAAGTCCCATTTGAATATTTTTCATTGGAACTACATTAATGAAATAGTGAGTTCTAATCTCATTTATGAGGAGAACCTGAACAAGGATTCATGTGGTGGATAGTTCTGATAAGTTGGTTGATTTTGTGGTACGTCTATGGAATGTAGAAAAATATTTTATGGGATATTTCTCCAATGTGGTGGAAGGAAGCGCGTTTTTTGGAGATGATCATATCTTAGAGAATTTTTTGTTAATTTTTTATCACTTTGGAAATATTTGTCTCATGTTATGTTATTTCTATCGACTAAGAGTGGAGTGATGAGATTTTGGTATGACGGGTCACCAAGATATGTTCTATAGGACCCCCATAGATAAGAAGGAATAGATGACCATTATTTATACAGATAAACAAAAGGGGTTCTTCAACCCCATATTAGTCTCATAGTTGGAGTTCTAATAAACATATAATTTGGGATGGAAGATAATGGATATATAGTATAGGATAGACCATATCAACAAGGTATTTTAATGAATGGGACCTAGATAAGAGATCACTGCATAGGGACATGTTAGTTATAGGTAGTTCAGCCTACACTATATGGTAGAGAGTCTAGACCCTCAGCTATCTGAGTTATGACTCTAGTTACTACCATGCCATATAGTTCATAATTTGATAAAGGATTATCTACTCATTATATATCAACATAGTGGTAAATTATTTGAGTTTTTTAGAGTCCAAATGTGGGATCGTATTGATCGACATGGCATTGTGGATGTTCTCAGAGGAAATCTATCTTTGTAAGTGGCGTTCCCTTGAGGATGATGAGTATTGTTTCTTTTGGGAATTATATAAGTTTGGGTTGATATTTATTGACCTTCTATTGGTAATTGAATGGATGGTATCATACCGATCTCAAATTAATTGTTACCATAGAATAGTGACCTTCACATCTCTTAAGGGTAGCACCTATATTTTCTATGGAGAATTGGATATATAAATAGGTTGTGCATGGAAAATCATTTTTGTGATTAAGTGAGCTTATAGAACATGTTTCGAGACATGTGAACTGATGCCTAGAGTTGAGCGATTCAATATCCTACCATATTGGATGATACCATTAGAGCTTTAAGAGCACAAGACTCAGTTGGAAGAGTCATAGAATAAGGGTTTTATCCATCCAATCATGACACTTATAGGATTATTGATCTTATTTTCGAAGAAGGATAATATAACATTATTCTTGTATGTATATTATCAAATGTTGAACTGAGTGATGATTAAGAACAAATACCATCTCTAGGGCACTAATGATCTTTTTGACCATATGAGAGGTTTTTGCATGTTCCATAATAATTATCCAAGATCAGAGTATCATTAGTTAAAGTGTTAGACTTTTTTACATACCATAGAATGCTTTTAGAACCAGGTATGGATTGTATGTGTTCACCATGATTTCATCTGAGATGAAAAATGATTATAATGTTTTTACGTTCTTGATAAACTGAACCGTTCACCCATACATGAATGAGTTTGGGGTTACTGTTTTTAATACATTTTAGCTTTATCCAAGACTCATGGAGACTATGTCAAACATCATGTAGTCGTCTTGAGTACACAAAGAGAGGATAGTCTATATTCAAAGATATCTTTTTTTCATTTCATGATCAAAAATCCACATCTGTTGGGTTGCATCGTCTTTGAGGAATGTCTTTCATTGAACCCAAAGAAGGATCATGAATTTTTATATTGATAGTAGCCCAAGATTTTTTTTATATCTTATGTATTTGGGATTATCAGGTTACTACATATGATTTATTAATGAATTTTCTTTCATGAATATACCATCTCGACCCTAAATGAGAAGGGAATCACATTTGAGTGGTCTCAATAATGTGAGGATTTTTTCCTCGCACTGAATAGGCTATTTACCATTGAACTAATTTTGAACGTAACTAATTCATGTAAAAAGTATAATATATATTTTGATGCATCTGGGATCATGAATGGGGGGGAGTATTAATGCATGAAGATTACATTAGGGCTTCCAGGTTAGGGTTTCTAGTGATATATGGACTGAAGTATCCTATGCATGATCTTGAGTTGGCCATAGTGGTTTATGACTTAAAATATTTGTGGCATTATCATATGGGTGTACCATTTCTAGTTTATAGTGATAGAAGGATACTTAAGTATATATTTTCTAATGTTATTTAAACCTATAGTTGTTGAGATGGGCTATTTACATAAAATATTTTGACATTGTGGTAGATAACATGAATGGGAAGGGAAATCGTGTTATAGAAGTGTTTATTTAAAGAAAAATATATGAGGTGGTTCAAGATTTTAGTTATGAGTGGATGATTATGGTCTTGTTTTCTATGATTCATATAGGTATCTTGGAGGAGCAAGAGTTTATGACACTCATATCCTTTTATATTAATCCCTCCCTTCTGAACTGGTTAAAGATGAGGTGCTATGAGGATTCAAAACTACCATATTTTCGAGAAATATTTTAAGATGGGTAGCCAACACATGAATGGAGGATTGATGTGGATGAGATTATTCATGTTCGTTGTCATGATATTGTTCCTACATGTATGTGGGGGAATATGATATCTGAGTTTTATGTCTCAAAGTGGGTGGTGAAACCATGTTTTACCAAGATTTACCATGATCAAAAGAGATTGTATTGGAGTTCTGGATTGAATAAAGAGATTTTAGGCATTGTTAAATGATCATATACTATACAATATGTGAAATTTGAGCATCAATGTCGAGTTCAACTTTTAAATCCATTACTTATTTTTGGAATGATAGTGGGATTATGTCATAATGGATTTTGTGTTATTTCATTTTAGGATTACGTATAAGAAATATGTGATTTGGTAGATTTTTGATCAATTTAAAAAGGTATCTTACTTATTTACAATTCATGAGATTTTCATTGTCGATGAGCCCAGTGACTTGTATGTTTGAGAGATAGTACAATTTCATGGAGTTCCATAGACAACAGTTTCATATCTTGACACTTGTTTTACATTGAACTTCTTCTACAGGATACAGATGGTTATCAATAATTAGGTTCTTTGGAGTATATTTTTTCACCCATAGAAAAACGGGAAATCAGAGCCAACAATCTTGGTATTAGAGGAAATATTGGGGACATACATCCAAGGAATTAGTGGATGTTGGGTGAAACACATAACAATCATTGAGTTTTCCTATAACAACAATTACTATGTGAATATTCAAATATTACTATTTCTACCAACAGATAACATAATAGGGGGTTGTTTTTATCACTTTTGTTGGGGTTTCATGTTTTCCATCCTCTATGTGGTGACATTATTTAGTTTTTACCCTTTATTCCTACTTTCTAAAGGGGGTGTCTTTGATCATTTTTGTCATTAATGTGAGCTTTTGGATTGAAATGGGATGATGGGATGATGGGATGATGGTATATTGGTTCCTCCTAGCATTGACTCTTCCTTAGAGCTCATATCCTATCCTAATTATCCCTCAATATTTGACTATTGTTTGTGAAACATGTTCCTAGTTCCATCTCAATCTGTGCATTATATAATCACAGTACTTTTGTCTCAATAAGGAAGCGTACTTTGGGAAAATATAATAGTTATGTAGGGAATTTATTAGCATTTTTGGAATTTGGTTTCTCTTTAAATCAATAAAATCACCCACTTTTTAGTTTTTATTCATACCATATGATCCATATTAGTCAAATAAACTAAGGAATCCCATGTTAGTCATTAGGTAGTTGATGTGATAGGAATAAGCCTCATGAGGATTTTTACCTATGTCATACCATGTTTATTTAATGGGGTGGATGTTTAATATTTTTTCACAAATTTAATGTCTTTTGGGGATGTATGTGTCTCATGTTCAACATGTTTTTAGTATAGATGGGTCATAGGTTTAACATCTTGCTGGGATATATGGGTCACAAGTTTATAATCTTTCAGGGACATATGGGTTTCATGTTGACATTCATGCAAGAATAGATTGGCCATTGGATTAATGTATTTTGGGGAATATGGATCACATTTTTAATATCTTTTGGGGGTAGATGGTTCATTGGTCTAACTTATTTTTGTGCAAATAGGATAATTGGTTTAACAACATGTTGGGACAGATGGTTCATAGGTTCAACATCTTGTAGAGAAATATGGGTCATTAGTTTAACATATTATAGGGATACAATGGTTATAGGGTTTACATAATGAATGTAATGATGATTTATAGGTTTAATATATTGGAGGGATATATGGGTCACATTTTTAACTTCTTACATTGATGGATGGGTTGTAGATTTAACATCTTACAAGGAGAGAATGGTTACTGATTTTATATCATGTAGCAGTTGATGGGTCACAATTTTAATGTCCTGAGAAATATAGGTTTTATAGATTTAAAGTCTTTTTAAGACATATGTAGACTATTTTTAACATATTAAGGAAAAAATTGTAGATCATGTGTCTTCCCAATGAAAATTTTTTTACACATTGGGTTTTGTGGATATGTTGTGGTGTCAGAATTAAACCTCAAAGAGGTATCCCTTATTGGATAAGTTACTAGGATTGAACCTTATATAGTAATCCTATATAAACTATTTTAAATTAAAGATCAATACCCATGTCGTTTTATGCCCCCATTTAATTTAATACAATAGGAGTGGTCCACACAATTTAACATCATTTGGTATGGATTTTTATATCGTGGAAGGACCTCCAACAAGAGATTGTATAGAGATTATACTTTAATGATTCTTGAGTGATGGAATAAGGGTGAAGTCCCAAGGATGTGTAGGAGTGACATCTCATGATGATCATACATGGATTTTCATGGGACCATCACCCTATGTATGTATACAATTTAACATCATGTGTTGGGAATTTTTTCACACAGTTTAATGTCCTATGACTATGATGTGGGGATCATAAATTTTGTGTCATACAACTCAAACATGGATTATGATTATGCCAAGAGGGGGAATATAGCAAGGTTGTAGGAATATCTGGAAAATAACTCTATAATATGATAGGAAATATAATTCCCTCAGTTATTCCACCATTAGGGATTACGTGTCTACTGCTCATCCCCAGTTGGTTGGAGCATAGAATAGTAACTCTTGTGGAGTAGTGGAAATCAGGAGGCCTGATTTTAGGGTTCCATTTCATAGGATAAAGAGGCATTAGGGTACCTATTCACATTGGAAAATTTCAAGGCCACGTCATGGTATTCACTTGATTAAAAGTGGGAAGATGAAATGGTTAGTGGTATATGGTGCACAATGATTTTGGGTGTGGTTGAACTAGTTGGGGATTAGTATAGGGGCCTCAAGAAATAAAATTTTTCAAAATAGTATTGGATGAAAGGATTAACCATGGATAGGCCTATGAGATTGTTTGTTCAAAAGTTAAGATATTGACAATTTTATGGGATTTTAAAAGGGTAAGGGTCTCATGAAGGAATAGTTTTTTTGAAACACAGTGACTGTGCCTCAAAATGAAGTCTTTGTTTCCCTGAGGATGGTTTCATAAAAAATAATTCTATCACAAAATCCTAAGAGATACAAAGGAAAATATTCTTATGTAAAGGTCATATAACTTCATGAATGGTACATCATACATTTATTGAGTTTCTCAAAAACACATGGGAGGGGATTTAATGAAGTATGGATACCTTTGAAATAAAATCTCCTTACTTTCTGGTGATGCTTCTAAGATACACGAATCTAGATTTTTTCTTATAAGGTGGAAGGTCATTATAGCCTAAAATATGGTCCTAGGGATTTATTTATATTCCTAATAAATAAAATCAATAGGTTTCATTAAAAATAAATGAATTCATAGAATATTATGATCTTCTCAAAGTGAAATAGTTTTACAAACTAGAGTAATGTTGTTCGGAGGTTACCTCCTCAAGATTCATGTGGCCGGGGAAATCTTTGAAGAGGAGTTTTGCTATGTGAAGGTTACAACATCATATTTTTGCTCATGAGGACGTCCAAAAATAGAATCCACTCGAACATATTTCAAAATTTATGAACTATACCAATATATGGGTTTTCAAACCATTTTGGCCTCACTTTTCTTTAGAACAGTTGTTAATTCCCCGAACTCTCCCATTAAATGCTTATTTTGGATTATTAAACTACCCCATACCCCACATCAAAATTTCATCAATCAAGGGAAATGATGGCCAGATTAAAATGGAAAACTAATGAAAAATATTTAATGGAAATCCCAACTCATTAAACACAGACTGATCGTATGACTATAAATAGGGGTCATGGTCCCTAAGTGGACCACTAGATTTTCATGAAAGGCAGAACAATACATTCTAGGGTCATAAATCAAAGTCCTTCATGATTATTTTTTTATCCTCACCACTCATGAAAACCACCTATTTTCCAAGATACTTATATGAAAATGAAACTTCCAATAACATGACCTTTATGAAAAAATATCCAAAAAATGAATTCCATGAATAGGATTCTAGAAACATTTAATGTCTCAAAAATTGGAAATTGGGGGTGAATATTATTCTAAAACTCGGTGAGGGGATATGGTTAGGAACCTCATGATTGTGTAGACCAATCATAACTGAGTCGTAATATTAAACACTCATATCGTTGCAAACAGAGACAGGAAAAGAAAACCAACTATTAAAGAGGCTACTAGCACATGGTTTCGGGTTTAGGGGTGATTTGTTCATCCCAAATATCAATCAGGATAAGTGTCTCTACAAGTTCAAGATTACTCTTGGACAGTACAAGTGGAACAAGATTGTTTATGGTCACCTCATAAATGAATGTACATCTCTTATAGTTCACACCCTATAGGATCATCTAAATAATATCTTCAGGGATACAATAGGGGAATTGGTGTACCATACTTAGTATGAGATGATTCTTAAAGAGGACTTAAGGGACCTACTCAAGGGGTGGGAAGAAGGTCGTGAGCTACCCTAGGATGAAAACATCATGCATAAATGTGGCTAGGAATACTGGCCATCCAATTATTTCTATAAGTTTGAGGTATAGTTGAAGAACGTCAGGTTTTACAAGGTGGCAAGGTCCCCACATTTCGACATCAACTATCTCATGGAGATCATAATGGAGTTGTTAAGTATGATTTTACCAGTGAAAAAAAATCTCATCTGTACCATGGGAAGGTCATCATGAGATTTTGGGAACTCTACCATATTGTTGGGATTCTGATCCAAGGGAAAAAATTTGATGAATTCCTCCCCATAAAGGAAATTCTGGATGACCAAGAGTTGATTTCCACCATACAAAGGGTTTTTTTGTGTTTGGTGCAAGGGGTGATCATAAGACTAGGATGGAGGATATCCAATTTAGGTAGTGGTTCAGCTAATTCAGGAATAATCCCATTGTCACACAATCCACGAGCCGATGCCAATTCCATAAGTCATTCTAGATAGGAAATGAGAATTCATACATGAGTATTTTAGAGGTGATCTAGTCTAGATTTTGGGGATATATTGTAAAGATTGAGGCTCTCATGTTTAGCCTAGTATGTTTCACTAAAGTGATGATATATGGGTGGATGCAATCAATTTAGGATGTGCATATGTGGGTGTGTTCGAGTACCTTAATCATGAAGGTCATGCTGGCGATGGTGAAACGCTTCAACCTCATATCATCTAGGTGAAAACCCCACTTTGTGTGTGGGGAATTCCATTTCATGTATGGTTGGGTAACTTCAAAAATGTAGTTATTAGAGTAACTAAACCCCATATAACTTCCTAGAATAAATTTTCATTCACCGATCCTCATCATCAAGGGGTGTAGACTTCTGAAACTACACTCAATTGATGTTATATAGATGATTGGGGTAGTGGATTACATAATTTTCCGCCCATTTCACCTTATCATGGGAACATTAACTGAAAATGGTATGAGGACTATCGATGATTTTTCATGCCACACAGACATTCAATGTGGGGTACTGGTGAATAGAGTCACCAAAAAGTGATTTTAAAAACGTATTCCCCACATTAGTTCGTAAGGTAGGTTTGATTCTTCTATAAGGTCACTTAGATGGTATATATGGTGGTTCATCACAAATTCCAACCCTCTGTCCTCAGATTGATATGGACCAAGTCTATGCGCAAAGAAGGTAGGGTCCAAAATGAGAATCCATTTTCCACTTCTACTCATGGTTTCAACCCCAATTACGATCTATGTTGGAGAGGATTTACCTAGGGGATACGGTGAGGAGATAAAACAGTCAATTCTAAGAGTAAGGAGTAGTCCCACAACCAATGGGTTATAGGAGAGAATTATATAGGATTCACTTTAGAGGCAGAGTTAGCCTAGTGGGTGGAGTAGTGGCTGCAGATCTAGAAAATCATGTCATTATCTATGGGAGATTCAAATATATATGCATCAACGGCCTTGAAACACCAAGGTTAACAACTTTGGGAGGGAAGTGGACCCTCTGGTATAGTTTTAGGTCTTTACATACGGGGTCTATGGATGAAACTATGTCACTCAAATGTACCGAGTGAATTTTTTTCCAAATCCTTGGAGAGTTGGGGGATTTATAAATATATCACCTCTCTTTGTTGGATTTTTCAGTGCTTCCACTCTGAGAAAATATTCCTCCCTGGGTTGGGTCATGTGATGGAAGGATTCCATTTTTCCTACGTTGAAGACTTATATTGCATGAATGATCTAAAATAATTGATCTAATCTTGTAGCATCACACATTCCTTTTCTAACTAAATAACTGTTTCTTTGGTTATTTCATCATCTTCAGGTCTTTTTTGGGGACTGATTGGATACCAACGTGGCCGAGGGAGAAGGATAAGACGATTCATTGGGCATTGATGGTTATTCGGGAACCCCTAGGGATGAAAAAACTATTTTCAATCATCTAAATCATGTGATCATGTGTTCCTTAGATATTACCTGACCACTGATATTTTTTCTCAAATCCTCTTTTACTTTTCTAAGAATCAACAAGAATGGTGGAGGGGGATGATCTAGATTAACCCTTGGAAGAGGAATAGAGATACCCAAAACTTGAGGGTATGATCATGGGACTCTAACCTAATGTTTTGGTGATAGGAGAACCACCATATATTGACGTTTCACCCACAAATGTTGTGATGGATCAACATATGACAGCTTGGGGATTGCTGGTGAAACATTAGGAGCTAATCATCAGGTTGTTTCATTATTGTATTCTCTTTCTCCTTTTTATCATTTATTTTATTTTCTTCCTGTCATAATTCATGTATGAAAAATCCTATAATATAAATGGTTGTTCAAACCATCTTTGGTGATAATATAGAAATAATGTTGCACTAGCCTAGGTCATCGATAATAGATGAGGCAATCCTTTGAAGAAGGTGGTACTGGAGGCTATGAAATATGAGACTACTAAAAAAATTTAAAAATATGTTGATTCTGGAGTATGATACTAAATAAAAGATGAATAAATCATTCTAGAAAACATTATATTCAGGTAGGCTATAATGATCACACTAATCATGGAAGTGACTTCGATATAGGCTGCTAGATATGATTACTAAATGATGGGGTAAATATTGGACAACCGAAAAAAGCATATGATGAGGATGTGTTGGTTGACCCTACATCGTAAGTGTTACAAAAGGTGACTGGGGATCCTTTTTTAGGTGAAGGATCTAGAGAGGACCTATTTCCCTAGAATTATGACTTATCCCACCAAAGTAAATGTCTGTAAATGACCCTAGAACCAATATGTTGGTATTATTCCCTCAGTATGATATTTCACCACCTATGGACATTGAGTATTTTGGATTAGATAAAACTAAGGATAACCAAGTCATATGAGTCAAGGTGTGATGGTGTGTTCGTTATTTTATCACTCTCACACCATTGTCCAATATGTCAAAACAGATAGGATCTCCCACCCATTGGATAGTCATGCATGCACTTTCTATCAGCATTCTAATTGAGAAGGTTTATGTTGAGTGTTAAGAGTTTTAGGTTTCATGAAAAATGAGGCTATGTGATACTAGATAATCGAGGAGGATTAAGATTATATTACACTTATATATTAGAGGGAACAGAATCATGTATCCATCATCACTAATCATGTAGTGATTATCGTCCAACTGAGGTATCAGTTGGTGGTGGATGAAGCCAGTGAAGGATAAGTGGCATCTCTAGTGGATGATTTCCAAGTGAAGAATAATCGATTGATAATTAGTACCAATGATGTTATCCATACTATCAAGGAGGTGGTGAGTGATTTAACATAGTGTTAGTGGTATTTATAGTATTCTCAATAGAGGACTCCATATCTTCAGTGCTCAATCACTAGGGATGAGTCTTAAGTAATTTTAACTCATTATTAAATAATGGAAGGGCTCCAACATGTGGATAACCCTCTTATAATCTTGGAATTTTTATCGAAAACATTATATTTTCTTTAACTCCGAATTTTGTAGCATATCATTCATATTCAGAAGACAACCAATAATGATTCTCTAATCCCATGTGAATCATTATTAGAATGGTAAATAGTGAAATAAATTGATGATTTCTCATTTATGTGAGAGATGTAAGTGAAGTTTGACCACATAGGGTCTGAGCATGTATATCAACCACAAAGCGTTTCTGGGATAGATAAGATATGGATAGAGTATAGGGATCTCAATATAGCTGACTTTATTTCCCATTGCATTCTATCACACAAATGGGGTAACTCTATGGGTGTTGAATTCAACTCGATGAAAGGGGAGGATGAGGGGAATGAATCAAGATGCCCCGAATCTCAAACAGAAATGGGAGAAATTATTATAGAGGATAACTATTGACCATATTTGAAACATAGAATCCAATATTGTTTTTAACCATTTGATAGAAAAAGGAGTATCTATCATTTAGCACATTTAAAACATGTTATCTATCTAAAAACTTCTTCATAAGTCCTTTGGATCCTGTGACAAGGATGGTAGGTGAGGCCATGTGACCAGGAACCATTTTCATTATTGGAAGCCTATTCATATGTGAATGATGATGGGTATCTAAATCCTGAGAGGCAAAAATCATGGCAATGGATTATTTTAATGTTTGAATGGAGTTCAAAACTCTCAGAAATTTTCTATAGTGGATTTGGGAACATTGTGTAGGCATGTCAGTCTAAACATATGCTAGACTTGTCTTATAATGGGTGAATCATCTCAGATTTTGAGCGATGGTCAAGGAACATGAATGATTCGATTGGTGGCCAACAACACATGGGAAATGTGGATTCTAAGGAGAGTGCCTAAGACACATTCTAGTTTTACATCATGAAATGGGGTGATGGATATGCGGTTTAATGAAATATGATGTGTATAATGCACACATAGTTTAACATCATATGGTATCAATGATGGACATACAATTTAACATCATAAGATTATAATTATAGACTCATAGCTTATTATAATATGGCATCAATTCTATGCACATAGATTAACATCATATAGTGAGGATAATGTGAATTAATTTTAACATCATATAGGGAGGATGATGGAAACATAGTTTAATTATATATGATGACACTGCAACAAAATCATTGTTTAGGGGTTGATTTTTTTTCAGTGGTTTAATAAATTGTCGCAAAATTGTTTTTAAATAATTTAGAAGAGGTTTATTAGAAAAGGCCTCTAAAACATTTATTTTATTTTAAAAACCCAAAACATATCAACCAAAACACTATACTCCCCTTACCACCATGACCCACCGACCCCCAAAGCCCTACCCTCACCACCCCACGTCGTGCCTTGCCACTAGTCACATGCCTCCCCGCTGGTCCCGAGCCTCACCGACCCCACTCCCGTTGATAATATCTATTGTGGATTCAAACCTCTTATATCATCATAAAACATATACCCATTAATCAAGGTATCTTATTCTACCAATTTTATCTATCATTTATTATTTTTGTTGTGATTTTCATCCATGAAAACCCTTATATTTTGTTTGTATATTCATTTATGTGAACCCCTCTATTAGTTGACCATGTTTTTTTAATATTCAGATTTATCATAATGTTTTTATAAATAGAATTATTTTGTTACATATTCCATGTATATTTATGTTATTATATATTTACTTTTGAAAATAAATAATTTTATCACGATAGTATTAATATTTTTGGCCAATTCTATATGAGAACATGTATCACTTTGTATAATGGGATAGGTGGGGAATTTTAATGTCATATAGTAATTGGAAATATTTTAAAATCCATATTTTATAACTCATTTGATTTTATTTAATCTAAATATTATATAAATGGAGATATATATTTTTAATGGGATAATGTGTCCTTTAAAACATGTTTTTCAAGTAATTCAGAGTGGGAAAATAAAAAAAATTGGAGTTTCTAAATTAAAATTTTTTATAGGATCTTTAACTATAATTGGTTATAATAAAAAACTATTTTAAACTTATATGTGTTTTAAATTTGGTAACTGATGTTAAAAAATGAAGTTAAATATTTAAAAGGAAATGGGAATGTGATTTTGAAATGTAATTCATTCATAATTTTGATGTAAATTTGAACTGAGTTTGAAAGTCTTTATAATAAACATTCCAAGTGGAATGAAGCTTTAAAATTTATGGCGAGAAGTGATTCTTCTCAGAAAAATTTTATCATTGTTCAGTTGTGTATTGTGTGATATTTTCAAAAACTAAATTGATATATTGATTTTGAAAATAAGAACGGGGTTTCTATAAACATTTTGATAAATTTATTTTCTTGATAATATATAATTTAACAGTAGGTGAATAAAATAAAATCCTAATGGAATCATATAATGGAGTGTACCACGACCTATATTATGATTAGTATAAAAAATAAAGGATTACGAGGATGAGTGAATATGGTAAAGTATTGATGTTTCTTGATGGTTTGGTATTTTTTTGGAATTTGGAGTCATTTATTATAAGTGTACCATAAAATTAGGGATATTTATTAGTATGATAGTTTTGGATGTTGAAGTGTTGGTGTTTTTTATGATTTGGGTTAGATTTGGGAGCTACGAATTAGACATGGGATGGATGAATTTAGATATGTTTTGAGGTGTGATTAATTTTTTTTATAATTTATATGATATTATTTTAGTTATATGGGTTTTTGTGATGGTTAGTTTTTTGGATTTTAGGTGAGTTTCAAAGATAATTGTTATTGATATAGTAGATTCCACTCTTCATTTATTGTATATATAGATGTAATGAGTCTTTTGATAGATTATTCATGAGACTTATCAGTATCAAAAAGTGATATATTTGGGATTATATAATGTTTTTACCTTATTACCTTGATTATGGTGTCATTAAGGTCTTATGTTGAAACTTTTAATGGAAAGAGCATTCGATAGTTTCAATTTTTTCTTCTAATTGAGAAATTATTTTAATAATGGATTCAAAGTTGATTAAGGTTATATATTTTACATTAAAACTAAATTTTAAATGAGTTATGTGTTTTGGTGTTTGAATTTGGATTTAGGGTACCGAAAATGCATTTCAATATATACTTTACAATTATAGGTGACACTGGGGACCTGATTAGAGTTAAATAGTTAACATTGGACTTGAAAGAGTCCCGAGTATCCTAAGAGTGAAACCAAGGAACCCATGGACCCATAAAATGTAATTGATAAACTTTTTGTGTATAGATATATATATATATATTTAATGTGAGTATTTTTGGTCAATTAACCCATCATGATCCTTTTACCCCTTTTTCCCCTAATCTCACTCTTATCAGGCCACATAAGAGGCCCCTTTCAAATATGGTATTGTGTATGCTGAAATACCATTTATATGTTTATGTGATGGGCGAATTTTTTTGCTTCATGTGGTCCCTTTGGGGATTTTACCATTAGTGATTATAATTGGTTCTGAGTTTGAGTGTGTTTTTCAACGAAAAATGGTTGGTTGGAATGAGATGTGACATTGGATGATGTGTGATATAGTTGTTTGATGATCATGGTTGCGGTGATGATGTGTGATTTATGGGCCTGGAGTTAGTATGTTAATTATGTATGGGTTTTTTATTGTCTTGGTTGTTTCCTAGTAGGGATAGATTGATTGAAAAGTTTGATTATCAAATTAAAATAACTTAACATGTATTATGTTTATTATGAATGGAAATAAATGGATGCTAGAATAAATTATATTGTTCTTGCTAAACGTCCACTAAGTTTTCGACTAGAGCATGGTTATTTTTTATATAAATAAATTAAAATAATATATTGTTTTGATAATAAAAATTTAAAATCATTTAATATATGGAATTTTTATTATTTTTATATGAATATTGTCTATGGATATTATGTATAGAATTTTTAGTGGGTAAATATGGAAAAAATTGTGTTTCTGTCTCATTAATAGATTTCATTGTGACTACCTTATGGTTCATTATTTTAAATTACACATGTATAACATTGGTTTTTTTATTAATATCATTTGATAAATTTGGGAATTATCTTATAGGTTTCATATAGAAAATTGTCTACTAAAATCCCTATTGGGTCATTAGGTGATAACTAGGTTACCCCACAACAAAACCTCTCTTGTTTCGATCAATTCTAGTGATACATCTGTTATAGCCACAAGTCATTAGATTTCCATCAGAGAATATAATTTCAATATCTAGTACTAACCATAGTAAAAATAATAAGGGGAGGTCATCACAATAGCCAACCCAAATTACATAGAAAATCCATTACATATAAAATCTATTTAAGGATAGAATCTCACTATCCAAAATCATTCACAAGTTGAATTAGATGAATTATATGTTCTGAATTTAATTTAATTTGATTAAATGGAAGGAATTCCAAGGGGGAAGTGTTATATGATTCCATCAACCACACCAACAAATAAAAATACATTTGTCTCCCTCCATACAAAATCGGAGACCCCATCTGTTTTCCCTTGAACCACATCTCACACCCTTCGTGGGCATCCCATCAGCAGCTCAATGGACATCTTCCAATTCAATAGCCTCAACCGTGATGCAGTAGGGAGACACTCTTGGTTCATTGCGGGGATACTTGAGAGTTTCTGTTATAAGTACAAATTTTAATATGAAAAAATTTAGAGCACTTTTTTATACTAAAAATTTTTTCATAAAAATGGGAACAATGCAACTATAAAGAAAAATATGAAAATTTTAGTTGTATGGAATCTAACTGGACTAAAGATATTTGTCCCATTTGATTACTATGGGGTCCCTATGGATGACACCATACGATTACATGGACATATTCTAGTTCATCTAGTCGTGAAGCTAGTTTCCCTTCCGATTATATTGGATGATTGTAGGCATGTACCTTCATCATATAAGAATGATGTTTTTTTGATCATAGATAAAGGTAATTTTAATATATTATGGTGTAATTGAATGTCAGTATGTTATTAAATTCTAATATTTTTCTATATGAATTTTAGTGTGTAGATGTTTTTCCACTTTACGGTTGCTGATGCGATAGCATAAATGTGTAAATTAAAAAAATCTAGGAAAGAAATGGAAATAATTTAAATGGATATTACGGGGAAATTTTAATGATACTTTGTTGAGTTCCCAACAGATGTATAACAAGGTTCTAAATGGGTTACCTAGAGAGAAATAGAAATTTTTATTGGTAGATATAATGATGAGAAGCACATAGTATTTAAATATATATTATTATATTAATATCATTTTATATTTATATATGTATATGAAAAGGATAAAAAATTTAATTCATTACTATTAATTTACTTTTTATTTATTTCAGGATCTTTCAAGGAAGAGTGAATCAAGACAGGCAAAGAAAATCATCCATCTCACTGCGGGGTCAAAGAGTGTTTCTAGAAGCTGATCAACTCTGGAAATATTATCATTAGATTAAATATTAATAGGAACATATTTTCTATTTAAAATAATACACTATTGATTTATCTCTGTTTAATGTAGTCACAGAGTTTAGGGCACCATGCATCCCAAACATAAGTGTTTCTGGATTCTCATAAAAATTTGATGGGAGTTTTGTTAATGTTCCTTGCAAATAAGTTGTGTTATGAATTTATTTTTCATTATTATAACTTATTATGAGTTGTCATTAAGTTAATATATAATACTTATAATACAAATGATATTTGAATAATAGGTAAAAGTATATGAACTATGGGATGAAAATCCCATGCAGTCCTACCCAGTCACCCAGGATGACATAGTTGGTAAAGTGCATGCGAAGGATAATCCTGGCAGAGTTCGTGGGATGGGTTTGGGACACTTACCATATGAGGTCTTTAATAGGAAAATGGGGATTGAAACTATATCTACTCATGGTTGTAGTTGAGATTATCGGATATATTGTGTTTCTATAAAAAAAATTAAGGAACATGGGTATTAGATATCCGCCTTGCAGAAAGGGTTGGCTTATTTATATCAGAAGACGACAGGAACTCTCCCTTGTGATATTACATCGATGATGGGTGGTGATAAGGTAAATCCCACTACTTCAAAATGATTCAGTTTGTAAAAATTAATTGGATTTATGATTAAATATAAATATACATCATTATTTAATTTTCAATATAATTTTTTATATCTACCGGTAGAAGGGATTATATATAGAGGTGAAGAGGGAGAAAATCCTTGTTCATCATCACATAGTGATTAGTGTTCTTGTTGATATGTTGGAAAAATATGTAAATAGAGGGTTTGTTCATGTATCATGTGTGGCACAGAGTAGTCACCTAACATTTTTATGACCTAGAATTTTCATGATTCCCCATGTTTGATAAATGCATTGGTATTTGATATGGCTTGATGACATACTAAGGTAGTGAGTCGAGAATTGGTGAAGTATGATGATGATGGATTGTGACGTAATCTATGTTCCATATGAAATAAAGAGATATTTAATGGTTTCTTTTGAGTTAATTTAGTATGTGTATATTACTATTTTGGGATAACTACTATGTTTTTTATTTGAATCATTTTATTCATGTTGTAGACACAATCCCTACAACCATTTCATTCAAGAATGGTCCCTACAAATTTTGGGTCGACCATTTTCCACATTTGAAACATGGGAATGATAATTTCTCAGAAGAGATCCTTTAAGGTGTGTTCCCTAGATGGTAGTTGAGTCTAATTTGGCCACAAACCTACAATATTAGGGAGAATAATACTTGGGGGATGATGGTGATCCAAATTGGGAGCTACACAACTATGTGCTTAATCACATTGAGTGAGCCTGTATACAAGAGAGATGATCCTGTAATCATCCTATTTCCAAATAGCATATAGATATATCCACAATAAAAATTAATTTTTAATAGTTAATTCTAAGTTGTTGTACTCACACTATCACAATTTCATATTTATACAATACCTCAATGCCCTAACGGTGCTCCCAACACATTTAATATGTTACTTAAGATGATATTACCCCTAGTAGTCAATTTGTTTGAAATGCTAGAAATCCAATTGACCAAGCTCATACCAGTCACACTATATTTTCCTTTAAAATCTCTCAGAAGCCATTAAAATTAACCTATCTCAACCCACTATGTGCATAAAGTGGTTCTTCAATGACCACATACTACCTTTTGAAAAAAAATAGCTTTTAACTACTTCTGGTTGAGTATTTTTATAGAACACTCAACTTTAATAGTCAGAATCTCTAAATAAATATTCTGACACCCTTTATCCAAGGTACCCAAATATCAATTTGAGAATTCTCACCACTATTTCTGATCAACATCTAGTGATGTCTCTTAATTTTAACAAAATTTACTCGTTTAGGTCACCAATCCAAAAAAACCATTCTAGTGCATTCCTGATCCAACACACCTTAACAATCATGAGGTATCCCAATCTTAATTCCTATACTCAAGATTCCCACAAGTATGTATTTGAACTAGTACATGCCATTCACCGTGGAATACAAAAATATGTAGTTCCTATTATAGTGAAACTCAAAAACGAAAATAACCATCCAATGACCATTCCAACACACACATGAGTTTCACCCTTTAATATTTGAAAATTTTAATCCATATATTAAGGTTTTATATAAATTAATCGTTGTGTAAGCCTCCCATGGATTCCATCTGTCCAAACAAAAAGAAATTGGTTTTCATTATTTATCTTGATATATAGAAGCTCTCTAAACATACATAAGATGGTGACAACATATTGGGAATGACTAAATATAGAATAAGAGTACACCAAATTTCTAAACATTACCCATTACTAGACCACAAATATAAACATCCTTACATTTTAATAAAATTTTATTTGTAGGCCATTTTATATATTCTGATACACGCTCCATCAAAACATGTTATACATTCCATGAACAAACCCTTGATGCCACTTCTCTCAATGATGTGTGACTAGGCCCAACAAAGGGTCATCCACCCCCGTGCAACCTAAATATAACATTTCAATTATATGATAAATCATTAAAGGGTTAGACCCCCAAAAATTTCACATCATATTCAACATGAATCATATATGGAAGGCTCACCTCCCCTTCAAATTTTGATCACTAAAGCATCAATCAATCCTTTCTGGTCTAAAATTTTCAATATATTCCCATCTTAAGAGATGGTTGTTTAATTAATGTATTGATCACAAAGAATAATATCCCAATTATACCATGTTTTTTCAGGAATAACCAAAAAATTCCAACAATGAATCTCATCATTCATCAGTGGTTAGGTAATGAACCAACCACCATTCCATCGTGTTGACCTGAATTAATAGACACACAACTGATTGGTAAAAATCGTGGATCACTTATTTGACTCAAACATAAATCTATCATCCAGATTTATTTTAATCTCAAAACTATGTTTTAAAAGACATCATCGTGTTTGAGATATAAAATATTGAATATACCAACTCATCGGCTTCATGTACTCATTGTGAAAATTTATATTCTGTCCATTAAAGTTGTGTTACTCTATATGAAAGGACACATTTTCCATAATAATCATCATTATCATCACCTTAAGAATTTCTTGGGAAACATTTTATTGAAATAAAAAACATTCCATGGAAAATGCTTCATCCACTACTGAATGTGGTTCCATAACATGGATAAAAAGATTATATTAATCATCAACTGGAATTGAAAAAAACCATCCTCTTACAGGTGTTATAGTATATATTTTCTCGTAGATGAATGTGTGATGCTATTACCAATTCACGATTAATCACTTCATCTATATCAAACATAATTTCCAAACTAAAACTAACTAGTAGTATTGTTGGACCAATTCTCTTTACAATGTTATCCTGATCACTAGCATAATCCATCCTTATTATGATGGCCCTGACATATGTCTTATAAGATCATGCTATGTAGTTTGAAGCCTGAAAACTAAGACACTAGTCTAATACAGTTTAATGTCTTAGATATAGTTCTATGAAACATTATTATATTATTTTGAGGATATGGTATAGATTATTTAGTTATATGTTCAATGTACATGGGTTTTTATGAAACATTATTATATTGTTAACTACTGAACATTGGTAGATGGCTTAGTTTATTCTATTTTATGTTCTATGCACATGGTTGTTTTACAGTGTACTTGTTCTAAGGATTAAAAATCTACTGCTTTTTTATTGGAATATATAAATTTAGTGGCGATTCAATCCACCACTAACAAAATGGATTATATTTATCGATGGTTTAACCACTACTATAGTGTGATATTTTTTTTTCAGTGGTGGTTAAAACCACCATTCAATAAATTTGAATTATTGTTTTGTGATAGTTATGGTGGTTTATAAGTAGTTTTAATGTACAAAAATGAAAAAACAATTCACGACGCTTTAAACCGTCACTAAATACGCAATTGTTTTTCACATAAAACTGCCACTAAGACCACCAAAATAGCCTCTAAATTTGTTTACTACAACACTTCCCAAAAACAATTTCTAAATTAACAAAACCCCCATGTGTTGGATGCCGACAAAAATTTATAGGTGGTTTTATAAAACCATTGCCTAATCATATTGAGGTAGTTCAAACTTCCACCATATCAAAAAAAACTACATCTATGAGGCGCTTTTCTTGTATTGTGAGGATAATATACACACAGTTTAATGTCATATGATGAGGATTATGTACACATATTTTAACATCTTATGGTTAGTATGATGAACAAGTAGTTCCATGTCATAATGTGAGGATGACTGGAACAATGTTTAATGTCATATAGTGAGGATGATGTACACACAGTTTAGTAACATATAATGAGGATGATATAAACTTAGTTTAACTTCATATTGTGAGGATGATGGATATGCAGTTGAATGAAATATAGTAAGGATTATATACATCATGTTTGATATCATTTATTTAGGATGATGAAAAATCAATTTAATTTCATATGGTGAGGACTATGTACATGGATTTTAATGTTATATAGTTTGGAAAATGTATACATAGTAAAACTTAATATGGTGATGATGATGTACATGTAGTTTTATTTCATATGGTGAGGATTATGAAAACATTGTTTAACGCCTTGCGGTGAGGAAGATGAACACATAGTTTAACATTATAGAGTGAGGATGATGGATATGCAGTTTAATTTCATAAAATGAAGATTATGTATATATAGTTTGATGTCATACTGAGAGGAATTTGCACACACAATTTAATGTCAACTGGTTAGAAAAATTTCACCCAGATTAATATCATACAGTGAGGATAATGTACATAGAGTTTAAAATCATATGATAAAGATGATGTATATTTAGTTTAATGTCATATGGTTAGAAGGATGTAAACACGATTTAATGTCATATTGTTGGGATGATAGACATGGTGTTTAATATTATATGATAAGGATGTTGTACAAGATGTTTAATTTCATATGGTGAGGATGGTGGATATGCATTTTAACTTTATATGTAGAGGAAAATATACATGAATTTTAACATCATATGGCGAGGATGATGTGTAATATAGTTTAACGTCTTGAGATTTGAAAATTCATACCATATTTTATCATCAAGTGTCCATTACTTGAAAATATATGTGAATAAAACCCACCCATCCATGGTGATGGCCGTGTAAGAGGGTAATAAAACAATGGGGGTACCCACCAAAGGATCCTAATATTGGTAGATTGCTTCATACTTGGATATAGAATTTTCCAAAATTAATTGGTTTATCCAGCACATCCATATATTTTATGTTTTCCATAGTTGGTCAATGTTGACTTTGTACCTAATTATTTTTATCATGTTATTTTTTTCCATGTCAGGAGAGTGACTTGGAAGGGGGATTCTGACTCTTAATCATGTTTCCTAGTTACTTTTTGAACCTCAAAATGTTTTTTCTATTTCTATACAGTCATACAAATCAAACTAATAAGTTAAAAATATTTTATGTTCATAATGCTAAGACCATGAGGAGAAAAATATTTTATGGTCATAGTTCTTAGACCAATTCTCATATTTTTTGATCATAAATATTTTACCATGGTGCTGCCAATATTTTAGGTTCATAATTCTTATACATAGGGGGGGTACTATGGAAGGGTTCCTATAACACTATAGGGTTTAAAACTGATGGAAACGGTGTGCCAATGAGGTCCTAGAAAAATAATATGGTGGCAAGTCACAGACAATTTAATGTCGGGATTATTGGTCCATGTTTATTGTTTTTTAAAGGAGTGTGTGTGGAATTGGGGATAGGTAACCTAGCCTGAAAGTCGAGCCTAATAGGCCCTTACACATTGAACACTTTTGGGACAACTAAGACATAGTTATTGGTCATGATACATAGACCTAGGATCCTATTTTACGGTCATAGAGTTCTGAAAAGTTGGTGAATATCTCTAAATAGTATTTTTTACATGTAAGAGTTAAAGCACTTCATGAATTGAGGTACAAGGAGGTCCCAGACCACTTATTGGACATAGTTTAATGTAGTGGTTCTTGGGATTAGGATCACATATTATTTTCTTAGGGTTCAGTACAAAGTGGATCCTAGGAATTTCAACCTTTCTTGAGGATAAATCCACCCCAAATCATATTTCCTTGTGACTGATGATCGATTTAGGCAAAAAGGAGTGGTATATAGTTCCTATAGTTTTATAGGGACTACACAAGAATTATAACAAGTGATCGACCTAAGGAATTCACATAAGTCAAGATAATTACATTCCGGATTGGGATAATGAAAAGGGGTGGTCGATGGGTTGGGAACAACCATTGACCATGTTCTGAACATAGGTTGAACACATGCACCAGTCAACAGTAGGGAAACAAAAGAGCGATCAACCATTGATTAAGTTTGAAACATGGGAAATGCTATCTATTACTGAGGATCCTTCAAAGCCTAATACCAAGAGGGTATGTTAGATAGGGTTTCCATTCACAATTTTAATTTTTAAGCTCATTCATATCAGGAGGATGATAATTATCCAAATCAAAGAAATCATGAAGTGCAAAAGTGGATGTGGGGAATGTCCCATATGGAATGTTGAGTACCACATGAGCTATTCTACCATATCTCAAATATACTAGATGACCATTTTGGTAAACATGATCTACCCTAGAATAAAATGGGGGAACCAAAAATGAGTTGATGGTAGGGATATAAAAAGAATATCATATTCAGGCATCACTACATATCCCATGGGAATGATAATAAAGCCAAACATAGTTCCAAAATTTTACAAGGTAAGACACCGACCCTGGAGGGGTTATTCTTACTATGTTGAGGACACAAAATCATCAAATATTTATAATAGGAAGTATTATCAATTGTTTTTATAGGTTTCGTCTATAGTTTTACATCGTACTGTAAGTACAATAGTTATGGTCATCCCATACTTTCTATATGAGGTATATTTGTTTTATAGGGAGTAAGGAAATAGTTTAACGTCATGTGATGAGGATGTGGTTTTTGGTCCATTTCATATTTATCATATGATTCACCCTGATTTCATTTGGGGTAAAGCTATAGTTTAACATCATGTTCTGTGGATTTTGGTTTTTCATCCCATTTTTGTCATATGAGGCATCTTGTGTTCATTACATAGGGTAAGGCTATAGTTTAATGTCGTGTATTGGAGAAGTTGATTTTTGGTCCATATCATATTTATCATATGAGTTATTTTATTTTTATATGGGTTAAGGCTATAGTTTAATGACTTATCAATGAGAAATTTATAGGGATTACACATTTAACCTCCATTTAGTTCCATCTTTATGTGGGGTTATGAGGGAATCTCAGTTTGTTGAATAGATAGAGAATATTATTGGTACTTATACCTATAAAGGATGACCATAAGAGAATTTGGGGTGGTATGTAATTCCCCGAACCTTTTTTATAATATTGTAATTAATATTATGTATATTTTATTACTTATTATTATTTTATGCAAATTAATGTAATTGATTCCAACAAATTCGAGAAAACAAGCAAATGCGAGAAACAATTTTATTGATAAAACATCAATACATTACATCATTGCACAAAAAAAAAGTACTCAATTACACTAAGAAAACTCATTACAGGACCTAGAAGAATAACCATAAGCCCACTAAATAAAACAAGAAGGCCAAATGTGAATTTAACATCCTCAAAATTATCCTTATCTATAATTTTTATGGTGAGAAGTATAGCGAGAACCCTAAGATTCATTGAAATGTAGAACACCATTTTCATTGATGTTTTTGTGTTTTTTAATTCTTGTAAACATGGGTATTTATGGACAATATTTTGTGACCTTTTTCAAAAAATATAAACATTAAAAATTTTATTGACAATTGGGGTTTTTTCAATTTTACTATTGTATTTTTAAAAAAATTAAAATTCATTTCATATAATATTTGAAAATATTAAAACTAATGACATATTCTTGTTTAATTATTAATTTCAAATTATAACATCTTGATTTAATAAAAATAATTTTTATATTTCCAATATAGAATGAAAAAATATCTTTAGAATATAATATATTTTTTGCTGATAATATATATATATATATACATTTATTTTTTCCTAAAAACGTATGACTAAAAATTTAACTAAGTACCCACACAACTTAGAGCATCCTTTTAAGGCCAATCCCTCAAGGTCTAGTGGGAACTACCAAGACAATACCAACATGAGTAGAAAGTCCATATCTTGTATAAGGCCGAGAGAATCGAACCATGTATGTGTTCACCTAGGGAGTAGGTGGAGAGGCTATGTGTACTCCTACCCTAGTGCGGTTGTGTTTTGTGTCATCAAAGTAATTCCCACCATGAAAATCCTTATAATAAGGTCCTAGAAACCAAATGGTTTTTGCGTGGGATTCATCTTTTAAATGTGAGATCTAATCTGGGCCATCCATATCAGCCTGATTGAATCCCGACCACACAATCGTTATGCACTATATCTGGGACATCTGGTCAAAATCCTGATTGAAATCTCATTTCATATCCTTTAAATATTTCGGTTGACTCTCTAACCATCTGATTTAATCTCGGAACAATCTCAATTGTGCCCTTTTGTTTCCTCGATCAAACCACCTCTTCAAATTCTCGGGTTTCATTTCATCCCTCTGATCGATCCGAGCTAATTCTATCCATCCACTACTCCAACTTTTTTTCTTTGTAAAACCATGACCTTCTCCCTCGATGGTCTCTTTCCCCACTAAGTGGTCACATCATGGGCCCTTCCCTCTATTTCTTTCTTCCATCAATATTCTTCCATTCTCCATCTATGGAAGGTAAATAGTATATTTTCCCACAATAAAGACAAAAATGGTGTTTTTAAACCAAATCATTATCCCCATGCCTTAACATCCCATATAATCCTTGAATATAATATTCAATTTTGTTTTTCTAAAAGTCAAACGTGTTTCCTTTTCCATTTGTCTAGATTATTCAATGTTTGATTCATAGAAATTGGCCAAATTGGTTCAAACCCAAGACCAATTTTTCAAAAGGGGTGTTCCTTTATGGAAACAAATATTAATTTAAACCTCCTTATGTAATTTAAAACACCCAACAATGTTCTCACAAAATCTTCATTTTTATTCTACTTGAAAATTTAGCAACTCACATTCCCACGTTGATCCAATCCTGTTAAGGATGAAATTAGTTCCAATTTGTAAGGATTTATGTAAGGGTTCTTCAAATTATTTTCATCTTTCAAGGGTGAAATATATGTGTGTTTTTATATTCAAATATACACATATATAACAATCTAATTTCAGTATATATGAGATAAGGGGTTTTTGAACATTATTTCTAAGATCTAAGGTTTGTATGTGTTTAATTTATTTTAAACAAATTGTTTTTATTTTTCAAAAATTCTCATATATATGTATATATAGATATACATATATGATTATCTAATTTCAGATTATATAAGAAAATTATTTTCGTTAAAAATTTTGTCACTAAGCCTATGTTTATAAGATTTTAATATTATTAATGATCTAATATATTTGTTTACAACTTTATGCACGCAAAAAAACACACATATATAAATATATATATATATATATATATATATATATATGTAATTATGTATGTATGTATTGATACATATAAATAAAACTTTTTTTCAGATCATATAAGTCATTGGTTTTTTCTTTGAAGTATATGATTTGAGAATGGATCGTTTATTTTATAAAATGGATTAATTATATTTTATTCTATCATATTATGTATAATGATTTATATATGTATATATATATACATTTATATCTTTTTATTTTAAGAAATAAAAGGGATTATACTTTTATTTTCTATTCTATATGCAAAGGTATGAAATTTTCTCTCTGGTCTACCAGTTAATGGTTTAAATTCCTTATGTAACATTTTTTATATGTGATATTTTTAATCATTTTATATACTAATCCAAAACAAGCTATTATTTCATCCAAAAATTGTATCATCACCCTTTTACATTTTGTTCCTAATTAGGTATGGCCATTTTCTATATAAGAAATTATATTCGTTGTCTTTTTAGATCAATGATGTATTCATTTCATTGTCCATTTTATTTATGAATTTTCTAATAAAGATGGTTATTTGAAGCATGGGATTCTACTAAGAATTGTTTTAGAAAATCTCAAGAATATTTTGGTGACATGTGATAAGAAAGTATACTATTTCATTAAAAAATAATATTATGTATGTATTTTATAAATTTTTTGGGTTAGGATTGTGAAAGGAAGATCTGTTGAATGTGCTTTCAAAAATTGTCACTAGTATGCTATGTGACATTATGAGTAGTGGACCCGTAAATATTAAGAGAACTTTTCTCCATAAGAGTTATAACTAGCGGCCTTATTGTTGTTAATTTGGTCTCACAAGTATCATAAATGACCCAATAGAAATTGTTTTTTAAATGGATAATTCCCAAAGATCATTCCAAATAGAATTATGTTGAAAAAATAATGATTTTCAAAATTTATTTATTTAGATTTAAAATTATATGAAATTATAAATTTAATTATCTAAATTTATTTTAATTAAATGTTTCAAAATAAAATATTAATTATTATAAATCCCCTTATTGAGAATTTTAAATTCTTACCCTACGTATTAAATTTATTTTTACAGATTTAGTATATTTAATAGTGATGTATTTTTTAGTGTGGATGTTTCACACAAAAAAATGAATTTGTTTAATTAATTATATTTTTGTATAGTTTTGATGAAATTTAATAGTTATATCTAATTCTCCAAATCCTAATCCAGAAAAGGCCATCTTATGGGTAACAATTTGTGTATTCATTTAGTTTATTTTATAAAAAACATTACACAACATGTTTCAACATCAACATCGGGATACTTTGGTCTGGGACTTTACAATAGGTATGAGAGGAATGATATAGATAATTTAAGTAAATTAAAACAAATTTTTAAAAATTGAGGATACCACCCCTATAAAAAATATTTTCTTTTACATTTTCAGATGGAAGGCTAAGGATCACAAACTAATCTTCTGTCTCTTCAAAATGAGATAATAATAAATATAATGATAAAATTGTGTTCAGATGTTCTCGAGCCTTTCGAAAATCATCATTTATCATAGAATCTCCTTTATGAAATTTCAAACACTCCTAGTATACTATGATACATTTGAGGATCATGATTCATTTATTTTCTCCTTGTGCATTCACAACATGAATTTTATACACATTGAGGAAACTATTCTAATGGTCTCTTCAAATGTTTTCACATTTCTAAAAAGTTATAGTCCTTAAAAAAATTCTGGGAAACTGCTAAAGAGTGTGAGATCTATGCATCTTGTTAGTATCAACTCTTGAACATCAGATTGTGTGGGAGACTTTATGATTTTAAAATTTTATAAAACTAGGTAGTTTGGTTGGTTTATAGAAATCGATTCAGTTCTAATGTATCCAATCCTTTCTTCTCTCTTGACTTTTACTTATGATCCAATAGATGTATACATGAGTTTGAACCTAGTTTCTCGAGATGTGTATCATACAAATGAACTGATGAACACATGAATACATTGGGAAAAAAGATGTCAGAGAATCATTGACTCATGTAAAACTAGTGATGGTATGAATTAAATGTTATAATTTAAATTTGACAATTAATAATAATTTAGTTTTTCTAGAAATATAAAGATTATAGTATGAACAAATATCATGTGGGAATATGTGTACCAAATACTTATTGGTGATAAATACACTTAATGGGGGAGAATGTAACACCCCTAAACCTAGTCATAATAGTATAATTAATACTATTGATATTTTTTTACTGATTATTATTATTTTTTAAAAAATAAATTTAATTGATTCAAATAAATTCATGAAAACAATAACATACGAGAAACAAATTTGTTGACAAAACACTAATACAGTACATCATTACACAACAAAAAACCTCAATTACTTTATAAAACGTAGTACAACACCAAGAAGAATAACTAGAACACCACCATTTTAAACAACAAGAATAAATGTTTAGTTGACATAATCCAAATATTCATTAAAAACATCTATTAAGAAGAGTATAGTGAGAATTCTAGGAGTCATAGAAATGTATAACACAATTTTATTTGATGATTTTTTGTTGTTCCTTTGAATACATTTAAACATGGGTATTTATGGACATAATTTTATGACCGTTGTAAGAAAATGAATCCATTTGAATTTTTTAGTGATTGTTGATGTTTCTAACCATTGGTCATTCATTAAATTTTACCACTCGATGTTTTAATTTTTTAAACAAGGAAAATAATATTTTCAAACATTGATATTTATGACATGTGAGGTTTTAATTATTAATTTGAAATTATAACTGTAGGATTTGATTAAAATATTTTTTACATTTGCAATTAATAATGAAAAACTATTTTTAAAATTGAAAATGGTTTAATGTGATATAAATATATATGTAAGTATAATTATATTTAGTTCAATTAAAAAATTTGACTAAAATTTTAGCAAAGTACCCACACAACCGAGAGTAGACATTTAAGGTCAAGCCCTCAATGTCCAGTGGGCATAACCAAGGAATGGTGAACTTGAGAATCTAGTCTAGATCATGTATAGGTCAAGTAGAATCGAACCGTGAATATGTTGGGTCATTGACTGGGTTGAGTGGTTGTGTATAAGCCTCCCCTAGTGTGTGTGTGTGTGGTTTGTGTCATCAATGTAATTCTCACTACACCTTGAAATATACGGTAACCCCTAAAACTTAATGGATTTAGTGTGTGATGACTATTTTTAAATTAAATATCTAATATGTGATATCCATCTCAGACCAATAAAATCCAAACTACATAATCCATCATTGCTAAATCTGGGTCGTCTGATTCAAATACTGATCGAACTATCGTTTCATCAACTTTAAAAATACTGGACAACTCCCTGACTGTCAGATTTGATCTCAGAAATATCCATACCATCCACTTATATTCCCATGCTCAGACCTCCTATAAAAATACCAGGGCTTCATTTATGCCCTCTAATTGATCTGAGCTAATCCCAACCATCCACTACTCCCCCCATTTTTTCATCGCTATATAATCATGATGTTCTCCCTAGATGAGCTCGTGCCGCAGTAGTGGGTCACACGGGGGCCATTTCTTCCATTTTTTTTACCTTTAATATTACTCCAATATCCATCCATGGCACCCATCTTGTTTCTTTTTCCACATAAAAAACATAAATAGTGTTTTTATAACTAATCCTTATCTCCATGATTCAAATTCCCCAATAAGCCTTCAATATAATATATAATTTCAGTTTTTTCTAATTCAAATTTGATTCCTTTTCAATCTTTCCATATTATTCAATTTTTTATTTGTGAAATTGGCCAAATGGGTCTAATCCCCTGGAAAATTTGTCCCAAGGGTTTTTTTAAAGAAAACAATTTTTATTTAAAAATCATTTTTTTCTTTGAAACACCCTACCCTATTCCTCCAAGAGATTCAATTTTATTCTGATAGAAAATTTAGTAGCTCACTGTCCCTTGTTGTTCTAAACCACGCAAAAGAAAAATTTATTTATATAAGGGTTCTTAAAATTGTTTTTATTTTAAAACAATGAAATATATATATATATATAAATATATTTATATATATTTATATTAATATATACACATATATGACCATCAAATTTTAGTATATATGAGATAAATGATTTTTTATGAACATTATTTATAAAATATAAGGTTTGTATGGGTTTATTTTCTTTTAAAAAAATTATCTTTATTTTAAAAAGATTTATATATATGTTTATATATATGTATATATATATATATACATATATGATCATCTAATTTTAAAAAATATATGAAAAGGAATTTCATTTTAAATTTTATCACTAATCCTATGTTTGTAAGATTTTAATTATATTAATGATCAATTATGTTGTTTACAATGCTATACATATATATAGGTATATATAAATGTATGTAATTATACCTATCTATATAACATTCTATTTTTCAGATGATATAAGATATGGGTTTTTTCATTAAATTCTATGTTTTGAAAAGGGTTCATTTATTTTACAAATGAGTTTGATTATATTTTATTCAGTAACAATATATTTAATGATTTATATATGTAAATATATAAATGTATAGAATTTTATTTTATGAAATAAAAGGGATCATAAATTTATTTTCAATTCAATATGAAAAGGGTCGAAATTTATTCATATTATACCGATTTATGGTTTATATTTTATGTGTAACATTTGTTAATAAATTATAATTTTTATCACTTTATGTACCAATCCAAAACTGGCTATCACATCAGGTGAAAATTTTTATATTCACCCCTTTTCAATTCAGTCATAATGTGGTATGTCCATCATTTATATTATAATACAAATTCCATTAATTTTTAAGCCAAGTATGTTTTTATTTTATTATACATTTTATTTAGGAATTTTCAAGTAAAGATAGTTATTTCACAAATGGAATTATTCTAAAATTTGTTTTTGAAACTCTCAAGAATTTGTTGATAACATGTGATAATAAGAGTTATTTTAATTTAAAGAAAATATTATTATGCATTTATTTTTGAAATTTATTGGGTTAGGATTGAGAAAGGTAGATCCCTTGAAATTGTTTTAAAAAACAATCACTTGTATGTTGTGTGGCATTTTGGGGAGTAAACCCATTAGTCTTAAAGTGACTTTGTCCCATAAATGTTATGACTATTGGCCTTATGGTTTTTATTTCTTTCTTCTTAGTATAATAAATTACCCACTATAAATTATTATTTTAAATCGATAATTCCAATATATCTTTTAAAATATAATTATTTTGAGGAAATACTAGTTCTCAAAAGTTATTTATTTAGAATTAAAATGTAATGAAAATATACATTTAAGTGTGTATATTTATTTTAAATAATGGTTTAAAAAATATATTTTTAAACCCCATACCATTAATTTTAAATTCTCACCCTATGTTTTAAAATCATTTTATAGTTTTAGTAAATTTATTAGTGATGTATTTTTCTATGTAGAGGTAGTGCACTGAAGATTATTTTGTTTAATTAATTTTATTTTTGAACAGTTTTGATGAAATTTAATAGTTATTTCTAATTATCTAATACCTAGGCTGGTAAAGGTCCACTGTCGTGTAATGAGTTATGTAATTATTCAATATATTTTATAAAAAAATTACATAATATGTTTCAGAATAGGCTCTGGGATACTGGGGTCTGGGTATTTACATGGTAATGTTATAGGTAATGGTTTTTTGGGGTGAATCGACAGTTGAGAATGGAGCTAGGAGGTCTAGGAAAGACTTCAGATCCCCTAGGAATGGGAATCAAGACACATGTATTTTTAGAAAACAACATGTTAGAAGACCAGTTTCTGTAATGAGTTGTCCTCTCTCGCGAGGATGTAGTGAAAATGAGATGTGGTATTGGTTTTCAAAAATATTATAAATAAATAGACCCATACGAATTAGGGGCCATAAATGGATTGTTGCATATATTTTAATGGTCATAATGATTGTAACATAAGTGGAATATTTACTGAAACGATTCATGGGGGTTAAAAGATTCAAAACCCAACATGATGGATACAAGGAGGCTACGCACCACAAAAAGTTATCCTGAAACCAATTACACACAGTTTAATGTCATATGGTTTGGACCAGACAAATTTGGAAAATATTTTCAATTCATGATGCTTGGACTAGGAGATGTTTTTTCTAAGAATAATTTTGTGGAATGAAAGATGTAAACCCTAATGTAAAAAAATGGTAATGCAATCCAACATTGCACATAAATATTTTAAATAAAATGGAACATAGTTTAAAGTCATAATTTTCAAATTTTAAGAGATGCTAAAGGGATGAAAATTGTTGAAGCTAATATCCATCCCCTCTTAGGGAAAGTATTTATGATGAACTATTAGTTGGTCTTGAGGAAACGTTTTCCAGGAATCACTATACATCCCATAAAAATTTTAATCAAGCCACACATAGTTCTAAAATACAACATGGTAGGAGACCAATATTGGAAGTGTGGGATATACTCTCTAGTGAGGGAATTGAGGCATCCTCAGGTTCCCATTTGGAATATCATGTTTATTACATGCCTTAGTTTATCGCCAAGTGCAAAAGATGTTGTTTTGTCTTGTAAAACATGGTATGTGAGGAATTATATTTTTATTGTATAGGTAAATCTTGTAGTTTAACATCATGCACATAGGATGTTGGGATCTATAGTTTAATGTCTTATTACTCAGACTAAGGGTACTAAAACTAATTTAACGTTATAGTTATTACACCAAAGGAGATGTTGATAGTATATGATCATAGATATTGGACCCCAATTACTGAGGTTTTAGATCATGTAGCTTTGAAAATGGTGTTCAGATAATGTACTTCTTGAGAAACATGGAATTTAAGGGAGGTGTGATACATTTTCCACCCAGGGTAATTAAATAGTTTAATCCATTGAAATATAAGTTATGGATAATTCAAGATCATTTTCCTTTGGGCTCCAACAAAATAAATTTTTATCAATGTAGAATCAACGTACTATGATCTAGTACCATGTCACCATGGAGTAAGGATATAAGGAAAACCTTCTTGTTGAATGCTTAGGATATCATAATCTAGTGCTACATTATGTAATTCAATTCCTGAAACATATCTCTAACACGGTCTTCCATCTTTTCAAATAAAACATCTTCTATTACTTATGGTATCTTCTATTAATAAACATCCATTCAAATTGACAACAAATGAATTACAATTTTTATAAATTCTCCTATTGTATACACCAAGGAGTATTGGGACACCTTGGTGGAATTTCTAGTTGTCTTCCAATAGTCTCAATGGGAAGTTTGTATCTTGAGGGGCTAATTATATTTAGTCTAGAACTCTATTTTATGCATGATGTTTGAGATAGTTTTGTTAAATTAATTAATTTACCCACATTTCCAAACATGGTTGTGGGATGTTTGGTTGGACCAAATTTTATTATTGGCAGAAAATTTATTTATCATGGTATCTTGAAAGTTGGTTTCATTATCTATGATAATAGATTGAGTAACCCAGAAGTGATGGATGATGTGGGTTCTCACAAACTCAATCATAAATCATGTTTTGAATACCATGCGTGTAACCACTTCTAACCATATGAAAATTATGTTTTTCATGGCCGAAAATAACATGGACTATCATATTAACATTGGTGTGTAGTGTACCATAACACCGATTTACCATTTATAAAATGGAAAATAATATTTGGTAGTGTGGAGGAGCTTTTGTAACCACCTTAGATATTTATCATGGATATGACACATATGAAACCTATTGGTGAACTCAATGTATTCATGAACTAAGGTGGGTGAGAAGTACCCAAACTCTGAATTTGGATGGAGATCTTTAATCATAATTAGTGGTTTCCACCATATCTAGAATTAACCTCCTTCATTCCATTTTGTATATCATATTCTTGGATGGAATGAAGGAAAATTCCATAAAACCCACACCTATAGAGGGTTTTTTCAATCTTAGGCCCACTATGGAGGGTAAAATGTGATGCACCCCGATAGATTACCATATGCTTGGATCACTCTAATGGGGGAATTCCTTGTTAAATATACTCAACAAATGGATTCATCCCATCAATAATTTCCTCAGAAGTGGTGGAATTGAGGGTATTGGAATAGATATACTAGTATCCATCTGATAGAGAAGTTAGTTTCTATAATCTAATTTGGTGAAACCGATGAACCTATGGTGTTCAACATGATTGACCAAGTCATCCTAGTTGGTTCTTAAATGATATGTATCTAGGATATCCAAACCATCAACTAAACCATTCTATGATCAAGGAACATGGGTTACCTTTGGCTGGGAAGAAAACTGAGCCATCAGCTGATGGGTATGATCCTAAAAGGGTATAAACTATTTTTTTCTAAAACCTTATTCAATGATGAACAATATTATTACAAAATCAGAGTCCCCATTCATATTTAAACATGGTACATCAATTTTTTGGGAAATCACAAGACCATTAATGATATATTGATACTTTTCATAATTATTGGTTTGACTGTCTATCAATAGAAATTATTATGGATGAACATTTTATGTTGGGTCGGTGGAAATGATTCCCATACAAATCCTTTTGAGCATAGGGTCTTTGAGTCTTCTACTAGTAAGCCTCTAAGACGCACCATCAATGTGAATTCTAGACCAAGATAAAACCTGATTCACTTAGATAATATCTTTATCAAGAATATCAACATCCATGGTTAACAAATCAGTGTCTAGATTTATGGACATGGGTTCTGCCTATGAGAAACCCTTAATGACCTTATGCAAGATGAAACTAATGTTGAACTATTGAAGTATTACTACACTGGGTTCCATTGATCCCATCATAATGGGGCAATAGAGGATATAATTTAGTGAGTCTATATCAGACACTAGCTATATCTCATAGTACTAAAAATAATGTCACAAATTTTTCAATTTAAATACCAATGTGGAGATACTCTTATCGATAAGGGATTATATGAATTCCATGTCCAAGAGCAATCTTCAGAGATAACATAGATTGTTTTCCCAACCCTTATTATTTTTCTTGGATTGAGGGCCTCAATGTACCATTCTAGAGTGGTCATATAATGTACCCAAGGATTTATTGGGATAGATGGAAACAAAATTGGAGGTCATAGTAAGAAATTCATGATACTTTCAAAGGTATTCTGGTACTCCTCATCACAGTATTATCTGAAACCCTTTTTTATGGCCATTGATACAGTCTTAAACTTTCCATCTTGTTTTTCTATAAATTGGCACTTGTATTCTAAGTGGCCTTGGAGGCCTCACAAATCTCATATTTTTTTGGGGTGTTTTGAATGATATCATTTATTATACACATATGAAACATGATTTATCTATATCATATAAAATTTCTATTAACTTTTATAGAGGTAATAATGAATGCACACTTCAGGGGGTTCATCATCATGTGTTGGTTACGATGGAAGCACAACCCTTTCTCAAGATCCATGAGAAGGTCCAAATTATAGTGGGATTTGACCACCAGTCTATCCACCTAGACCTCTGCCAATGTCCCAAGAATAAACTTAATGGTGGGGTATATGTCTTGTAGGTATCTGGATCTAGAATTTTTCAAGATGCAATTCCTCGCCAAGTCTCCAATAGTACCTTTTGAACCATAAAGGTGGTTGACTTATCATCTTTATGGGAAATTAAAATCTAATTATAACTAGAGTATCTAACCATGTTGGAGTTTTACTAGAACCAATATCTTCCATAAATTAATATTATTTCATTGTAAGGGGGAAATAATACATTGGAAAATGGATGCTGAGGACTCATAAGTTGATGCAGTCTCTGACCCGCCCATTCTTATTTCAAACTGGGATTATGTTGGCTAGAAACCTGGGGTAATATACTAACCTAAAAAAATGAAATTAATAATCTTATGATCCCCAACCTTGAACATATTACTATGATAGGGTTGAGTCTTTCTAGGAGGCTATTTAAGCATGTGATGACCTACTATGAGGCTATGGAAATAAACGAAGACCTGATGGTCTATCCCTTGTATCTCAACATAAATCCTTGAGAATATGTTGTTATTCACTTTATATAATAAAAAATACTTTGGTTTCACCCCCGTGGACATTTATTTGCTGATCACTGTCAGGATCATAGCTTCCTTAGTACTATGGTTCACGTGGGTTATCTCATCAACAGTGGTGGATATACCCTCTTCAAATGAAAAAGGGAGCCTTCCAAATTCTCTTCTTTATCTGAAACAAGGGGTCAAATAGAGGAATTATCCCTTCTAATCATTCTAACATAGGGGGAGAATTAGTGTTTAATCCAGTCGATACAGAATCCTTGAAAAGGTGTTTCTCTTATGATGAGAATATAGAGACATGTTATATTGAACCAATTCCATTTGGTTTTCATCTATGAGTTCTAATATTGATATCTAACCAATTGATACAAGTATACCATCATCAAGTAAGTCCTAAATTGTGAAATATGCAATAATTACATGGATTGGAGGCTATGGGAAAAAATCCTCATAACTTCACAACAGTAGGTTCTTCTTGTATTAGTTGAGCATGTCTACTGTATGAGTATGAGGTGATTAGTGAGGGATCCTTTTTATTAGAGATGATGAAGTAACCCTCCTAGGTATTTCATCAAGGCCTCCAACGGAAGATTTAGTAGAACAAAAATGTGTTTTAAATATAACCATGGATCAATTTCAGAACCTTATATATCATTAGGTAAATTAATTTGAACAACCCTATCGATCTAATCATGTTTTCATCCCATTTTTAAGTATCCAAAATCTACAGAGCGGGCCACATAGAAGTAAAAGGGGTATGCATCTCTCTGGAGTTTCCCAAATAAAAAATAAAAGGATTACATGAGGCATTGGTGGTATGGAGATGGAATTGCTACATGAAAATGATGTTGGATCCTTCCCAATAATGTGTTGTGGGTAGTATCCTACGAGACTACAATGAATTCAATTCTTGTAACTTGGCCAATAAATTGATTCTTTAGCCAAAATTTTCCATGTAGATTCTAGTCAATCTTCTCATACCCAATAATTGTATGGTTAGAGCTGGTCAGTTCTATTTCTATAAGTACCATATTTTAGAGTGTAAGGGTCAGGATGAGGTTGATCATGGGATAGTATCCATTAGGTAGTAGAAATTTTTTACACCATTAAACTATCCTTTGATATAAAATTGGTTTTTGTGCCCTTAAATTGTGACACCCTCACCTTCTAGAGATAACGAGATAAGAGCCTAATATTCCTCTTGATTAGCCTCTTCTTCTTTAAAGACATCAATAAAAACTACCATAGACTCAAAATTATGGGTATATTCAAGGCTTTGGAAAAGGACACAAACATTTCCATTGACAGGTGGAGTTTTTTGAGAATCAATGGCATCAAAGGCATGCTATCAAGGTGATTTTTCATATCATACTTCCATGAAAAGGGATTATTTTTTCTTTTGGAAGGTCATTCCTTTGTAGGGGGTTTAGTGGAAATTATTGACCATGGTAGGAAGTGTGGGGGTGATGTCAACTCAATCATAAATATGTGTGACTGGTTGGTGTTGGACTTGGTGTGGCCTGGTGGGATCCCACCTAGGTGTCTCATAAGTAGTGAATGCGATGGGTATGACTCAAACATCCCGAACATCCTATAATTAAGGGATTTTGTTGTCAACAAACTCAAGAAGGAGGATTCTAAAGTGGTTATCCATTATAATGTGGGGTTTCCCACATCATGAACCTATGAAGTTGTTATTTTTATGATTCACTTATTTCTCATGTTCTTATCAGGCTATATACTTGCTGGGAATGACCCCTTAATACGCATATAAGTAGCCAAGGGGTTTAATCACTCTTATCTAGATTAGAATTGATGGTGAGATGGGGTGTGAGTTCCTATTAGATGAAGACTTAGTGGATATCCTAACATAGATATAGTTGTGCATCATTTCCACACCAATGGATCCCCTACCAATGTTCCTATTTGGGTAGTTCACTGTTTTCCTATTTCTTGAGTCTCGTAAATTACGTTGAATCGACCGTCAGTAAAGATATAGTGAAACTAATAAGTAATACCTGAAAATATTCCATTCAATATGATATATATATTAATTACATATTGTTGAAATCATAGTATGAGGAAACCGATCTCTATCTAGACCAAGTCATAGGAGTGTTCCATGATGGGCCCGCTGCTTTCATGGTGGGACCTGATGCCAAATGTCATGATTCAGTGACATGAATAATCTAATAGTGACCAAATCATACTAGTCATCATATTTTTAGGGGATGATATTTCACATTAGGTTCACTATTTTTGTTTTCAATTCTTTTTTTGGGTTATGCTCCATCCCTCTGCCCTGTGCCGACTTTTGTCATTTCGTCTCCTTTTTCAAAATGGGAGGATAGGGTACTGGTTCCCACTCACTGGATTCCACCTTACATAACATCTCATATTCCATTTCTTCATCATTTATATGATTCATTTTCATGATACTCCATCCCGATTCGATCTCGAGGTGGACACCAGTTAAATAAGAATCTTCTATCTCGATAGGACACTAACCTTCCGTCAGAGTAGATAATAACATTGAGCATGTCAATGAATTTTTGGATGTCTTTTTATTTGGAATATATAAATCACTTACACTTTATTAAAATCCCATTTTTTTTAGGTACGCTGCCCTTGGAGTTTTTCAACAAGCCTAATTTTTTGGCTTCTCAATTTTCTTAATCCTTATAGGATGTTTCATGTTTAAAGACAAAGAGATTTAGTTGTGAAAAATGCTTAATATTTTGGGATGTATGTTTATTTGAATTAATGGAGTCCATGTATAAACTTGATAAATGGGCTTAAGAAGGTTCCCTACCAGGTTGTAAGGATTCATAGTTGATTTAAGACTTCTCTATGAAAACTATAATGAAAACTATCTTTGGAACATTTACACACCATTTAAATGTATTACACATTATCTAAATATCACAAGACACAAGATATTAATCGCTTCACGTCACGAATATTTCATGACATGAAAATAATTCACAACATGAAATCTTATTACACAATGTATAATAATTGATCAGGATAAATATTCATCTGGTGTGATGAATTTTTTCATCATATCTCATTAATTGAGAAATACACAACATGAAAGGGTTACAAGACTTGTATTCATCAGACCCGACAATTTTATATGTGGAGTCACATATGATATTTATTATACATTTAATATTGATTCTCCATCTTGGAACTAGAATTATTTCCTATAGATTTTGAAGTCTCTGATTCCATTCCTGACATCCCAATCAATAATATAATTCTCAGTGAGTTGATCTTTTTAGGTTTTCCCATCTCTACCATTGTTCTATATTCTAGTGATGGAATATTTTTAACACATTTGGATCTGGTTTTACATTGTCATTATTAAATCTAGGTTTTCTTCATTGATTCTTGTTTCCTATGTTCATACTGGATATTCTAGTTAGAAGCATTGCTCAATATCTGGATAATGTTACGGAGTTCAAAACCTAACACAATGGTTTTATAAATTTTCATGTATGTACGATATTGTGATTTCAGCAAAAAAACATTCCCATTAATCAATTAAATGATTAATTATATTATTCCTTGGACTCCTTTGGATGAAATTAATATAGAACTAGATTATATTCATCCTTTGGGAGGGTGTCGTAATTGATTAATAAAGACATAGATAATTTCTTAAGGTGTGTTTGTCATTAGATTAGATTTAGTTTATTTCTCGATATAGATTCACCATGAAAATAGATTTGATTATTCAAATGGTTGGCATGTTAATTGTTTGATACCAATTTGATAAATGAAACATGAAATTTAAAGATAAATAGAAATATGTATAATTATCCATTGAGCCATATGTGATGTTATGATATTCTTATTTCAATGAAATGAGTTATGATTTATGATATAATGATTATATTGTGCATGATCTACCCAGTATCTTGTTGTAATACTTCATGAAGTCATATTTTTCTAGTCCTTTGCTATAATTCTTATATTTATTGGTCTATACATAATACCATTATGTAATTATTATATTGAGTGGGATCTTTCCAAACCTAATATAAATGTTTATATAGCAGGCTTGGCCTAGATTTGTGATATGATTTCTATGGTCATATGGTAATATTTTGGCCTGGTTGTGCTACATGATCAATGATATTATGGAATGAAACTGAAGCTGGTTGATGATCAAATTATATTAATTGATTTATTAATACACATGATCATCTATTATTGCATGAACATATTATCAGAACAGTTTTTTAGACATTGTGGTTTCAACCTAATTATTTTTACTCACAACATACTCGGGTCACCATTTGGTTCCTCGGAATGTTATAGGGATGCATGTTTGGATAATGGAAAGAGACTTTTTTTTCAAATTGTTTATTTCTAGATGAGATATAGTTTTAATAGTAGGATGACTTGGGGTTTTGCACTAAGGTACTTTGAGATTATATTGTGTATTTTTATTCTTCTATTTTAATTTTTTTAGTTTTACATTTACATACATCTTATATTTTAATTACATGATTAATTATTATAGGTTCATTTGATTATATATCTTTTAACAATTGTATGATATATGGTTTCCTCTATTATCTGTCACTCTAATATTTTTTAATATTTGATTTTAATGTGGTGTTGTCACTCTGCACTAGAGGTTTATGTGGTGTTGTAACTCTGCACTAGAGGGTTTAATCTCCCAACTATACATATCACTCCCCTTCTTCTAGTAGGTAAACTCTAGTTTACAAGGAGGTATGCTTTACTTTCAGTATCTAACCCCTTTAAATGACAAGAGAGTGTTCCATATTGGGGGCTCTTATAACTTTTGAAGTTGGGGGAATCTCATACGAGGCATCGTAGGTTCAGATACAAAGCACTCCATGTATTTCATGATGTATTTCACTGTACAAGAATAAATATTTTGAGTAATTTTACCTCAAACATCCCATATTTATTATAAAACGTAGAAATTTAGAATTGGATCACTTGTTTAATGTATTGTTGGGAAAGAGGAGTGGAACATTTTATATCAGGTGGAGATAAATTGTTCTCAAGTTTAATATCTTATGGGGATAGATGGGTCATAGGTTTAACGTATTGTAGTGACATATGGGTGGATGTTTTAATGACTTATGTGGATAGTAGGGTCATAGGATTAACATATTATGGGGACAGATGGGTCATAGGTTTATTGTCTTGTGGGGACAGATGAGTTGCAGGTTTAACATCTTGTGGGGATTTATGGGTCGTAGGGTTAACATCATTACAAAAAAAATGTGTCATTGGTTGAATAGTTTTATGGGAAGATGCGTTACCGGTTTAACATATTGGGGGAAAAGATGAGTTATAGATTTAACAACTTATGGGGCATTTGTGTTGTAGGTTTAACATCTTTGAGGGACAGATGGTTCATGGGTTAACATCTTTCGAGGATAGGTGGGTCATATGTTTAATGTGTTGTAAGGATGGATGGTTCAGAGGTTTAATGATCTATGGTGGTAGAAGGGTCATATGATTAATGTCTTACCGGGATATATGGGCTATAGTTTTAACATTTTGTAGGTATATATGGGTTATAGGTTTAATATCTTCTAAGGAAAAATAGTTCATAGGTTTAATATCTTGTGGGGTACATGGGTGGTTTTTTGTGCTCCCTAGGGTGAAATATTTCGTATTTGGGTGTTGGTGGAAATATTTAAGATACTCAATTGAACTTCCTAGTGGTTCCCCTTGTTTGATGAGTTTTCAGGATTTAACCCCCTGGAGGAATCCTACATTTCCTATTAGTAAACAAGGATATAAATTCATGTTGTTCGATTTCATAGATTAATTTATTATGATAAGACCAGTCAATGTAGTTTAATTTCATATTGTATGGATTCTCATGTCACATAAGGAGTGTCAAATATAGATGGTGTCTAGGTTAAATTGGAATGAATCGTGAGTACTAACATAAGGTTAACATTCTATATTAGAGGTGGATTCGCATCCCATTATGATCATTAATGGGGAATCCCATTCTCAATGCATGGTGTAAGGCTATCGATCAACGACATGTGTTGAAATATTTGTTGTTTAGTTTAAAATTGTAATACCATAACATGGGTATAATTAATTTATGTTCATATAACAGAGAAACATGTGGGGATTATTCCACAAGGAGGTCATGTCAAGGTGAGAGGGGCATGATGTAAAAATTATCATGGTAGAGTTCCAATCGGGAGTGCCGAAATTAGTGTTTAAACTCATGGGATAATAATGTGTATTGATACGTATGATTAAGAGAAATGTTTTATGTATGGTCCATAAACACACAAGAATAAAATTGGATGGACATAAGGGTTAGTGACATTAGTTTCATGAGGATTTATGGTGCAGTTGAACTGGATCAAGAATTGTATTGGGGCCTCGGGCACTCAACATTCATGAAAAGGTATTAGTAGAATGTATACATCAAGGGGAGTCCTAGAGGATGATTTTTTTGTAAAATTTAGTTATTTGTAAAAGTAAATTGCTTTGATAAATAAAGGGGTATCACAAAGAATAATGTTATGGAAAATATGGTGACCCTACCTCAGAATAAATTCTTGGTTACGATAAGGTTGTTTTCGTGAAACATAATTATCTCAGAAAACCCAAAAACAAAAAATGTATTTCTTCTTATGTAATGGTCATAGAACTTCCCAAAATGCTTCTCTAGTATGGGTTGAGGTTCTCAAAAACCAATGGAAGGTGGTTTCAAAAAGGATTTCTAGCTTTGGAAATCAATCTCCTCTCTTTATCATGAATCTTTTGAGTTCTATGAATTCAGAACATTTCTTTGAATCATAAAGGTTGTGTCCACTTAAATATTTGACTTGGGGATGTATTTTTAGGCCCATAGGAGTAAAATGAATCAATTTTCTAAAATATGGAGTCTTCCATTGATGATTATGGGCATAAAAAATTCATTGATATTCTTGAACCATAGATTCATTGTGAGAAGGATTATAGGTCCATATTTTCATTGGTGGGGACTTTTTCAAAGTTGACTTATGTTGTGAAGAGGGTACCACTTAGTCTTCATTCGGTGAAATAATTCTATGAAGTAGAGTTATGCTGCATGAAGGTTACATACTATAAATTTTTGCAGATGGGGACTTCCATGAAGTGGATTTATGCTACGCAAGGGTTACAACCACATGCTTCTTGTGACCAAGGACTTCCATGAAGTGGAGTTACAGTTTGAGGAGGTTTCCACCTCATGATTTTTATATTCCTAGACTTCCTTATATAGGGTCCATTTAAAACACATATAACCCATTTTGACTGAGAGGATGTGAAAGGTGATCATATTCTGGTATATCCATTTTTTTTAAAGAAATTATATGAAAGAAGAAAGGATGTTTAAGTTGAAATGAAAATAAACTAACTTTTTATTTGAATAAATTCTGAATAACCATAGAATTTAAGAAATTGGACTCAGAATGCCTGAAAAGGTCGATCGTATTGTGGTTGAATCTTTAAGGAAGTAAATGGTCATTAGATTCAATCTAGAACTAGTTTGAATGTTTTGAACATATTAGGGGTGAATCGTAGTCTTCGTGACTGTTATTTAAATGTGATGATTCTTTTCTAATCTTGGAGTTCTCATAAATCACATGTATTTGGAAAACATATGATGCAAGCTTGGTGAAATAAATGGTTAATGAAATAGATACCACTAAATTTATTTATTTTGATTAGATATAGATGAAAATAGAAAATCCTAATTACAAACATGTTGATTTTAATCATATCTATCATATTCGGGTTGGTTTTTTCTTAATAATCGTATTTGGGAAGATAGGTAAAGAAATATTTTTCTTGAAGAGTAAGATAATTATAGTGTGTTGGGAAGATTTATTACATTCTATGGTATGTCATATAATTCTAAATCTGGTCTTTAATATATTTATAGTCTTGAAGGAATTCTTGATACAAGTAAAAGCTTGTGAATGAAGGAAGTTACTAAAGTTGAAGATGCTGATACCAGTCCATTGGGATCGATATGAAGTCATAATAATCGATAAAATAATTATTTAGAATCAATGAATGAAAGTAAAAATAATACTATGTGGTTACCTATATGAAGATGAAATTCATATCTTAATCAATAATTTAGTCAAATATTTGGAATGGGAAAAATTAATTTGTTTATTATTTAAGAGGATTAAGATAAGAGCATAAGGAATTAGATATATGTGTTTTAAAGGGATAGCTTGAATTTTGAATAATATGTTTTAATTCTTCAATTGGTATAGAGAACTGTAATGAAGAATTGGAATGGTGTTTGATAAAAAGAATAAAGTCATCTATTTATTCATACATTTATATTCAATCAGTACGGAGCATTGTATTGAATAAATCAGAATGAGCTAATTTGAATGGGAAATCAGAATAAGAATGGTTTTTAAAAAGAATACCTAAAGGATAACTGAAGTCCTAAAGAAGACTCAATTCGAAATAATAACAATTCATGAAGGAAAAAATATAACCTAATTTCCAAGAATCATTTATATTTGTGTAATTTGGTTGATTGGGAAACCATTTCAGATTCCTTCTAAAACCACTTCTGAGTCACTTATATATGGATAAAGTACGATGTAATTTATAAATCTAAATTAATATTTATATTGAAGAGGAAATAAGGTTGATCACATGAGTGTTTTATCGCGATATATTATTTTCTATATTACTCTTTGTTGAAGAAATTTTAATAGAGATAAATCAGAGGATAAGTGAAAGTATCACAACCTATTCATATAGTCAACATATTTAGTGATCATCATACTCAATTGTAATCGTATTATGCTTTTCATCGTATTCGTCTGGTCATCATATCAAGCTGGAGAATCAGATCGGGAATTCCATGTTATGAATTTTGGATTATGAAAGAAGGTATTCCCAATTTTCATGATCATATTCGGACATATTATTATCTATTTTATTATAAATCAAATTCAAAGATTGAATTATAAGATCAGACTGGGAAATCATATTGAATTCTATACCAAATCCCTTGACGTTCTTAACATAATCTAGGTAAGAAATGTAATAATTGGTTTTAAAATAATACATTTTTAGAAACTAAAAATTAGTCATAAAAACATGTGTTGTTAAACATACATTGTATTACCACAACATTTCTAGATGGTGCACACACACTACTGTATTGTTTAAATAGTGATACACAAGTGTAAGGAAAAGCCATATCATTGTATTCTACATCAATTTATTGTTTTCTAGTGTATTGGGTGGTATTGGAGCATTTAGAAAGCATACAAAAAAGTATATATTCTTATTGAATAATGAACCTCATAAAGACATGTGTTTCTATGGATTTTTGTTTCAACTATTTGCAATAGGGAATAAAATCTTTAAGTAGATGTGAAGGTTTTTTCATTTGCAAGGAAAAATAAAAGAAAATGTATCATTGATTCACCCATATCCCTCTCAGTGGTATAATTATTCTGAATGGTCACTTTTAACAAGTATCACATGGTAGGTTCCTTTCACTTATTTTTTTCTGATAAAAAATTTCAATTTTGTGAATAATAAAGGTATTATGGTTTTAGATGGAATGAATTATCATATATGGAATGATACATGGTTTCCTTATCTTATTTTTATTGGATATGATTTTCATGAAGCTACAACAGATGGATTTCCCCTTATTGATTATAAATTTCCTCTTACAACTATTGATAATAAGAATCTTGAGAATGTTGGAAGGGTCAAGAATTATTTCTCATCATCAATTTCTGAATGTAAATTTCTAAGGGTGAAAGGTGTTTCAACAACAAAAGGTATGTGAGACAAATTCAAATACATATAAAAATGAAATATAAAAGTAAAGAATAAAAAATTAAAAATCTAGAGACTCAAGTTTGAAGGTTTGGATATGGATGAATAAATATATATTGGGGACTTCTTTACAATGGTGAATGACTTTTTTATCACTATCAGATGTCTTAGTGAAAATATAGATGAATCTACAGTTATTAAAAATATCTTGAGAATCCTTCTTGATATGTTTGATGCAAAATTTTCTTCCCTAGAAAGCAGAGATTCAAAAACATTATCCTTAGATGATTTCCATATCACTCAAATTACTTATGAAATGAGATTGGATAAATCTATTAGAAGAAAAAGAAATAGATAGAGAAATGTATTTCAGTGCTATTAAGAAATAAAAGTCAAATAAGATTCTTATTAAAGATGAAACTGATGAATCCAATTATAAAAATGAGCCATGTAAAATTTTTAATGATATTTTATCCTTGTTTACTAAATTTTAAATAATATATATATGGAAATACAAAGTGAAGCATCCCTTGAAATGTTATTAATGTAGAGGTGTTGCACAATTGGAAGCTAATTTTCCTCAAGTGATGAAATAAGAAGATAATTATAAATGATAAATAAGGCCAAGAATATCATGAATGAAATAGGGGGATAATTTAAAAACATATCCCAAAGGGAAAGACAAAAAATTCTTCAAATACAAAAGAATAATGTTTAATATAATGATGAAGATGAAGAATGAGGTGATGCTGAATCTGAAAAATCAATTTAGTATTTAATCGATAATACTTTTATTGAAAAAGTTAATGATGAATAATTTAAAATCATTAATTCCAAATAAGAAGAAAATAAACATGAATTTAATTTTAATAAAGAGTATAAATAATGTTTTAGAAAGATCTGAAGGCTTGAAAAGAAAAATAGAAGGTTGAAATATGAATTTTCCTCAAAAAGAAATCATGAATTATTTTCTGATGAGAATGTTAAGGTGTTGAAATAAATTTATCAACTGAAGAAAAACATGAGAATGAAAAGAATCCTAATGATAATCTGGAGGTGAAGATAATGTAAAAATAAATATACTTGGAACAAATCCAAAAATATATTTCTAAAGACGATCAATGAAATAAATGTTTTAAATACTCTATCTCGAATTTTGGTGAGAGTTCTCGAAATGAGAAACTTGAAAATGATCAACAAAAGTTTCTTTAAATGGTTAAAAATAAAAATAGAATTATTTCTGAAAAGAAGAATGCTTGGAATGTTATGTATGTTGGAAAAACCAACAATTTTTAGAATTCAGAAGTTATAAAATACCCTGAGACTGAAAATATTTCCAGATAGGTTGTCTTAGAAAATATTTGTAATAATTATGGTTTCGAAAAATATAAAAAGGAAAATAATATTTCTATTGATAAAAGAAAGATTAGTCGCTCAACAAATAAATAAAATAAGGTTTTTGGGAAATGTATTCCCAATTCTTGTCAGTATGAATGTTTCCGAGGAAAATACTCTTTAAATGGAAACTACTGGTATTTTGGTTCATTCATAAATACAGAAAATATATGTTGGTTTAAAAAAATAATACTATTGCTCTAATGTTTATGAAATTAAATGGTTAATAGGGATTCTATTTCATCAAAAGAAGAAGTCGGAGAGTTTATTTTATGGAAACCTGATAAGGTTGGTGTGAAAGTTGAAAATTTGTTCTAACCATTGGAAAAAAATTTTAAAGATGCGAACAATTTTGAAAACTAAAAAATTTTGTCTCTTATATTTCCTGAAAAAATTGTTTCTTAAAAATTATGATAAGCTGAAGGTGAATAAAGAAAAGGAATAAGAAAAAGATCTTACTGTTGACACTGCTCTGAAAGATATAAAAGGAGAGAAACCATAGATTGTTGATAGTGGGTGTTCTTATCATATGAAATGAAAGATTATTTTTTAAAAGAATATTAATTGTCTTAATGATAGAATTATAATATTTGGCAATGAAGAATCATTGAGAATCCAAGGTGTTGGATTATCCATCATTATAGAAGAAAAAGTTGGAATCCAAGAATTGTTTGTATGTTGATTGGCTGAAACACAATTTTCTAAGTGTTTCACAATAATGTTATAAGATAAAAAATCTTACCTTCAAAAAATATTAATTTTTTTGAAATGTGATGAATGATGAATTATAGATATATTAGGCCAATTTACAAAAGGGAATTTGTTCTAGTGGATGAAATAAAAAACTCATATTAATTGAGTATGGTGGATGAGGATCAATTATGGAATGAATGTCTAGGACACATGTGTCAAAGAAATATGATAATGTTATCTAAAACAAATTGTGTCAGATACATTACATTTCTTACATTAAAAAGGGATTGGTACATCACTATTTTTCAGAAAGGAATGATTTTAAATTTTATGCATAAGAAAGTGGATATTTGTTCAAGAGAACCCCTAGAGAATATTCAATATGATGTCTATGGGCCAATGATAAAACAATAAAAACATGTAGAATAATAGGTCATTATATTAATTAATTATTTTATTACCAATACATGTGTTATGTTTACAGATCCTAAGCTTGATGCTTTGAAAATGTAAAAGTTTCAGAAGGAAAAATTGGAACGAATGTGAGTATTCGATGAAGAAGTCGAGAACCAATAATGTTGATGATTACATAAGTAATGAATTTTAAAGTTATCTTGAGGACCATAAAATTTAGAATGGGTATAGATTTACATATACCCTCCAAAAATTGGGGTTGCTGACAGAAATAATAGAAGTTTGGTGGAAACATGGAGAACTCTATTACAAGAACATGACCTTTCTAATTACTTCTGGACGCAAGCCATGAGCACTACCGTTTATATTCCAAATAATTGTTTCTTTATGAATAATTTATATATGAATTCATATGAATTGTTTTATGGAAATAATCTATATTTGAAACACTTAAGAGTTTTCAAGAGTCTCTATATTATATAAAAGAATGGTTGAAACTTTTGAATGTTTGAGCAGATATGTGATGATAGAATATTCTGTGGCTATGTTCTAGAAGGAAGATGATATACATATTTCAAAAAATAAATATGAATAATTGGTGATTTGATTGAATTGAATTTCATTGATATTTCTGAAGAAGATAAAAACATTATGATGGATAAGGTAGTTGACTAAGAAAGGATTGATAACAAATCTGATAAGGATACAGATAGTTCTAATCCTATTCAAAGGGAAAAATAGGACTCAGCTATTTCTAGTGAGAAGGAATATATTAAAAAATATCATCCTAGGATAAGGAATCATGTGGAATATCATAATATAATTTGGGAGAGACATTAGAATTTTCAAAAAAGAAGAACAAAAAATGATATTACACATACTTCTCTATATTCCAAAGTGGAGTATAATTTTGTAAAATAGGATTTTGAGTATCTAGAATGGGTTCGATCCATGAATGAAGAGATAGATCTGATTGAAATTAATGATAAATAGAAAATCATAACCAATCCTGAAAAATAATGTTATTAGTATAAAAGGGGGTTTTTGGAATAAGATGAATGAAGAAGGTGAAGTGATAAGAAACAAAGAAACATTAGTGTGAAAAGGGTATTTATAAATTGAAGGTATTTAATTTGATGAAACACATTCTATGGTTTTTAGAATATAAGTAATCATAATTTTTATTTCTATTGTTGTGCAATGATGTTATATGATATTTAAAATTGATATTATATACTCATTCTTGAATGGTGATCTTGATGAAGTGGTTTGTATTAAACAAACTTGTGCTTTTTTTGTTGGGAATAATGAACTTTATACATGCATATTGAATAAGGTATTGTATGGGATTAACCAATATCTGAGATATTGGTATTCCAAATTGGATACTTTCTTAAGGAAGATGAGTTTTATGAAAGGAAGATTTATAGTAATTTTACCTCAGAGAAAGTCAAGAGTATTCCCTCGTTGTAATTGTTTATGTTGATGATATTATATTTATAGGGAATGATGAAAGAAGTTGTAAAATATTATCTAAAGAATTGAAAAATTTATATAAGATGTCTATGATGGGGAAAATTAAATACATTCATGGGATACTAATTTTAAAAAAAGAGAAACACATTTTAATTTCTCATGAATAGTATTATAAGGAACTTCTTAAGAGGAATGACATGGAAAACTCAAAACCTTTTTCTAAAACGATTTTAGTGGGAAATCGGTTGAAATAATATTTAGAAGGAAAAGAAGTTGATTAGAAATAATTTTGTAAGCTAATAGGCATTTGTTTTATTTTACTACCTCAAGAACCAACATTCTTTATAATGTTACATTTTGTTCCAAATTTCATAGTTATCCAAAAGAATCAAATTTACATTCCACAAGAAGAATTTTAAGATACATTTAAGGAACAAACAATTTCAGAATCTGGTATAACAGCTAAAAATGTGTTGATTTGGTTGGGTATTCGGATTCTTATTGGGTCTCAAAATTTGATAACTGAAAATCCACATCTTTAGGAGTATGTTTCTTCTACTAAAGTCTCTACTCAAAAAATTTGGATGAGAACATAATTAGAAGGATTACGTGTTGAAGTGAAGTAACCCTTTATCTTGGGATTTGATAATCAAAGTACAATCAATCTCACCAGGAATCCGGTTCAACATTTTCATTCAAAACATGTTGATATAAAATAATATTTTATCAAATAGCATATGGAGAAGAACGAATTGAATCCAGAGAATATTCCTATAATAGAAAAATATGATGACATTTTCATCAAATCTTTACTTAAGGAATCATTTTTTAAATTGAGGTAGACCATGGGCATCTAATGTATTTATCATCAAGGTTGAGGTATGAAATTTTGTCCAAAATCTCATTCTACCATTGGATAGTGATTTCAAGGGAGAGATAACAATTGTTTCATAAATCTATCATTTTGAATGCATGTAAAAAAGGGGGAGTTGTGGGTATGTTGTGTACCAGGTATTGTATGTGTGTGTGTGTGATCTATTCTGACTATTTTTGGAGTAGTTGTCGGGGAAATATTTTTTCCTCTAAAAATTTGAAGAATGTATGAATAAAATAAAGGTTGAGGAAGATTTTTTAATCATTGATTTTGGACAACATGGTTTTGTTTTCAATAGTTATTGTTTCCTATAATGAGTTAGCTAACATTGGTTTATAATTGTGGATAATTAATTAATTTCATGAGGATAATAAATTCAGTAAATTAGGAAACATGGTTGAAGAAAAATATAAAGGGTGGGATTGTTGGGACCAAGCTGATGAAGGCGATAATTTTATTTAGGCATTATATTTTTTATTCCAGAAAGTATAAGAAATAAGAAAGAAGTTTCAGAAGAAAGAAAAATCACCTCACATTGAATTTTATTAAAATCAGGAAGACCATCGTATTTGAGAAATCAGACTCATAATTGTGGAAAAGGATGAATGTTTTGAGGAATAATATTACTGAAAGTAAATGGGAATCATATTCACTATGGATCTGGTTTGAATAGGTTGATCATATTGGAGGATAATCAAAGTCTGTATGACTTCGATTTGAATGTAATTATGCATTTCATAACTTGGATTTCTCATAAATCATAAGTATTTGGGAAGCTTATGATACATGCCTGATGAAAAAAGGGGGAGTAAAATAGATGCTACCAATCATATTCAAATTGATCAGATCCAGATGGAAAAGGAAATTGGGTACTAGATATCTTATTTAGATTGATCATAATCATGTGGATCGTAAGAATATCTATAGTATTCAGGTTGGTTGTTTTTTTGAAAATCATATTCAGGATAAAAAGTAATGAAATATTTTGCTGGATGAGAAAGAAGATACTAAAGTTTTGGGATTCTTCAATATATTCCATTGTAACTCAAATTATGATAAAACTATTCTTTAATGTATTCATTGTCTTTAAGGAAGTCATGATACAAGTACAAGTTTTTTAATGGAGGAAATTTTTGAAGTCGAAGTTGTGGATATAGGTCAATCAGACTAAGTATGCAATTTTAATCACGAGAGAAATAATTGATTGGAACTGATTATGGAAAAAACAAGAGTATGTGGTGGCCAAAACGAATAAGAAATTCAAATATAAATCAACAATGTAGTCAAAAAATTGAAATGGTTTGAATTACATTGTTTATCATTTATGTAGATAAAGAGAAGCGCTGAATGAATTAATTGGATGTTCTATGTAGGGGGATCTTGAATTTGGAAGATGAGGTATTGATTCATCAAATGGTACATATAAACATAATGACGAATTAAAATGGATTTTGAGATGAAGATAAAATCTGTCTATTTATTCATACATTTTCATTCAATGGGTACAAAGAATATTATTAAAGAAACAATATTGAGCTAATCGGAATGGGAAATCTAAATCAAAATGGTTTTTGAAAAAAAAATCTGATGGAGAACGATAGTCATGAAGATGTTTTGAGAAAAATGAGAAGCATTAACTAACTCATAAATGCAACCAAAATTCAACGAATCATGAAAATTCTTGTACTTTTTCTAAGAGGGAAACCATTTTATATTCCTTTCAAAACCACTTCTAGGTAACCTATAAAAGGTAAAATTACTGAGTACTTTCTATGACTAAAAAACATTTCATGGTGAATAGGGGAGGATGAGGAGCACAAGAGAATTTTAGAGAGTAAAGGATTTTTTGTATTGAGCTTCATCGAATACGTTTAGATAAAGAGAAGTGAATAGAGATTAGAAAAGATCACAATGTATTCATCTGGTCATCATTTTTAGTTATAATCATATTCGGCTGTTTCTCTAATTCTACATGTCAACGCATTCCATTGGTCATTGAATTGGGCTTGATAATAATATCTGGATTTCTATATTGGGATTTACGAATTAAGGAAGAATGTATTATGTATTATCTCTATCATATTCAGACATAATATTATCTATCATATTGGAAAATTGGATTTGAGGATTGTGTTGGAAGATCAAAATGGGAAATCAAATTGAATTATATATCAAAGTCCATAATGTTCATACCAGCTTAAAGGTAAGATATTGATGATTAATTTTGAAAAGAATAAATTTGTGTCATTAGAAAAGGAATAACAGGTAACATGTGTTGTTACACAAAATCGTATAACCCCAATTGTGGTTGAGGGTGCACACTAACTATTTTATAGTTTACATAGTGCTAAATGAGGGTAAATTCATTTCCCAATCATTGTATTCCACATCCAATGATTTTTTTAGTGTATTGTGTGCTATAGGATCATTTTCAAATAATTCCAAGGATGTGGATATTTTTATTGAATAGAGAACCTTGTAAATACTTGTGTTCCTATAGATTTTTGTTGGAATTGTTTTCAACAAGGAATGAAATCTTTAACAAGAGACAAAGGTTATATCATTTTCAAGGAAACATAAAAGAAAAAGTACCACTAATTTTCCCTCTCCCCCTTTCAATGATACAATTATATTGAATAGTAACTTTCATAACCCTCTTAAGCCATACCCCTATGTGGATTGTCAAGCTATTTTGGAACAAATTTATTTCAAACAGATTGTTCTTTCCTTGACCCCTCCATTGAGACACGTATTTTTGCATCAAATAGGGTAAATTGTGTTTATAAAAAAATTTCTATCAAAAACAATTAAATTTTTTTCCCCACCATGACTAAAATTTCCGGTTAACAAAAAAGAACAATTATATAATTAGATATTTGGAAAAGATTCTCAAAATCTACATTATAGCTCTGTTAAGATACTTATAAAAGTACTCTAACTTGTGAAACCAATCTAATCATAAAAAATACGGTATATTAAACACTAATTTATGTTAACTATCAGAATAATGTTTTATTTTATAAATTAAAATATAGAAACAGGAAAGATTTAAAATAAATACAACAAAACTAGTAAATTAGTAAATAAATCCTGGTAAATAAAGAAAAATGAAATTTAAAAAGTGGTTTAGTCTAAATATGATACATAATCATCTCCACTAAGAAATAAACTAATACTAAGAAATTAATTAATAAAATTAATCCACTACAAATATTTTTTTTAAAACAATAGCACACAAGTCTCTCGAGGGACAAAGCCTCTTTTATAGTTATATTGGTAATAAAACTAAAACAAGCCAAATAAGACCTCTACTATAGTTTTTTTCACGGGAATTCAAATGAAAAAAATATAGGGTCTGTATTAATAAATCTTTATTTTAGATAAAGATACCTATTTTTCAAATAAATGGTTTAAAAACCCACAACTCGAATGTAAAGAATCAAAAATAATAATAAAATATACAAATGAGACTATATAATTATTATCAATGAAAAGAGATTCATTTGTTTATGATTATATAAATTTAACAAGTTGTCAAACAAGTTTCATATAAACTGAAGGATGATAAGTGGTCATAAAATCCTAGAAAACAGTTTCTTTATAGACTACAATTATCTAGGGTTCTTTCATATGCATGTATATCCAGTATTTATCATTGGTACAACTTATGAGAGACTTTTTTTGTGTTCAAGGATTTCCACAATGAACATGGGAAATTATGTTTAATGTATTTCCCTCTAGTTCCAATTATCAATTGAAAGATAATAATAGAAATATCTAAATCTTCATGCTGATAGAAAAAACATAGAGGTTTTACTTTTTCATTAAGACAACCATGGTGTTTTTTAAAAATAATCATTCATTATCTGTGTTCTTATTTCCAAAATTAATTTCACAATAAGTCTATTTGAAAATTGATTTCAAAATTAATTAGAGATACCTATAGTATCTCTCCAGTAGTAGATTCACTTCTGGTTTCTCCTATGGGGGTACATCTTTTGAATGGTAGATTTTTCTAGAGGAATTTATTCACTAAATAGTGGGACCATGTTAGGTTAGATACTCCATGTGTTGGATCCATCTAGTGGTAGTGGTAGATTTTAATTTGTGGTATCACTATATATTTATATCCTTAACTATAGATCGTATCCTTAAACTATAATTAATTATATTTGAAAGAATATTAGTCTGTCAGAAGTAATATGATATGGTATAATTTCTCATCTATAGATACTCACTTAGTGGTAATTCTTCTTGTAATAAACGTATGTGTACTTGGATTGGTAAGTTTATCTACATGATGGTATCATAACTTGATTACAGAACCTATAAATAGTATAGTTGAATTAGTGTTATCCTATTGAACTAATTGTAGAATAGAGTTGTAGCACTGCTTATCTAATGGGTGATTTACCAATATCTTATGCCTTTTCCAATTTTCACTTGTTTTCCAAAAACATTTATTATCGTGAAACATTGAATTCATTAGAAAAAAAACATGATTTTTGAGAATTAAAATAATGAGTTAGTTGGAATAATCCAACATTATCCCCTTCCTTAATGATAAAAAATCATGGCATTTATAACCATATAGAAAATTTTTACTAGATGAATAATATATGAATAGAGAAAATATAATCTTTTTAATAGTCCAACTCCATATGTGATGTATTCATTCATTCCATACATGAAATAATATGAAATTATTCACAATACTAATAGAAAATTCCACTCAACTACTCATATGAAATGCCATTCAACTACTACCCTTTTTGGGATTATCAAGAAGGTAAAAAGAATAAGATACTAAATAAATTAAATACAAGAAAAAAGAGGATTTTCATTATATATATGTCTACATTTTATATCACAAAATTAATTACAAGGGAATGAATCCCTATAAAACCCCTAATTATTGTATAATGAATGTTATACATCTGGTCTAGAAGTAGGATCCACTAGAGCATTCAATTTTTTAGCAATGAGTGGGGTATGAGTTTTAGGGGGTGCAAGAGGATGAAACAATATAGTAGATTCCACTCTCCTGAGATGCCTCATAGCTTCAGAAAGAGTACATCCTAAAGAAATAACTATAATAGATAATTTCTACAATGGTAAAGTCAGGGGTGTAAAAATTAAAGTATTTTGAGGGATGAAAAGAGGTGGAATGACAGATTCTTATTGGTGTACAAAAAATGTTTCTTTAAAATCCACAAATTCAGTGATCACACAACCCCCATACTTCATTTCATTGAATAAATTATCCTTATCTTCAATTAATACCAAAACATGGGGATCCAATGTCATTAACCATGTCACATTCTTTTTGACGGGTCTGGTAAGAGGAGGCATTCTCAAATTCTCAACCAAAAACATAACATATGAATTAAGAACATTATTTTTATAAATCATTGAGTTACAATACTTACGATCTTAAATAATATCCTATAATTTATTCATAGCCTAATTCCACATTTCTCTAACCAATTTATAAATATTATCACCATGAGATTTGATCTAAAGAATCTAATCCTGATAAGAATGAGATAAACCAACTATCATATCACACAAATCTTCATTGACTATAGATATATTAATATCAATATCCATTAAAGAATAAATAGACAGAAGAGTTCTAGATGATGAAAGGCCAGGAGTAGCGAAATTCTTTAGGATTCTCAATTAAGATATCTACCTCCTAGTAAAACATGCACCCCTATCCTCTATAGTGATTTTGAATAGAAACAATCTATTCTAGAAGCCTCTTATTCTCCAATTCCATATTACCAATATTTATAATAATACTAGGTTGGAGATGATCAATAACCCAAGAGACTATCATCTAAGTATTAGAACAACTAATCGTGGTTTCCTGAACTTAGTACAATTTAATAATATTTCTAGTATCTAAAAGATAAATTTTCTTAATGGAATGAAGGTCATCCTTTGCAACATAACTAGAATGATAAGGAGGTTTTGGAGGATAAGGAGGAGGAGGAGGATGATGATTCCTCTCCTAGATAGGAAAATAAGAATCCTCATATCAATTATCTACATGAGGATCTCCAAATTGAAAAACTTCCAGAAACTCTACATCCTCAATCATATCTACAAAATAACCCTTAATATCCCTATGGTAAAACAAAAAAGTAGGTCCACCATGTTTTGGTGAACTTTGATGATAATTATCATCACCATCTAAATCATAATACTCCAGACCAAGATGAAAAGATCCTGGGGATTTCTCCTCCTTATCTAGTGATCCATCTTCATCTCTATCACATGAACTGTGTCTTCTAGAAACCTATGTTGTTGGATTATCTATATCACTGGATCCCAAGATAGATGAAGCATAATTGGATATGCTTATCCACTCACCACTGGAAGATGTTCTGGACTCAGTAACAGTTTTATAGGGATGAGACCAGACATCCTCATTTCCTCTATAAACATCAAACTAAGAGTCATATTGAATCACAACTATATCCTCAAGAGTCTCTAAAGATGATTTATCATCCTAATAACAATTAGTGACATTAGTGTATTTTGAATCATAGTCTTACCTCAGAATTTTTTTTGAAAATAATTGAAATATGAGTATAAGGTGATCCATAAGAAAAAATAGGACTCTTAGCCACATTAGGGTCACATTCCTCTTCCATTAATAAAGCCAATGATTACTATTCTTTATCTATAGCCTCTTCTATTTCAAAATTATCCTCAATTTCATCATATGATTAGGACTCTACTACCTCATCTAGTTATATGCCTCAGTCATCCATAACTCTCAATATAGTAGGGTTATTTAGTGAGTCATGTTATTCATAAATATTACCATTATCCGACAACCACTTTTTTAACCAAGGGACCTAGTTTATCAATGTCCTCTTAATGGTTACCTGACATAAGAAAAAACAAATAAACTTGGTCGCTATATCTTCACCTTCAATTACAAGTCCTATAGTTATCAATAAAACATATATCAACATAAGGATGGAAAAAAAGTTTTTCCTAGAGTAGGGTTTTCGTAACTCCATATTATGAACCCTTAGATATCTATATAAGCTAATATCATCACCTCCTTTATAAAAAATAATTAATAGATATCATGATACATCATTTTGATAAAATTCCCCTTTTAGGAACATAGAATGTGTTGTATGGACATGAAATATAATATAAATTCCCTGTCAAGATCAACTATTATAGGAAACTGAATGGTTACATCCTCAGTTAACTATATCATGGAAACCTCAATCACAAAATTATCATGGTTAATTGGGAAATATTCTTGATTGTAACCATATATATATATTTTAGGAACACATAACATCATTCCCACTATGTGGAATAAAATACAATATTTTTTCATATATCACCATCTTAATAACATCATTTTTTCTCCAAACTCATCCTTTGTAATAATTTAGAACACATGAAACATCATAGGGTAGAATGGATTATCATTCTTTGAGAATCATTCATTCCATCCTTGGTATTGGACCGCATTCCACATGAGTGACTTGATCAAATCAATACACATGATATATATATATATATATATATATATATATATATTTGTCTATGATACTAGATCAAGATGTGAGTTGAGGAATCATTAGTTCTACAACTGGACAACTTGATTCCCATATTTTTTTATTTGGGTGATGTAAATCATTAGGTGACCCAACTAGCCAGTTTGGTTATACATTTTTCACACTGGTTTGGGGACTGAAGATGGAAAATGGAAGGTCCTAGGTTTAGAAGGAAATAAGTAAAGGATTCAAAGGATTCGCATTATAGAAAGGGTTCTCAAAATATAATTTTATATAAAATTTTATCATTTAGTTATTCAAAACTTGGAAACCATAAATTATAATACGAATAATAAAAATAATAAAAAAACCCAATAAAAATATTAATTACAAATTATAGGAATAATAGCACTTTGAACAATAGGTTATAATGATACTTCCTCACCTAGTATAAAACGATTTTTTTGACAGTACCATGTTAAGATATCATATAACAGTGCTATGCAATGGTAGTATGTAACTGTCGAGAAATATGGTAGAATAATTCATAGTCGATCATCACAGTAGAATGAATAATGGTTGATCATCATGGTATATCAACCACGATAGTTAACAATTCTAGATCAGTCATGGTAGATACCTATGACAGATCATCCATAGTAGATATAAATGGTAGATCATGGACTGTGGATTAAAATAGTACATTAGAAACATTTGTACCAGTCATATAGTTTTTCAATAAAAGAACCATAATAAATTTAAGAAAAAAATACTAAACAATACATATCCTTCCTTATTCGGGTTTGATATAGCTCATCTTCTCAAAAGTAAAAGGCATTGTGAATATGTAATCAAGATAATGTTCATTACCTTTAAAATTAATATATATATCACACTTTTGAAAATGATCTATAAAAAATTAATGTATTATATCAATTTTTTTGAACTCAAATGAGAATCAGGGTTGTTAAATTTTTTTATAAAACTTATATTATCACTGTTTGTAGGGACTTGTTGAAATTGATATCCATAGTATAATACAGTTTTTTTAATCCACATAATTTATTCACACTACCTATATTTAGGTACTCAGCTTCAACATTGGAAAATGTAATAGAGTTTGATTTCATACTACACCATGAAACTAGCTACATACTAAAAAAGTGACATGTTTCAAATATTTTTTTTCTCTACATAACATGTTACTATCAGAGTCAACATATGAATAACTCATTAAATTGTAGAATTTTCATCCATAGTAAAATGGTCGTAAATTGGTTTTACCTTTAAGGTATTTAAAAAAACATATGGAAAGTAGAAGTGTCTCTGTTTAGTTTGCCTAAAAATGGTCCCAAATACACACAATAAACATTATATCAGGTTAGATATTAGTTATGAGTTGTAAAATTACAATCATACCTTTTTAAGTGGCTTGAAAACTGGTTTTCTAGTTTCAAAATGATCTAATTTATAGATTTTAATAATGAAAGTATCACTACCATTTGTATTAACCATACCAAAAACATGTAAATGATATTCAGTGTAATTTCATTGATTTTAAATAATTCAATATTTATTTTTAAAAAACTAATAACCGATAAATAATTTATGTTCACCAATCAAACTCATTTCAAATTAAATTTTCATTATTTTTTAAGAATCTATACATAGATAATTACATGATAACCTAAAAATAATTTCATCAACATTTATTTATAAAACAAAAAGAAGTTTGGAAATAATTTTAATAAATAAGTTAGGTTCAGTTATTCGTTTAATAAAACATTTTGAAATCAAAAATTATTTGAGCCTACCATACCAACCACTAGGATCTTTTTTTAAATAATATAATGATTTTGTTTATTTGAAAATATGATTTGGAAAGTAAGGTTTTGAGATCCATGGGTTGTTAAAATAAATAATTCTATGAAATAAAATCATTTAATAATTCACTCTTTACATCCATTTGATATAATTTGAAATTAAAATGTTTATTATAGGCATGAAAAATCTTGATGGATTCACGTCCTTCTACTAGATCAAAGGTTTCCTCAAACTCAATGCCTTTTTATTAACAATAACATTATGAAACCAGTCCTAAATTATTTCTTGTTATTATGCCTGAATCATAAAACAAGTTTCTAGACACCCAATTCGTGCAATAATTAGATAGTCCTTGGATCATTCAACTAATTACCAGAATTGATTTCATTAAAATTGATTCAACGATTCATCTATTTATATTAAACATAATTAATCATTAATTTATTAATTTATTTTCATATATTCAAGATATGATATGAATGATTGATGTTCAACATGGTTTATATGAGAATCTATTCTATGAGTTATTTTATATAGGTCACGTATAATATCATCTAAGGGATGAAATCAATGAGTCCTAACATATATGTGGATCGAGATGTTTGATACTTAATATTAATATATAGGTTCATGTTCAAGGTTTTCATTAGATATAGATGATTTTAATATATTTTTTTTTGGCAAAATTGTAACCATGTATAGCATTAATTTCTTGGTTGTAATGATTGACCTCTAATTTTTCAAAATAGATCACAGGTGTATATGGATACGTCTCATCAAATATGACATTTATATATTTTTCCAAAATAATTGTTATTTTATTAAAAATCCTATATGATTTAATGTTTATTAAATATCCAATGAAAAATACTTCATCATATTTGGATACAAACTTTTCTAAATTATCATTTTATTGAGTATAAATAAGTGAAAATCAATAACTATAATATAAATAAATTTTGGTTTTCTACCATTCTATAATTAATATTATGCCTTGTTTAAAATAGTACTATTTTAAAATCAATTAATTGTTTAGGAAATTATGTTAACATATTTTTCACAAAAAAATAAATAATTAAATCGTACTCATTGAGCATAGTTTGGGAAATATTTGGAAGGGTTCTATTTCTTCACTCTAAAACACTGTTCTGCTATGGGGTCCAAGTAGCATAAAATTTATTACTATAGACATTTTTTAAGAATAATGATTCAAAATCATGGTTTTTTTACAAATGAAAATGATAAATTTTCAGGGACTTTATTCTAGTGCCTCTATTATTTTTCACTGATCAATATTATTTACAAAAATAGAAAAGAGATTCACTTTTAAGAGCATGGAAAAACACCCACAAATATTTTAAGTAATCAACAACTATAACATAGGAATAATTTCATCCTAAAAATATAAAGAATATAATTTATAAAAAATACTTATGAACCAACTCAAAAGGATGATAAGTTGAAATCTATTTCATTCATTTGAATTATTTTTTGTTTTGGTTTCCCTTTTGATAGGTATTACCGACTTCATATGTTGGTAATTTTAGACTAGGTAGATTCTTGACTAATCCATTCCTAGTTAGCTTTCTATGATAGTGTATATTGAAATGGACTAGTGTCATACTCCTACAAAAAATTTTATTGTGAAAAGAAAATATACAATAAACATTCTGAGAAACTAAGGAATTTAAATCAACAACATAAATATTCTCATTTTTAATATCATTAAAAAATAAATAACAATTGGAATAAAAAATTTGAAAGCATTTTTTCCAAATATAACATGGTAACCATCTTCACACATTTTTTAAATACCAAAAATGTAATATTTTACTCTATATATTAATGTTTATTTAGAAATTAAAATATTACGGGATTAATTGATTTGACCAAGTCCTATTAGTTTTCTTTGTGAATTTTGACTAAAAGTAACATGTCCACCATCAACATTGATTAGGTTTTTGAAGCTTGAGTAGTACCAAAACATATTTCAAGAACAACCAATCTCTAGATACCATAATTTCATACCGCATATTTTCAATATGGTTTCCTACAAAAAGTTTTAAATCAAAATTTATTTTGATACCCATATTTTCATGGGTCCAGAGATGTCAGTGATAATAGATTTTGGAATTCATAACTAATTTGATGATTTTTTACAGGTAGACCTTTGACATTCATAAATTAAAATTTTATTTATTCTAGTATAGTAAAAATATTATTATAACAAAGTGAACCATATCTATGTAATGAAATTTATTATAGATTTTCCTATGTTAAGGTTCACATCTAATTCATGATGTTTCTTTATGTGTAGTCTATTTTCCAAGAATCTATGTTATTGTTTTTCTTACCATAGTAATTATCTTCATATCATTCTTTAATTTCTCATTTTATAATTTCAACTCATTATTTTTCTTTGGAATATGATTATTGTTATTCATTTCAATAATAAGATGAGTTTTAATGTGAGAAGATATAACATGTTGGTTTCGTAAACATTTATATTTAAACATATATTCATTGAATTTCCCTTATACCATATTAAAATATTTAATTGGTCATTACTGGTCATATTTCCTTTATTTTGAGCCGTCTTAGAATAAATAGAGGTATGTACTCGATATTTGAAAAAAAAAATTAATACCACATATGTGTTTGTTATGAAACACATACTAGATTTATCATTTATCTCTTCTCTTCTAGAGTGTAATCATTTGATCTATCATCAAAAGATCTTTAATTGAATTTTATATACTTTATAGATCATTTAGCTTTCTCTTAATAATTTTTATTACATTTTATCTTTGTATCATCTGATTTGATTTTTCATTTACCTTTTCACTCATAGTATGTTATATCATTTTTTGAATAATATATTCATTACACTATTCGATATTTAGCATTTCAATAATATTTATCTCCTTAGTTAAATTTATTTTATAACATATTCTTCATGTAAAATATCATTAATCTTCAGGAAAGGTGATCCATTTCATTCTCATAGTCAAAACGTGATTCTTTATCTCATGAAATTTCAGCTCTCATCTTCTCCATCAATTTTTTCCAAGAGTGTTGAAGGATACTGACTTCCTTATAGTTTCATCATCATCTTCCTTTCTCACTTGCAGTTCAACTTTGTACATCATGAGTTTCCTAATATGTCCCTTCACTGGTAACATACTAATGTAACGTGATTACATTATGGAAATAGTGGTTCATCTTCATATGTCAGGAATTTTTTTGATAATTCTCATTAATATATCATTTTTATCAATTTTATTTAAATGTTAATGAATTTTGTAGAATATTTCATTAATCCTAAGATACATGTCTAGAGTAGAGTCACCATGCTTCATATTAAACTTTTCATATTTAATTTTACATCTATTCAATTGTATTTCTATATCATTGGAAGTTACTTCATGGGAAATAACATGTGTATCGAATATTCCAAAATCAATACTACAAGAAGATATTATGTAAAATTCAACCTCACATAAGGAATAATACAATCCATTCATTGCTTTACAGTTATAATCATATGAACCATTTGTAGAATCACTCCAATATTTTCTATGTGATTTAGTTATTTTATATTTACCAACTATAACTATCAGAATATCAAAACCCTTCCTATCTATATGAATTTTCATTTTATTTTTACATTTATCACATTTTGTTCCCTTAAAATATGGAGGCTGAAAGGTGGGATTTCCTTCAAGATCATTATTTTCCATAAAGATATAAATTAAGATAAAATAAAAAATTTATATCTTTAGGTAAAACTATATCATAGTAAAAGGTATTTTTTATTGTTGTTTGGATACCAAAAGTCGGTCCCAGTTGATAAATAAATAGGGATTTAATTTAGTTTCAAATAAAATTTGTTACTAAAAATAATTTAAGAAACATATATCCACCAATTGGATAATTTTTTTATAAAAATACTAAAATTACATACCTTTATCTTTGGAAAATATTCTCAAAAAAATATAAATCAACTAAATTGAAATACATTTAAAAATACTATAACTTTTTTAACTAAGAAACTCTTCCAAAATCAATACATATAAAAAACTAATTTATGTAAACTATCCGAGTAATGTTTTGTTTTATAAATTTTGAAATAGATATTTTTATTTAAAAAAATAAAATAAGTAAATAAGTAACATCAATTATTTTATAGAAGAATTTAGTAAGATGTTTGGTATCGAGGTGAGAATTAATCCCATATACATGGAAATCACCTGATATCTAGTTGTTTAGTATAAATATAAATTGACCCTGCACATGAATCTAGTTTTACAAACAATATAACACAAGGTTGTCCAAGCACAAAGCATGTTATAAAGTTATATGTGGGATAAAAAAAGCATAGTTCACATACGACCTCTTAGATATTTTTTAATGGGAATATAAATGAAGAAACTATAGAGTGTGTTTGTAAATCACTCTCCACTTTAGCATGAAAGATGATATTTTACAGATTAAATGTTTAAAAACCAGAGCACAAATGTCAAGTATAAACTGAAATACAAAGAGTTTAGGGAAGAAAATATTGAGTTTTTCTCAATCCAAATATCATTAGTTATTAAGGAGTCCATTAATTTTTCATGGAAGGATATCAAACAAGGGTTAATGAAATTGAAAGAAAATAAGGGGTCATCAATGTTTTGAAAATCTTATATTGCCTTTCTAAAATTACCTACGGTTATACCACATGAATGTATCTCTTGTATTTATATTTGGTCCATATTATGAGAGGATATGTTTCTATATTCATTAAAATCTACCATGAATGATGGATCTTCTACTGAATTTGTAGTTCTCTGGGTTTAATTATCCTTTGTAGGATAATAATATAAAAATTTGAACACTCATACTATTAAAAAAATCATGGATGTGCAACTTTGTCTTTGAGAAATACATAGAGTTTTTTAAGAATAATCAATCTTAAGTCCACATGCTTCGGTCCATCTTTAAATTACAAAATACTAACTGGAGATTTAATTTTGAAATTAATTTTTGAAAATTGTGGTATCTATCTATAAATTTCTTAAATAATAGTGAATTCTTTAGTTGTAGCTATTTCTAATGGTAGATTGTTTAGAAATTGGATCTTTATGGAATGGTATCACCATACGATGATGGATAATCTAAGAGGTAGATCCATCTAATGGTATTGGCATCTTTTCCTTAGAAGTATCTCTACATAGTGTTAGCATCATTTAGAGGTAACACCATTAAACTTGTGGTAGATCCGTCTACTTGTAGATCAGTATAATGAATATACCATGTGATGGTATCATTTTTAGGTTTTATCTACTCACGTAGTGGTATCTAAAATTGTATTGATAGTAGATGTACATGGTTGGGGTATTACCTACACTCGATGGTGGCATAAAATGATGATATAGATTGGTGGTTAAGTATATTAACTAGATATTAGTTTTTGAACTAATGGTATCATAGAGAGATATCACAGTTGAACTAATAGTAGATTTACTAGTTTATCAAGACATAGACAAATTATCAATAGTTTTATAGAAACCAGTTTACTATAAAAAAAATAAATTCAATAGAAACATTATAGAAATGATTTCAGAGCATTAAAACAAGGATGTACTTGTAATAATCCAACATACACAACATGTGGTTCTCTATAGAAGGACTTTATATTTGATGGAATTAAGGGGAGTAGAGTTATTGGGAATTAGTCTCATCTACAAGACTTTAGTGAAGGTTAAGTTGATTTGAAATCATATGGGTACTGCTCAGAGAAGATAGTAGTAATATATTGATCAACATCTCTAAACACTCTAGTTTACAATGGATGATCTTGTGTTCCTTAGAGTTTCACCAAGATTTGGTCAGTGTCAGTTTTGGATGTAGGGAAATTTAGTGTACATAAATATAGGGCCCTTTTAGATTGTGGAGTGGGTTAGACTGAATTATTATCTATTTGATATTCAATAGTAATATAATGTTGTGTATTATGTTTTTTAGGTTCCATAGATTTTTTATTATTACACCACCACATCTCAGGTGATATATATTTGATGATATTGAGATTAAGGATGATACTACCTTTGAAGAGTATTTTGTTTTTGTTGTGTATAGTAGTGAAGAGACTCTTTGGGGTAAGATTGTGAGTTTTTTCCGAGTGTTTTTTAAGGATGGTTGAGTTTGGGAGGAATCGTGGAAGAGGGATACAGTTATACAAACCCAATGGCCCAATATTTTTTACTTTAGAGGTTAGTGATACATGGGAGTGTGGCTCGAGGATAAGCTTTAATAAGGTGGTGAGGTTGTAAGATCCATGTTTTTTATGAGGTAAATTTTCATTTTATGTTTTGATTTATCGCTTTTTAAGGTGGTTAATGTAATGTTTCCTTGTAGTATACAAGGTCTCAGGAATATCCCAAGGGTTCGGGATAAGGAAGAGGGTGAAAAGAAATCATCTAGAGAATATTGTAAGGTTGGTGAATGGTTTTTTATAAATTTGTATCATGGATCATTTTATCATTTTGGGATGGACCCTTGGAGAGAGGTAGTTTCACCAAACCATATAGTTTTTCAAACCATGCAGGTGTCCTAGGAAAAACGTGTGTCTTGGGGCCGTCTTTGATAGAGGGAGTGTAGCACACCAGGTAAATAAAGAATATGACATATTTATATTTATCCATACTTGTGAATCAAATATTAATATTACTTTAAAGGGGATTCTATGCTCGATGGCGTACCCAATACGCAACAACGAGTTTCTTGGGAATCTTACGTTGCACTCTAATAATAAAATAATATTATTTTAAATGGTAGTTAACATGTAGCCGTTGTATTGGCGGGAATGGATAGAAATAACTAAAATATTATTATATATGTTTTTAAATGTTTTTACATATATCCAATAAAAGATAAAGGCTTAAAATATGGAAAGAATTCAATTTTAGGCGTATATGCCCTAGTTTTCACTAAAGGTTCACTTATCGCCTTTTGATGGAGAACCGTCATTTAATATAGTTTTGTTCACTCTTATACATTCTATTGGACCAAATAAAACTCTTCTTGTGAATCGGGACATCAAAATTTACTTTGTGTAAATTTTTGGTATCTTTCCGATAAAGTTCATTTTTTTAATGAATAATGTAAAATGTTGTATTTTAATTCAAAAACTCCTTTTAATATAATTTATTTATATGATTATATTATCTTTTGAATTGGTTTTAAAGTGAAATTAGAATATATTTTTACCATTTAATCCAATACTGGTCGATAGAATTAATTTCACTTTCAAATCGGACTTAAACTAGTGTCAATCTTTTGATACATTTTGTTTCATAAAAACACGCTATTTGTTTTGACAGCGGTAATTAATTATTAAATTAATTAATGAAAATTATATGCTTCTAATTTTTTTAAATAGACATATTTTTGAATTCGGAATATCAAATATAGCTTAGGGTGAATTTTTGGTAATTTTCCGAAAAACTTCAATTTTTGATGAATAGTGAAACCACTAAGTGGTACTTATAAAAACTGATTTTTCATTTAAATGAAATTTTACCACTTCTGTGTTTTGAATTTCAAAAATCCGAAATACATGGTTGTCATTAAGAAGTAATATGTGGTTCAATGAGATTAAAATAATTTTTTGGTGAATAGTATCTTTTAACTTCTTAATCGCGATTAGAGGTAATTAGTGTAGTTGAAGGTAAAAATAATGTTTTATTAATATGAAATGAACATAACACATGTCCTAACATCATTGTATGTGTCATGGCTGACCAATAAAACCAATGGGTCAACTTGGGGACCCCATAGAGCCACTTTGGTTGGAAAATGTCATAAATAACTTTTTATTTAATGTTAAAGTAAAAATGAGACAAACATGAAATGTTTTACTAAAACAATTTTTACATGGGGTTATACAAATCAGATTTTTGACTATAAATATTATTTGGAAATATATAACTATTTCCTACATCATAGTATTTTTTTTATAATTTTTAGACATTAAATAAATTAAATTATTTATGACATCATGATGATGCAGCGATGACCTCATTATTTAACGATTTAAATGAAATGGAAAGATAATGTAATATCTAAGACCTAAACATGTTTAAAACCTATTGGATGAGTAGATTTAGAACCCTTATCACCTTATCCTAGAAACACATAAATGTGGGACCTCTTAAATCCGAATACCATTTTCAAATAAAGTAACATTTGCTTACTTTCCAAGAGTGCCCCTCCTCTCCTCTTATAAAAGGCCCCCATCTCTACCTCCTTACCCACACTCCCAAAGCCATTGGCTCGGCCAAAACCTGACCATTTTGTCTCTCCACTTCCCTCTCTAACTAATTGAGGCCTCACTTTGGGCATAAGTCTTCCCAAGTAATCCTTTTAGCTCAAACCAAAGGGAGTTACCCGATTTTAAGGTAATGTCTTCAGTTGAGTCCTTTTGTATTATTTTGCCTCTCCAACCCCCTAAACACTTTTTATTCATTTATTTGGTGACAACTCCAGTATCTTAAATATACTAGGATGTTTTTATAAGAAGGATTCGAGCTACACCTACACACACCTACATCTAATGGTTAAAGAACATACTGATTCCGTGGATGGCGAATTTATGCCTCCCGAAACGATGATTGTTCAACATTCTTTTAACACCTTCAAAGGTGGTCATTAAGATGTCACTATATTTATATATGATATATAATATGTTTATGTTTTACTTAAGCTTCTGTATTTTTCTTTTTGGGCATAACGTTATGGTTTCCATAATGGGTAAACGCGATATCTTCATTTAAGGAAGTGCGGACTACCGCCCACTCAAAGTGATGTGATTCGTTAATGCCATATGTGGGACGTATAAAGGATGGATTTAAAGTTATTATATTTGATGTTATACTAGAATTATAATATACCTCAATATCATTATTATTCCATTCCATAAAAAATATGAAATAGAAATGAAAGTAGCGTTCATGCGTACGTACAGCTTACTGTCTCCATGAACGGTGCATTTAATTTCTTACCTCTAAATGATTATGTAATCTTATAAATACATGTATATTATGGATATATATGATATATATGATATCCAAATCATGAATATAATTATGTATATAATGAACATTTGACCACACGAACAACATGTAATTGTAAGAAGTCCACTTTCGACTTAAGAACCAAATATCGACAAAACAAACATTATTAACATAAATGATTAAATAATGTCTATAACATTTAAATAAGTGATATAAAAGGAATAATGAACTAGAAAAAGGTTCTTAATAAATTTTAAATTAACTCAAGTTTATTATTCAGGACGTTAAAGAAAGATCGAGTCAAGTCGGACCCGAGGTAAGGGATCCCACTCCTCTCTTTCTTTTTAAGTACACTCTTTTATGTCATTCCTTCTAAGCTCATATTTCTTGTTAATGGGATGTTTTTTTATATTAATATTACTGTAATTTTTATGTTCATATTATTAGAGACCGAATTATCTCTCATCATTCCATTTTGTATGTTTTGAGTGGTGTCGTTAGGCTGCCGAATTTTCGTAAGAGATCTAACCTCTCTCTTTCTCTTTAAGTACTCTTCTTTATGTCCCTTCTTTTAAGCTACTCTTTGTTATGATGGGGGATGTTATTTTATATTCCTCTTGATTTAAATTTTATTGTAATGTGATGAGATACCCTATTTGATCTCATCAATCCATTTTTGGATGTTTTAAGTGGCGTCGTTAGGCTGCCGAGTTTTCGTAAGGGATTTTTCATCTTAGTTTTATTCCAGTGAGATTTATGCTACATTTACCCCAATTTCCATTGAGTGGTGTATATACTGACCGTTATTTTAAGCATTTTGTAATATTCTTTCATTTATGTGTATTTACATCAATGTTTTATTGTCCTTCTTTCACGGGGTGTATGTTTCGAAAGATACCCATTTCGGTAATGGAACCTTTCACCCTCCTCTTTTTAAAAGACTTATTTTTTTATGTCTTTTAATTCACATAATATTATTTTGGGATATGTTCTTTTATATCCTTATTGATTTAAATTTTATGTCCAAGTGATGAGATTCCCTTTTTATCTATCATCAACTCATTTTCTGAATTTATAAGTGATGCCGTTAGGCTGTCGAATTTTACCAAGGGAAATTTTTAACCCAATTTCGATTTCTTTGGGTTCAACATGTAGTTATTGAATATGTCATCCTTTGAATATGTGTGAATTACATTTTATTGTTTTAAACTTAATATCCACTTATATTGGGTGTATTTATATTTGTCACACATAATTTTGAGATTGATTTATCCTTAATTTAAGGATACCTTCTTTATAAGGGATTTCATCACATTTGACATTTCTATTGAGACTTAATTGTTGTTATGTACCCATTCACTCTTATATGGTGTATATACTGTCCTTTGGAATATTATATCATGAATCCATTTATTCTCATGATATTATAAAGTTTTGACTAAATGTTATTTTTCAATTGTTGTATTCAAGTGTCTCTAATTTTGGTAAAACCTCTTTAACCAAAATATCACTTTAAATGTTTTAAATATTTGTTCTTATTAATATCCATGTTTCAAAATGGTTTTAAGGATTTATTTATATGTATATTAATGGGTTAAAATTTTAAAAGCTTCATGGTGGTATGGGACACTTTGATTCAAAAATCGTATTATTAAATTTTTTAAATGGTTTTGGAAATGGTTTCTTTTTGAATGGATTCATTATTTCAATATACTAAAATGTTATATTGTGATTGAAATATGGAAATGTTATATTTCCTTTATTCATGTTTTATGTGATATTTTTATGTTATGGTTCTTGGGCATTGTTATGAAAACGGGTGGTTCCGTGATAAACTAAGGGTGGGTGAGCCCGATATAGCTCTCAAATGCATTGGGTAACACGAAGGAGTGAAACGTTAAGGTTTCTCCGAAGAGATTTAGGGAATATACTGTTATGGGTATTCCAAACGTAACCAAGAGGGTTACTCCCTACGTAAGAATTTTATGAATGCCTCATGTTACCTTTATGTCTTATGATTTCTATGATTTATTCATGATTTGATGAGGTATGTTAAAGTGCCTATGTTTTATGGGTAAAGTATGATTTCATTCTTATGTATATATGAACTCATGTTTCCTTTCCATATTTTTATAACCCTTACCGAGCTTTTTATGCTCATCCCATGTTTTTGAAATGTTTTTCACATGTCAAGGGAATGGTACATGATGTGATGCAAGTTTCAATGATGTGTCAAGAAAGAATCCATTTTTTATTTTAAATATGTTTCCGTTTATGGGAAGAATGAATATTGTCTTTTATGTAACCACTTTGTTTAAATGTGGAATGTAATGCAAGTTTCATGATCTAATTATCTAAAACTCTAAACCTGAAAATATCCCCAATGTCTAATCTTGTAATAACTCAAGATTAAGTATGGTTTAAGGCTGGGGCCTTATAGTTGGTATCAAAGGTTTGTTTAGATAACTTTAGAGGTTAGGGTATTATTTATGCATAAGTGGCATTACCATAATGGTTAGGATTTCAGAAAGTATCCTAGTTTTAGATAAAGTGAATGAGTAAGTATATCTTAGTGTTCATCTTCCTCATTAGTACATGATGTTTTTTTTGATATACTCACACTGACCTTTTTGGTTTTAGAAAATGGATGGATCTAGAAGGCACCAAAGTAACAGTGGATGTGAAGGAAACTGTGACAGTTTTTTGAGCAAGAAACTGAATGATATGGGAGCTGCAATGAGAACTCTTGTGATTATCCTCAACCAACTATCTAGAGTCATGATTGACCACCTAAACCTTGGTGATTTCTCTAAGACATCATATATGCGAGAAACAAATCCCTATGGAAGTACAGGTAATAATCATAAAGGTAAGTGTGTTCAAAAACCTATGTGTCAAAGATGTGGAAAGAAACACCTAGTAAAATGTTTCAAAGGGACAGAAATATGCTATAGATGTGGAAATGAAGGTCATAAATCAAGAACCTTCCATGGAAAAAGGAAGCATCCAGTTGACTCGAGGAAAGGGAAACAAGTTCTTTCTGAGGGATCAATTGAATGTTTTAAATGTGGTGTGCATGGTCATTATGCAAACACATGTCCTATGAAGAAGTTTCATGAATGGGGTCACCAAGAGCATGAAAATGTTTGTTTACCAATACCTAATGCCATTCCAATTGAGGATGAAGAAACTGACAATGACCAATCAAAGGTATCTATTATTTCAGCTCTATTGTTTTCCTATTTTGGAATCTTAGGATATGATTCATGCTTTTTTTTGTAGGAAAGAGGTATTTCGGAATAAGTTGGAAAGGAATGGTTAATGGATCATGAATAATGTTGAATGAGTAAGATGTCAACATATAAGGGCTTCAAGAGTTATGGTGAAATTCTTAAGAGTATTAAGTCTCTTTTGATGATGGAGTTACATTAGAAGACTTTTTATATTATGTGTCACCCTGATGTTTAATATAGGAAAATTTTATTCAAGCAATAGTTATCGTTTCTTTTATGGAAATAGTTATAAAGAACCATTTCGGTTTATATGATCCTTACTTTTGAGGTAATTATGGGTTACTATATGTTATTATTGAAGTGAAAGGTATGAGATAAAATTGGGGTGAAATTATGTTATGGTTATTTTTGATGATTTAATCCCTTTTTGGGGAATTATTTGAGAATTATATAGTTTTGGAAAAAGGAAAACACGCAGACCGTGTGACAACCCGTCGCGTCGAACAAAGATGCGATAATCAAACCCACAAACAAAGTGCGACTGGTATTTATCGCCTACTACTGGACTACTTGAAGTCCCTGGTTAGTTTGACTATTTTTTTTGGTTATATGATTTTATGAATTAAGATTAAGTTGATTTTGGGTTATTTATGAAAATGATTAACCTATCATGGAGGATATGTGATTAGGTTAATTACTTTTCAATACGAGACATTAGGAGCAACTGATGTTGTTTGGAGATAAATGTTACGATTTAACTTGGAAGACTATGTGACTAAATCCTTCAAATATTTGGGTTTCAATCATAGTTTGGTTTATTTTGAAGAGTTTTTATGAAAAAATTGTTTATCGGATGGTCCTCATTGAACTTTGGGTTTTGTTGGACAAATTTTGGAGATTAGGAATAGATTTTCTTTTTATAAGGGGTTATCCTTTTCTGGATTATCTGATCTTGTACTAGCCTTTTTGGTTTTGGTTTTGGTATAAATACGTGGGAAGTATATAGTTCTCTTTTGTGGATTAGGTGATTCTCTAAAAGTTGATTATAGTACTCTTAATGTGAACAAGTCTTCCTAAATACTCGTCTTTTGGAGAAAATATGAGTTTGTGTAAAAGTTGAAAGTCAACATGATAAGTGATTATGTTCCCTATGAATAAATTACTCAATAAAAATAAAATTAAAAAAAATGTTGTCTATTAACTTTTCTTACTGGGGAATCATATACCGTTTAACCCATCACAAGTTTCTGATTTTTTTGTGGTTAACTTTCTCTTAAACATGTTTTCTATCACTCTCCATCAGAACATGACCCTATGTTTTCTCCTCCATGTCCATATTTTTCTACATGGAATCCTAGTATGGGTTAACTCGGGTGACCTCTGTACTTATCTTTCTTTATTTTAATGTGATTGTTTTACCGACTCTTGTTCTGATGTGGGACTTTCAAGGATGTTACCAAGCCCAATTTTAAAATTGCGAGGACGCAATTCCTAAAAGGGGGGAAGGATGTAACACCCCAGGTAAATAAAGAATATGACATCATTATATTTATCCATATTTGTGAATCAAATATTAATATTACTTTAAAGGGGATTCTATGCTCGAGGGCATACCCAATACGCAACAACGAGTATCTTGGTAATCTTACGTTGCACTCTAATAATAAAATAATATTATTTTAAATGGTAGTTAACATGTAGCCGTAGTATTGGCGGGAATGGATAAAAATAACTAAAATATTATTATATTTGTTTTTAAATGTTTTTACATATATTCAATAAAATATAAAGGCTTAAAATACGGAAAGAATTCATTTTTAGGCATATATGCCCTAGTTTTCACTAAAGGTTCACTTATCGCCTTTTGATGGAGAACTGTCATTAAATATAGTTTTGTTCACACTTATACATTCTATTGGACCAAATAAAACTCTTCTTAAGAATCGGGACATCAAAATTTACTTTGTGTAACGTTTTGGTATCTTTCCGATAAAGTTCATTCTTTTAATGAATAGTGTAAAATGTTGTATTTTAATTCAAAACCTCCTTTTAATCTAATTTTTTTATATTATTATATTATCTTTTGAATTGGTTTTAAAGTGAAATTAGAATATATTTTTACCATTTAATCCAATAGTGGTCGATGGAATTAATTTCACTTTCAAATCACACTTAAACTAGTGTCAATCTTTTGGTACATTTTGTTTCATAAAAAAACGCTATTTTTTTTGACAGCGGGAATTAATTATTAAATTAATTAATGATACTTATATATTTTGAATTTTGTAAAATAGACATAATTTTTGAATTCGGAATATCAAATATAGCTTAGGGTGAATTTTTGGTAATTTTCTGAAAAACATCAATTTTTTATGAATAGTGAAACCACTAAGTGGTACTTATAAAAACTGATTTTTCGTTTAAATGAGATTTTACCACTTCTGTGTTTTGAATTTCAAAAATCCGACATACATGGTTGTCATTAAGAATTAAAATGTGGTTCAATGAGATTAAAATAATTTTTTGGTGAATAGTAACTTTTAAGTTCTTAATCGCGATTAGAGGTAATTAGTATAGTTTAAGGTAAAAATAATGTTTTAATAATATTAAATGAACATGACACATGTCCTAACCTCATTGGATTTGTCATTTCCGACCAATACAACCAATGGGTCAACTTGGGGACCCCATGGAGCCACTTTGGTTGGAAAATGACATAAATATCTTTTTATTTAATGTTAAAGTAAAAATGAGACAAACATGAAATGTTTTACTAAAACAATTTTTAAATGGGGTTATACAAATCAGATTTTTGACTATAAATATTAATTGGAAAGATAAAACGATTTCCTACATCATAGTATTTTCTTTATAATTTTTAGACATTATATAAATTAAATTATTTGTGACATCATGATGATGCAGTGATGCCCTCATTATTTAACGATTTAAATAAAATGGTAAGATAATGTAATATATAAGACCTACACATATTTAAAACCTATTGGATGAGTTGATTTCGAACCCTTATCACCTTATCCTTGAAACAAATCAATGTGTGACCTCTTAAACCCGAATACCATTTTCAAATAAAGTAACATTGTCTTACTTTCCAAGAGTGCCCCTCCTCTCCTCTTATAAAAGGCCCCCACCTCTACCTCCTTACCCACACACCCAAAGCCATTGGCTCGGCCAAACCCTGAAAATTTTGTCTCTAAACTTCCCTCTCTAACTACTTGAGGCCTCACTTTGGACAAAAGTCTTCCCGAGGAATCCTTTTAGCTCATACCAAAGGGAGTTACCCGATTTTAAGGTAATGTTTTCACTTGAGTCCTTTTGTTTTATTTTTCCTCTCCAACCCCCTAAACGATTTTTTTTTAATTTCTTTGGTAACAAATCCAGTATATTCAATATACTATCATGTTTTTATAAGAATTATTAGAGCTACACCTACACACACCTACATCTAATGGTTAATGAACATACTGTTTCCGTGGATGGCGAATTTATTCCTCCCGAAACGATGATTGTTCAACATTCTTTTAACACCTTCAAAGGTGGCCATTAAGATGTCACTATATTTATATATGATATATAATATGTTTATGTTTTACTTAAGCTTATTTATTTTTCTTTTTGGGCATACCTTTATGGTTTCTATTATGGGTAAACGCGATATCTTCATTTAAGGAAGTGCGGACTACCGCCCCCTCAAAGTGATGTGATTCGTTAATTCCATACGTGGGACGTATAATGGATGGATTTAAAGTTATTATATATGATGTTATACAAGAATTATAATATACCTCTATATCATTATTATTCAATTCCATAAAAAATATGAAATCGAAATGAAAGTAGCGTTCATGCGTACGTACGGCTTACCGTCTCCATGAACGGTGCATTTCATTTCTTACCACAAAATGATTATGTAATATTATAAATACATGTATATTATGGATATATATGATATATATGATATCCAAATCATGAATAAAATTCTGGATATAATGAACATTTGACCACACGAACAACATGTAATTGTAAGAAGTCCACTTTCGACTTAAGAACCAAATATCGACAAAACAAACATTATTAACATAAATGATTAAATAATGTTTATAACATTTCAATAAGTTATATAAAAGGAATAACTAACTAGAAAAAGGTTCTTAATAAAGTTTAAATTAACTCAAGTTTATTATTCAGGACATTAAAGAACGATCGAGTCAAGTCGGACCCGAGGTAAGGGATCCCACTCCTCTCTTTATTTTTAAGTACACTCTTTTATGTCATTCCTTCTAAGCTCATATTTCTTGTTATTGGGATGTTCTTTTATTTTACTCTTACTTTAATTTTTATGTTCATATGATGAGAGACCCGATTCACTCTCATCAATCCATTTTGGATGTTTTGAGTGGCGTCGTTAGGCTGCCGAATTTTCGTAAGAGATCTAACCTCTCTCTTTCTCTTTAAGTACTCTTCTTTATGTCACTTCTTTTAAGATCCTCTTTGATATGATGGGGTATGTTCTTTTATATTCCTATTTCTGTAAATTTTATTGTAATGTGATGAGATACCCTATTTGATCTCATCAATCCATTTTTGGATGTTTTAAGTGGCACCGTTAGGCTGCCGAGTTTTCGTAAGGGATTTTTCATCTCACTTTTATTCCAGTGATATTTATGCTACATTTGCCTCAATTTCATTTGAGTGGTGTATATACTGACCATTATTTTACTCATTGTGTAATATTCTTTCATTTATGAGTATTTACATCAATTTTGTATTGTCCTTCTTTCACGGGGCGTATGTTTCGAAAGATACCCATGTCGGTAAGGGAACCTTTCACCCTCCTCTTTTTAAAAGACTTATTTTGTTATGTCTTTTAATTCACATAATATTATTTTGGGATATGTTCTTTTATATCCTTATTGATGTAAATTTTATGTCCAAGTGATGAGATTCCCTTTTTATCTATCATCAACTCATTTTCTGAATTTTGAAGTGATGTCGTTAGGCTGTCGAATTTTACCAAGGGAACTTTTTAACCCAATTTCGATTTCTTTGGGTTCAAGATGTAGTTATTGAATATGTAATCCTTTGAATATGTGTGAATTAACTTTTATTGTTTTAAACATAATATCCACTTATATTGGGTGTAATTATATTTGTCACACATAATTTTGAGATTGATTTATCCTTAATTTATGGATACCTTCTTTATAAGGGATTTCATCACATTTGACATTTCTATTGAGACTTCATTTTTGTTATGTACCCATTCACTCTTATATGGTGTATATACTATCCTTTGGAATATTATATCATGAATCCATTTATTCTCATGATATTATAAAGTTCTGACCAAATGTTATTCCTCAATTGTTGTATTCAAGTGTCTCTAATTTTGGTAAAACCTCTTTAACCAAAATATCGCTTTAAATGTTTTAAATATTTGTTCTTATTAATATCCATGTTTTCAAAATGGTTTTAAGGATTTATTTATATGGATATTAATGGTTTAAAATTTTAAAAGCTTCAAGGTGGTATGGGACACTTTGATTCAAAAATATTATTATTAAATGTTTTAAATGGTTTTGGAAATGGTTTCTTTTTGAATGGATTCATTATTTCAATATACTAAAATGTTATATTGTGATTGAAATCTGGAAATGTTATGTTTCCTTTATGCATGTTTTATGTGATATGTTTATGTTATGGTTCTTGGCCATTGTTATGAAAACGGGTGGTTCCATGATAAACTAAGGGCGGGTGAGCCCGATATAGCTCTCCAATGCATTGGGTAATGTGAAGGAGTGAAACGTTAAGGTTTCTCCGAAGAGATTTAGGGAATATAATGTGATGGGTATTCTAAACGTAACCAAGAGGGTTACTCCCTATGTAAGAATGTTATGAATGCCTCAAGTTACCTTTATGTCTAATGATTTCTATGATTTATTCATGATTTGATGAGGTATGTTAAAGTGCCTATGTTTTATGGGTAAAGTATGATTTCATTCTTATTCATATACGAACTCATGTTTCCTTTCCATATTTTTATAACCCTTACTGAGCTTTTTATGCTCATCCCATGTTTTTGAAATGTTTTTCACAGGTCAAGGGAATGGTACATGATGTGATTCTAGTGTCAAGGATGTGTCAAGAAATAATCCATGTTTTATTTTAAATATGTTTCCGTTGATGGGAAGAATGAATACTGTCTTTTATGTAACCACATTGTTTAAATGTGGAATGTAATGCAAGTTTCATGATCTAATTCTCTAAAACTCTGAACCTGAAAAGATCCTCAATGTCTAATCTTGTAATAACTCAAGATTAAGTAAGGTTTAAGGTTGGGGCCTTATAGGGAGCATCACATTTGGAGCACATTATGGCCAACTGTGTGGCCAAAACCATTTCTCCATTAAAAGTATGGAATTCAACTTATTACCCCTCAAACATAAATGGTTCTTACCTAAATTTATTTCCCATTTCACCTCTATAAGCTTGGTGTCCATACCAGGAGATCCTAATATTCCCATGGGTGATTCACCTTCGATTATCATTGGTTTTGAATTGAAGCTCTATGATTTTATACTACTATGTTTTCTTATATTTTCTGGAAGACCAAGGATGATTGTTTTATCTAATTCTAAATAACTAATACCTTTATTTATATAAAATTCATTATTAGGGAATTAGGGGTTTGTTGGGATGGAATCAAGTGTTGTGTTTAAGAGAGAGGGTGTCTTAGAGCATGATTTAGGGTGTCTATAAGCTTTATCTAATAGTCTTTTTTTGTATGTGTATGTGGTAATGCTAATTCATTTTCTTGATGTGTATTTGTTTCCATTGACTATTAAAAGTAAATCGATCCTTTAATTGATATTTTATTTCTCTAAAAAACCTCATCGGCCCTATTGAAGGTTATGAGACCTTGTTTAGGGACACATATGGTGTTTTTTGTTCCCTTGAAAATGGTAAATGGGTTGAATATGAGGAGATAAAGGGTTGAGATGGTTAAATAGGTTTCAATTTTTTTAACAAGTACATTGTCATAAAGGGTAGTTTGGATTAATTGGAAATAAAATAGGTTATGATATGGATTGGGAAATAAACGTTAAATAGAAGAATGGGTTTGAATATATTGTTAAATTATTTAAAGAAACCATGTTGATAGTGTTATTTTAATATATGGTACAACAGTTAACTATTTTCAATGATTTATACCATGTGATAAATGGTGAATGAAATGAGTTTCATACTTGATATGTAATTGGATAAAAAGGGAAAGTGTTATTGAACATGTATTATGTGAATTAATTAAATGGTCAGCGATGAAAGACACAATAACTCTTTCCCATGAGTATGAATTTTTGGACATGGAATTCATTATATTGTATGTTGGATGTATAGGTATGATGTTTGGAATATTAGACTTAATATAATGGACACAACATTCTTTATGATTAGATAGTGTGTCAGTATATCTATCTTGGCACTAAATCATATTTATGTGTTATGTGTTAGTAGATTAGTGCACCTCTATATATGAATTTGAAATGAAAAATTAACTCCCCATGTTGTTAAAGTGAATTATAAAGAAACTTCTATTATTTCTATATAATTTCGGTATGGCTGAAGCAGCATTGGTACGTTTGGATGTCCTGATAAAAAATGAAATAACATATGGTTAATAGTTAAATGTTGAACTATTGAACCTGTTTATTTTTTATTCATTGTTCATTATTTACATTTACTTCTACATACCATATTATTTTTATTATATTGAATGTTCTTTTAGATATTTTTGATTTTGGCCTACGGAGTATTGATCACAGCTTGCTCATACTGATATTGGTACCCAAGAATATTTCATAGTTTCATGTCTAGATAAAGAAAAGGCCTTATAATAGGAGGATGGTTTGGGATATAGTATGAAGAATGGCCAAGGAGACTATAAAGATGTCCAGACCCATTTTGGTACTGTCAGTGTGACTTTTATTTTGGGTTATCCTTGACACATAACAATTGTATAACATGACATGTTTACTGTATTGATTTTGTATATTTTTCCAGTCTGGGAATTGATTATATGAATAATGATAATTTCTATCAACAACTTTATTATTGTTTATATTGATTTATGATTTTTTGTACTCTTAAAAAGAGGTTATAGTCTCTACAGGTACCTAATTTTACCCTCACTTCTAGTTAGTAGCCATTAGAATACGAGGATACATGCTTAAGGTTATGTGTTGAAGCATCTCGGGATATTAGTTTAGTGGCACTAGGGCCCAGATGTAATCGTGGATCCTTTGAACATTAGGTTTATGTCTTATCAAAAGTTTCTCCCAAGTATATTTATCATAAAATTTATGGTTCCAAGTTTTCCATCAATATTTTCTTTTCTACGGTTATCTATCAATGATCAACAATAAGTGTGCTCTCTCATTATTTTGTTATGAATGGTCTAAGCCACTTTTGTAGAATAAACATTCCCTACTAAATTAAATAAATTAAAAATCATTTAAATACAAGGATTACTTTTGACTACCATTAATAAATATTATAAAAAATGTATTCAAATAAAAAATCTATAAAATATATTATCAACTATATTTTTTTAGTCTCTCAAATTGTGGTTAGAATCATAAACATAATTGTGTTAATATAGAGAATTGACCATTCAGATCATCATCATCAAAATTTTGAATTTCCTTAACATATTCTAGTATAATAACTTTTGATATCTTCAATAAATAGATAATAAACATGATTCTTCATGTTTAATCAAACATAGATTTTGGATTTTCATCTCTAAAACACATAATTCTAAAATGTTTTTTATGTATGTGTGTATAAATTTTTTATCTACTGATCAAAATTAATCTATTATTCATGGAATCTCATTTTTATCCATTGGTTATATTTTATAGATACTCAAATTCTCATTCTTCTAATTATTAATACCGGGTTAGATTTATGGTGTTTTTAGAAGCTGAATGAATGTAATGTTGAAAGTATTGTATTTTATTTATCAAGGAAATAAAATTATTATAGTTTTTAAAATTTGTAATAAGATTCAAAAACATATACAATAATAAAACTCCCAAATCTTATGAAAGTATGTCATATTTAAAATATGTTTTATAGAAGAAAACGGTTCATTAGACTCACCTCAGGTTAGGTATGGAAGGAAAATAATATTTAGCAGTTGTGTCATAGTCTACCACACTCTGATAAAAATATGATTATGAATTTTGGAATTTTAATTCAAAAAATCATATGTATACTATAAAACTTGGGATGTCAGCTGGATTAAATAATGGAGGAGAAAAGATGCTACCAATCGTATTCAGACCAATCATATTGATGATGGTTGGAAAGGAAGAATGTTTTTGAATGATTTTGAAGTCATAATACTTCTTAATATAAGTCAAACGATGCTAATGATGATCGTCAATGTATTCAAGTCTCAAAGTATTTCATCCTTACAATCTACTGTTTTTGATGATTTATGTTTCAGAATATTTCTAATATCAGATTATTGGATTCATATTTTTTAATGGAAGGGAATGTTTTCTTGATCGTAATGATGGAAACCGAAGGTGCTAGTTTTTAGTTAGACCAAAATAAAAAATATTTAAATCTTCATAGAAATAAGTTGATGGTTTTATTAATTGGAAGAGACACGGATGTTCATTATTATCATTTTCATATAATTTGTTGAATATGAAGATGATGGAACTAGTCCCTCAAACATGGAGTTACATGATCAATTGGATATATGCTTTTTTGTAGAGGTAGATGTTACGGCCAAAGAAAAGAAAGGAAAATAAATGAAGTTATTGATAACAATGAAAAATTAGATGAGTGTTCAATCAAAAATGTAGTCAACAATTTTCCATCAAGATGAAATATTCATTTCTTTTTAAGTGGGTCAAGAGAAAGAATAATTTCCATAATAATGACCTCAATAATGAAAAGAATAACTATTATTATTTAGATTTTTTTACATGTGATTCACGAGCCATGATATTAAATAAATTTTTTTCTTCATAAAAATGAAGAAATGAGAATGAGAAGATTGGTTTTCCAATTAGTATAGTGAAACACAAAAGGATTTATTTTGTTCTAATTTATTTCTAAATGGGTCCAAAAATTCAGAGTGACCAAATTACCTCATCGTAGGAAAAAATTATTATGGAAAATTGAAATCGAAAAAAAATCATCCTAACGTTTTTTTATATGTTTGAATCAGTATATTTCATCATATATATAAGTGGAATGGATCGTTAGAATAACTAAATTGTATTGGAAAATAGGAATGAATAATTTTTTGGTTTAAAAATATGTTTGGATTTCTGAATCGTTGAAGACGTCTAAGAGATATAAAAAATTGAATTGGATTCACGGGTGCTAAAAAAGGGAAATAAAGATATGATATTATAAGTTATACTAAAGATTATGGAAATTTAATAAAGCTGGAAAACAATTCAGAATCATGAAAAAACATTTTTTTCCTATAAAAGAAATGTGGATACTTTGTTTATTACAATAGACACATTGGTCAAGAAAGAGGAGAGGGAAGATCCAAAATGTTAACAAGAATATGCTTCCATATTTTGTTTTATTAAAGAAGTTGGCTGAATAATTGAAGAAGAATGAAGAAGCTCATATCAATAGAATTTGGACTCGACTGAGAAATCACAATGGGATTTCCAAATATAAGAAGAAAAAGTCATGAATTTTCTTGGTGGTATTCTAAAAAAGTTATATTTCTATATTGGATAATATTACTTGGGAATTAAAATGGGAATTCAGCCTGATTATCATTACAATGATCAAGAAGTTGTTACCAGTTTCTAGGTATGAAAGAAAATTACTATTTTTGAAATATCATATTTGTGAAATTTAAACAATATCCACCATAACCTGTTTGTTACAAAAATTATTTCATCATTTCATGATATTTGAAGAACATGCACTATTTTATTGAACATAGTGCTACATGAGTGTAGTGAAATATCCTACTCATTGTATTTCACACTAAATGATTTTTTTCCAGTGTGTTGTGTGGTATTTAATTTTTTCCAAACTCACTATGGATGTAGATACTCCTACTGGGTAGTGAATATTATAAATTATCTTGTTCCTATGGATGTCTGTTTGATTTTTTTTTCAGTAGAGAATAAATTATTTAACAAGAGGTGATGTTTGTTTCAAATTTATGGAAACATAAAAAAATACACCAATGATTTCACCCATCCCCCTCTCAGTGATACACAAATATTTACTAGGAAATAAAAATTATTATTAGAGGTAATGATACCTTCATTTACAATTCACTAATGTTTTTAATATCTTATAGAAAATTTGAATTATGTGTAAAGTAAAGAGATTCTGATCATCGATGGAAAGAACTATCATATCTTGATAGATAAAATGATTCTTTATATGTTGACTTTTTTGTATTATGGTCATGAATCTGTAATAAATGGATTTCCTCCTATTAAGGACATAGTTCATCTTACACCTACCGATAAAAAGAATCTTGAGAATAATGTAAGTGTAAAAAACTATTTACTCTCATCACTTTTGAAAAGATGGTTTTTAAGAGTGAAGGGTTTTCCACTCCCAAAGATATATTGAATTAGTTGAAAAAAATTTATAAAGGCAACAAAAAATTCAATAAGGAAAAATTATAAATCTAGAGGATGAAGTTTGAATATATGAAAATGGGTGAGTATGAATCTGTTGGGGACTTCTTTGCAATGTTTTGTGACATTTCTAGAAATACCAGATGCATAGTTAAAGTTTTAAAGGATTCTAAAGTTATATAAAAGATCTTGGGAATTTTTACAAACAAGTTTGAGACCAAAGTATTATCATTGGAAAATAGTGATCCATAAACATTATCTCTATATGCAATTTATAGTACTCTTATTACATATGAAATGAGAAAGATGAATTTTATGAGGAAAAAATAGGTTTATGGAGAAATGTATTTAAAATCTACCAAGAAAGATAAGTTTAAAAAGTTTCATGAGAAATATGATGTTGCAGACCATGACTCCGAAAATGAGGTATGAAAAAAATATTTCTGTGGTTTTATCATTGTTTTATAAAAATGTGAGAAGTGGTACATATAAATACAAGGGTAAAAAAATTTAATGTGGATCTATTGGGATCTTTTTGGATAAATTCCCCCTACGAAATAAATAAGAGGTTATTAATGTAGAATAGAGGAGGTCATGATGGTTGTGGAAGAAATATGGTGATAAGTAAAAACATTATTCCATATTAAAATAAAAAAAAACTTATCAAAATAAAAAAGTAATAATTTTCCAATCTTAAGATGATGAAAAATAAGGTAGTTAAGCTGAATAAAAAAAATCTATTGATCACGATTGATAGAATACTTATATTGAAATTCTGAATTATAATAAATTTTAATGCAGTAGTTATAAATAAGTACAAACCGAATATGAATTTCATATTAAAGTATAATTGAAATAATTTATGAGGAATATTAGAAGACATAAAAAAATATTGAAATCAGATAAAGAATAAAAATTCGTCATCAAAAAAACCAAAAAAATTTCCTACTAAAAAGGTCAAGATGATGTAATAGATTAATAAACTGAAAAAATATATTGAGAATGAAAAAAATCAAAATGAATATCTAGAAGCTAAGTTGAGAGAAAAATAATAAGACTTTTAACTTGTCCAAAAATACATTGTAAATATGAATAGTATGGTACAAGTTTTAGAAAAACTATTAATGAATTTGGAGAATGTTTTCATAAGGGTGAACCTGAGAAGGATCAAAATGTTACCTTAAAAGGTTGATAAGAATGCTAGAATTGTATCTGAGAAAAAAAATTCGAAATGTTTATGAGGAGAATAATATTGTTAAGGATATGTTTTTAGAAAAGATAAACAATTTCATGATGTCAAAATTTTATATTAATTCTAGTTCTGATAAGGATAAAAATAAAATCAATCCGAAAATGTATAATATGGTTGATGATAGAAAGGTGGTTGTCAACAAAAGAAAGATAAAAAGTATATTGAGAAACATGTTCACAACTCTGGTAGCATGGAAGTTTCAGTGGAATATAAAATTTCTATGGATATTGTTGGTATTATGGTGGAATCGAACACACAAAAAAATAGGTTTTATTTCAACCAACATCATTTCAACTATTCCACATATTTTATAGGATAATGTTGGTGGGGAAGTAAATACCTTAAAATAAAGAAGTCTTAGAAAGATATTTGGAATAATCCTAAGAAGGTTGGTTTGAAAGTTGAAAGTATATTCCATCCTTTTCAAAATATTTTGAAAACATTTGAAAAACCAGGACACCTTCAAAATTTATGTTTTGTTTTTCTACTAGAACAACAAAAATTTCTTAAAAATTCAAAAACCTAGAGGTAAATAATGATAAAGAAAAATAAAAAGTGATTTTTGTAGAAACTATACTTAAAATTATAAAAGGATAATGACCTTGGATCTTGGAAATTGGTTGACATTCTCATAAAAAATGAGATTTACTATTATTAAAGAAAGCGATATACATTAAAGAAGGTACAATGACATTTGGAAATGATGAGTCACTTAATGTCTTGGTTTCAGACTTTATTTGGAGAGAAAAGTTAAATTCAAAGAAAAATTTCGATGTCGATTAGATGAAACATAACTTGAAAAATGATTCAAAACATTGTAATGAAAGAAAATAAGTTTTTTTCAGAAATGATGTGTTTTTTTTCAAAGGTGAGGGAGATGTAAATATTGTTACAAGTGGAAAATATATAAAAGGAAATGTATTCCATGATGGTGAAATAAAAAACTCATGTTACGTGAGTATTGTGGAAGGGGATCAGTTATGGAAAAAAAAGTTTGGGGAACATGTTTAAATGAAACATGTTCACGTTATCCAAGCATGGATGTGTTTTTGGTATTCCTGATATTTCATGAAGTATAGATTATTGTTATACTATTTTTCATAAAATAAAATTTATAAATTCCGGGCTAAAAATGTGATATTTGATTAAAAAGCCCCATAACTTATCCATTCCAATATTTTTGGGCTAATGAGAAAACAATAAACTAATGGAGGTAAGTACTTCATCACATTCATTAATGAATTTACTCAAATTTAATGCATTAAGTGGATGAATCATAAGTTACTTTTTATGTTTTAAACAAATGTGAAAGGATTCTTTGTTTTAGTTATCTCTGCGTATACATATTTCCCTACCATCATGGCTACTCATTTCTCTAAATCATCCTATTCAAGTTGAAACGATTATTTTCAAATAAATATTTTCCCTAATATTCTAAAAATTTATAATTTTTATGTGATATTCAACGTTAAAGGGATATATTCCACAATAATGTTTTTAAGAAAAATTTTAAAGTATTTATATTCATCATGGTGGAAACACCTCATATTACCTGTTGATCCATTGCGAATATGTTTTATGGATACCATACCTATATTTATCTAGATATTTTATGATTTATTTGACTGAGATGTTCTATATTGATACAATTTTCCAAATTTTCCTAAATTGTTTTTGTTTAAGTTTATCTATTGTAGAATGTATTAAAATATCATAATATAGTTTTTTTACTGATATTTATATTGATTATGTTTCACACCTTTCACATGATTAATGAATTGGAATTAGTAATTAATGGGTGAAGCCTGATATATCCACTTGATGAATTGATAAGTCTCATTAGACAATGTAGTTTAGGTTTTTGGTTGAGGTATTACCCATTTATGTAAGTTGTCGTGTCATGAGGCTTTAACTGTATAGTTATTATGTTCTTAATTATGAATCACTTCATTATGAGAATAGTTGTTGATGTCCATGTGATTATTCAATTATTTTGAATATTTATGGATAATTTCCAGAATGTTGTTAATATTTATATTGAATTGTTTTTATCATCATTTATTCTGATCATATTATTCCCATGTTCATGTTTTTGATTAAATGAAATGTGTTTTAGTTATTTACCTTTCCATATTTATTATTATTCATTCATTCAGGATGGATTGCATTGTACGAATACCCTTATAGGAATTTGAGCTCACCCCTTTCTTATGTTTCTTTCCCATAGATTCCATGATGTGTATTATTATTGATATATAGGGTTATGGTATGGAAAATAATGATTCACCTGAATAAAATTTTATGTTTTGTTTTATGTTTTCATTTGTAATTTGAGATTCAAGTATGTAACTATTTGACCATGGCTACTAAACTCTACAGTCCTTCAGGATGTGATTCCTTGTTTCTTTTTCCAATGTTATAAATTAAACACTTACTTTGTTCTACTAGGGTTGGAGTCTTTACCCAAAAAAATATATATAAACATCCAAAAAACACCCACATACAAAATTTTACATAAATATTTACACACATAGATATATATATATATATATATATATTTATATATTCAAATATCACAAATAAATTATATATCATTTATATTAAAATAGTGGTTTAAATTAATAAATATATTAATAAATATATTTATTAACTATATACATTTATTTTTTAATATAATAATTATAATTTTATATATTTTGATAATATTTCTTTTCAAAACTTTTATCAGTGCTATGACAAGAACTGATAATGTGTATCCTTTATCAGCCCTAAAAATTTAATAACCAATGGTTCCTTTTTTTCATCACTTTTTATTCAGCACTAATAAAATTCATCACTATATATTGTGTGATTAGTGGTAGTGGTTCCATATTTCTTACTATAACATTAATATTTACATCATTCTTACATATATCGATCAAGTTATATTCTATCCACAATAGAAGATATCATATTCATTGTAATACCTTCTTTTATTTTATTATTGGGTGTATATAGTTTTTCCTCTTACTTTACGTTGCACCTCAAGTTGGACTAACTATAAATATATATTTCATTTTCCCTTGTAATTCATGGCCTCATTATATTGGTTATAAATGAGTTGTGTGAGGTATTTGAAAATGAGTTCTCTGCATTTATATAACCGCATTTTTTATAACCTTTAGTGATTTTTTCAAAATATCCAAATATGTTTATTTCCAAAATAAATTCCTCCTTTTATAAAGGTTGGCTGTATATTGTTGTATTATTTTGAACACTAACTCCAGTCACCCTAAATGTACACTTTTCATATTTACCTTCATTTGACTTCTCATTCCAATAATCCATGGTTTGAAATCCGGATTTTCCAAAACAGCAGTAGTATCAAACAAATATACATTTCATTCATTGTGATTTAGTGTGGTTGGTGGATATATTTTCAAATTATTTAACATTTCATTATTTATTTTTTGAATTTTAAGGGTTATTTATTCATATACTTCTTTCACCCACTTTTTTGAAATTAGTTGCATTATCATCAACCTTCTTCACCCATATGTGTGTGAAAATACAACCTACACTATTAAACTTTAGGCAGAGATTATACTTCTCAATATCAAAAGAGTTCATCGTTACATTACATTCCACATTAATTTTATATATTATTTTATTAATTGTTTTCAATTTTTTCTACGGAGATTTTTCAAGATCTTCGATTTTTATCTTTTACATCTAGTTTAGAGTTCTTAAATTCTAGTTGAGTGTTTTTAACATCTTAACTAGCTTTTAGGGAATATAATTTTTCCTTTATAATATCATTCTAAAAAAATAATTTTTAATGCTTCTTCTACCATGTTAAAATTTTATTCACAAATTGATTCTATTTCTGTCTTATCATTAGTGTGTTTAGTGAGAGTTTTATACTCAGTTAATTTTTTAACCAATTATTACTCGATTCCATTAGTTTCTTTTTAATGATATGATTTTCCTATAAATTTAATTAATAGATGAAAATATATATATCATAACATTAGTGGTACCTTCCTTTAAATGAAATTTAATTTTAGAGTAAAAAACTGTAATTTTTTTTATAGATTTAAAATCACTGGAGAATATTCATTAATAAAACAAATAAATAGACCTGGTCATGTTTACAAAATGACACTCACACACCTTAACATTCCATGGTGGTGGATCAATATTTCATTGATTTTGAAAATACTATTTCCTTAGATTTTGATCTTTCATTTTGTTTTGATTCCTCTCTGATTTTCCTGCTACTTTGATGTTTCTATAAAATGGAGTATCATACATTACCTTCTTCAAAGGAATTTTTTTGAACTTTTGAAGGTTTCATCAATAAAAAAAATTATTTGTGTTGGTTTATTAACAACAGTTCTGAAAACCTCCTCATGTTAATTTTTTTATTTATTATTTAAAATATAATAGATGTTTTCATAAACCACCGCTAATAATTATATTTATGAGTGATTTTATAAAAAAATAGACTAAATACTTTGAAAAATGTAATTCCCCCTACCCCTACCCCAACCTACCCATACCCCATATCCCCTACATCATAACCCCCTCCCTCGACCCCCATCTATAAACCCTTCCCCCCTCAATGTCGAAACCCATCCCTAAAAACTAATGATCGCCTACCTATACCCCCTTCTACGATGACTTCCCCTGACACCTAACCCCCTTCCCTCAATAACGATAACTAACCCCCATTGACCCCAATTCTCCCACACCCAACTATGACCATGATGGCATCTTACGAATGGTATTCCACATAAATAGCTTCCCATTTTCCCTATTTCTCAGTGACCATCACCCATAATTTCTTCCAATCCATAACCCATTCCCAATACCTAGTACTAATTCCCACATCCTTGATCTACCATAATTATTTTCGAGTCGAAAATTTTTGGGATTGTATCCCCAACATCCATGGTAGTTAATTCCCCCTCCTTTCTTTATGGATCCTCTTACCTGAAATTTGATCATGTTAATGTGAGGGTTAATATTTATTCATTTATGTTTATATTATCAATGTCGAATTGAATCATTTTCATGTTAAATTTTTGTGCGGTCGAATTAAGAACCTACAATGGTTAGAGATAATATTGGGTGATATTAAAAATTGATTGTAATTGTTTGAATAAAATTTTATATCTTTATATCATAATGTACATTGGGAAGAGTGAAAATAAAATATATATGGATTAAAGTTGGATTAATTTACATTGAAACACATCGCAATATGGAAAGGGTTTGGAAGAATTTTTATAATATGCATTTTCAATCCCGTCAATGGATGGATGAATAAACTATCCATGTCCTAATTGTATGTTAAAGTAAAAATTTAATATAAGAAAAGTATATGATCACAATTTATTAAACTACTGGCAAGAGTGAGTAACTCAGGATAGGGTGAATTGAGTTCTTGAAATAATTTTATGTTAAAACAAGTTTAAATAAAATCACCAAACTAAAAATTAAAGTTCCCAGTTAATCAAAATAGCTGATCGATAAAAATTGTAATATTATGAATGATTTATCAATGAGTTATAATGTTTTAGTTAAAACATTATATTGAAATTATTTTAACTTGTGAAATCAATTTAGTTAGTCAAATACTTATATAAACACTATATAATATTAATTATCAAATTAGTGGTTTTGTATATAGTTCAAAACAAATATAATTTAATGATTTGAAATGAAATAATTAAAAATTGAAATTTAAATAAAGATTTCAATTTCAAGTGGAGACCTAATCCCCTACACTTGGAAATCACCCTCATATAAGAGGATTAAATAAATATAATCTTGTTCCACAACCTCGATCCGGTAATGAGAGAATAACTAAACTACCATCAAAGCAAAGTATAGACCTCTTCCATAATATATAAAGGAATAAAAACCACATCCCACATAAGGAATTCTTCCAAGAACACTTTCAGTATACATATAAAAGTGAGTAAATAAAATAGCTTGTATCTTCCAGTTATAGTGTAGGAGATCATGTGTGTTGATAAATAGGTCGAAAAACACGTTGCTAAAAATATAAACAAAAAAATATATAGAGAGTATAAATATTTTGAGAATATTGTATTTTTAGGTCTGATTTACTTTGAATGATTTTGACTTCTCAGATCTAACTTGGAGAGAATCTCAAGTAGTTTTTTGAAAGTCGCAGTAAAATAGAGCATCATATGCTCTCTTTTTTCTGATTATAGTAAAGGATTTGAATGTTATTTAATATCCACTCTTTCTTAATTGTAATTATTGTAAAAAAATTGTTTTAAAGTTATTCATTAAGTGACACACTTGATCATTCGTTCGTACTCATCCAAAACATTCACTCCTGTACTTTGTATCTCCATATCACACTACATGAGGGTATGTTGATCAAATATATGGTGCTTCATGAAGGATAATCATTTTAAGAATAATAATCACAACCTCATTATCCTCATACTGATGTCTTACATAGATATTAATGATCTTATCTGTAGTAAAAATAATAATTATAAAACAATTCATGGGATTAATTATGTTAATATAGTTTTTGGGACTATTTAATATAAATTTCATAGAATATTGATGGTGAGTCAAGTGAAAGAAAACCATGATAGATAGTGAGGTAGGAAAACAATGAGTCAGGCTGTAAAAAGGTAATTAGATGGATGGTCATGCTCAGTGGTGACTCATCTTAGTGGCGACTCATTCTCAATGGCGACTTATCACAATGGTGAAAAATTTTAGTTGTGACTCATATCAACGGTGACATACCTCAATGGTGGATAACCTAAATGGTTACTAATTTAAATTGTGAACCATATCAATTATAGGAGTCAGCAGGCCATCCTAGTCATGAGACATTCGGGACTGTGGCTTGTTTCTGGAGGTTACTCAACATCAGTATTGAGTATTTTCTGGTGGAGAATCAACTTCAACGTTGAGTCTTTCCTAGTGGTGAGGCAATATCAATAGTGATTACTTTTTTGTGGTGACTAAATTTAAATGGTGAGACTTTTTATCATTTATCCAAAAGTTCATCAAACTTTCTTATATTATAAAATTCTATCACAAAACATAAAACCCATAAGAAACACAATTATCAATATTTTTTTATCTTTAAAATAGGAGTACCAACTATATCCCCTTGTTTTATATAATAGATTATGGAATTTTATAAACCATATATAATATAATTTTTGACATAAAATAGATTATTTAGAAAATCTTATTACATCTTATTTACACATCCAAAATCAATTGTGATAGTTTGATAATAATTTTTAAAACATTAAAACAAAAGATAAATAATTTAATATGGTATCATAGATATTAAAAAAAATACGTATAAAAGGTATGATGATAAAATTATATCAATGATATTAAATTAAAAATGATACCAAATATATACCAAAGGAATTGTATGAGGAAATTACATAGTCATAAATTTAAATAACCATAATTAATGAAGATGGTATTAAATTAATTAATTAAACATGTATGGTATCATGAAATAACATAAATTATGAAGAAATGTCTCATGAGTATTCTTATAAAATAAATTTATTATCTATTCTCCCCCTTTTGGTGACATCAAAAAGTAAAAATAAGAAATAGTAATTTTAAAGTGACAGGAGATGAATAAAAACGAATATTATATTAATCAAAATAGAAATCATAGTACAGCTAAAAAGATAAAAAATTAGTCCCTATTAAAGAAAAGGCTTAATTAAAATAACTTTTCAGCCTGGTTATTTGAAATAGTAGGTTCCTTTCCCTTATTAGAGGTAGTATGCATAGTAGTAGAGGCTGAGGCTGAGGTAGTGGTTGGAGGGATAAAACCAGAAGATATAGGAACATATGTAGAAGGTGGAATCTCCCTGATGATCATTGGACAAAGCTTCTAAACTACCTCTACTAGAGACAAGATAAGAGACAAAAACTAGTAAGGGAGAGGTTCATTAGGATTTTGACTAATATATGGTTTTAAATACTCATGAAAAATAGTAAGAAGACATAGATGGAAGGTCATTGTAATGGAATTATGTGCTTCCACTACTATCCCAGATACATGAAGAAAATTATTCATCATATTGATGAACTACATGATGATACTTTCTCCTCATGCCATGAAATTGAAAAAGTATTTATTCTCTTCCATAATGGCCTGAAGAACATTGGTCATCTTTTTCAACTAAATAAATTGTTTTTAAATTATATGGTAACTATAGGTAACCAATAGTTCTCTAATAGATACTCGACGTGAGATTTTATCTCATGTGTGGTATAAATTCAGTATAGATAATACTTTGTTACCTGTTGATGGTTTTTATTTAATTTCTAAGATCATTTATAAATTCAATGACCATATTATACACATGATCATTATTGTGCATGATCTGCCTCAAATTATAATGTGGCACATCAGAATATTATCTTAAATATGATGAATATCCTCTAAAACAAATGATTTGAGAAACTCAATATCCCAGGGAGTAGGTGGAGTAATAGAATTAGAATCTAATAAAGGTAGATAGTCTATCAAATCTAACACAGTAACCAATATTTCATCAAAATACGTCTCCATATCTTCCATCATAATCCTTATGTACTCCAACTCATTATCAAACCTTCATTTCTATATATTCAATTCTTGAGTTTGATGAAACATATTAGGATGAATACAGAGTATTACAAAGTCTAACATATATCTAGAATCTCCCTCATGAATAATTTTGACAAGAGAAGGTTGATTATTTAGAATAATATCATAACCAAAAGAAAAATTTTCACTAAAGTAATCCATGTTATATCTGGAGACAACATCAATAGGCACAATAGTAATAGTAGGTAAAGGTGCATGAACTCTCTCAATAAGAAAATTTGATGCCAATAGTAAAGAAGGAACATTTGATGAAAATCATTGAAGCACCCCTATTACATTGATATGATCAACCACTAATCTCATAGGATTCATCTCCACACAAACTACGATAAAAGGTACACTGATATTTTTTGGTCATATCTCATAAAAATTTGAATTTAAATAATATAATCCCTAAACTAAAAAACCTGAATATTTCTCTCATTCATCAAGAGATGAAACTATTATTCTGGAAGAAGATACAATAATCATATCATCAAAATTGGGCGCAACAAATGTTGGCTAACATGATGAATAAAAGGATTACAGAATCCCCCCCCCCACAACTGATTCTCATAAATCATCTCTAATAGTTTTATCAATATCTCAAAATAATCTTGTTCCCTCCTCAGATCTATAATAAATATATAATACATGAAAAGAAAAATTTTCATGAGTCATATCATGGTTATTATTTTTATCATGCTTATAAAAATCTCCATCATCACTACCATTTCCACCACCATATTCTTTACTTTTTTTATCTTCTCCTTATTTATTTTCTTCTAATTCTCTTTATAATCTACATCCCTACCATTAATTTTATATTCATTTTCATTTTCTTCACCATATCTATTATCTTCAATATTTCCATCATCATAAAAAAATTCCTAAATTTTTTTTGAAGATAAACATTTAAGAGTTTCCTCTATTGTTTTTTTTTTGATTTCCTCATCATCACCTTCACTCAAATGAGTCTCTCTAACTGGTGGTGATCCAGTTTGACTAGTCAGGAAAAAAGTGATAAATGGGCTCTTAGGAAAGTGTGGGTCACTACCCTCATCAATTTAGAATTCTCCCTCATCAGTATTTATTTTACTCTTCATTAGAATAAACAACCTATTTATCTAGATCCAATCTAGGATTCAAAATGATTTTTTGTTCTATAAGGATGATCAATAGGAATTAATTCCTCATAAATCTAACCAACATCATCAACCCATTTCATTCTCCAATTATACTAGTTATTTTTCATTCTCTTCTATGTAACTTTGGTAAGTAAAAATCCTCCACAGTTTACCTTAGTTTCTTCTACCCATCCACCAATCCCAGGACCTCTAGCATGGAGAAAATAGACTTGGGATAAGTCAGGGAGTTTGATCGAAAGAAGGATTTGAAAATCCCCATCATATGAACCAAAAAATATTTTCATATGTTGATTATGTCTCCTATTTTAATAATGTTAAGCAAAGATACATATCGATATCTCATTGTACAAAAAATAACCTTCTCTAGGGATCAAAATATACTAAATAAATGTGAAAAGAAAACTGACGTCCCCATATAACTCTAGTGAATCTGGTTTCCTTAGGGTTTCATCTCAAGTAAGCTCATCTAATGAATTTTCATATTAAATGAGTCACTATCACTTAGAATTCACCCCTGATAATAATTTTATACTCCTATAAGAGAAAATTTAAGTCATATAGCACATCTATTTGTAGAGAACATAAAATTATGTCCATTTTTCCTAATTGGAACCCTCTCTTTATATTCCCTAAAGATAAACTCAGCATTCTGATAAAACTGGTGCACTGACCTATTGATAAATGAGCTATCAATATTTAAGAATCAATGTATCATCCCTAGAATTTTATCACTTGATGAAATAACAACTTTATCGATATCCACCACTCATTATTTAATTCTTTCTCAGTTACCACTATTAAATTTTCCAGTTATGATTTTTGTGTATTATAAACATATCTTCTAGAATCTACTCTTTACTTATTATATAGAAGAAACTCATCCAAATACTATATAGAATCCCATTTCTCTCTAACCAGCACAAATAGTTAAAAAATTTTGATGAGGTTGAGGGAATGTCAGAGATTAAGAGAGAAGGCATTTGAGAATCTTGGATGGAAACTGCATGATAGAGTGCATTGAAATTAGGCTAAGGTTCTAATTTATATCATTTAGGGATTTTAAAATCCAAAATAAAAATAATACAGATAAATTAGAAAAATTATAAAAATTAACCCAAAAAATAGCAACGACTACTTAATTTCATTGGAAATTTTTCCATTAATGGGTTATCAAATGGTGGGTTATCTATATATGGCTTATCTTATTGTGGGTTATCCAACTGTGGGTAATTTCCAATCGTGTGAAATTTTCAATAATGAGTAATTACCAAAAGTGGGTAATATCGTATAATGGGCAATTTCTAACAAAGAGTAATTTCTAATGGTGGATAATTTCCAATGGTGGGTGGTTTTCAATGGTGGTTATTTTTCAAGGGTTGGTGGTGTCCAATGATGGTCGATTTTTTATGGTGTCCACTTCCAACAGTGGGTTATCCATTGGTGGGCACACAAAATTAAACTCCTCCACAAAATTATAATCCATAATCCATGTTTTATTTAGTTTTATATCTCTTAATTCAATGTCTTAGTAAAAATACCTTCAAGTTGATGTTCATTTCCAATGTATTCAAGAGTTATATAACATTCTTTAAAATTATCTCTCAAAAATTTGTTTCATACATTAATCTGTTTTTTTTAGTGTGAGATACACGATTTTTAGAAACTATTATAGCACTTCTATTGTAACAATTTATAGGGACCTGTATGAATTTATATCCACAGTCTTATAGAGTGTGTTTCATCAACAAAATGTTTGCACCCCAATTACATAAATCAATTTATTCAGCTTTAGTAGTAGACAATGCAACCAATTTTTTTCTCAATAATACAAGAAACTGGAGAATTTACCAAAAGATTACATGTTCCTGAGGTTCTTTTTCTACCTAATTTAAATCCACAAAAATCATCATCTGTATAACTCACTATGTCAAATTACTTTCCTCTAGGATAGAATTATCATAAATTGGTTGTATACTTGAGGTATTTGAAAATTGTTTCAAAAATATTTAAACGTGCCTTTTTTTCATGAAAATGATCACACACACATACAAAATATAATTTCTTGTCATATAGTAGTTAGTTAGTGAAAACTTCTAATAATAAACTGATAATATTTTGATTCAATGGTTTCTCAACATCATCAAGATATAATTTACATGTAGTTGTCATAGGTGTTTACTTACAATCTGTGTTATAAAAACCAAAATGTTTAAGATGATAATTAGTGTAGTTACAGTAATTTACAATACTTTTTTTAAAATTTTGAAAAATATGAACCCCAGTTATGAATTGGTGGGTTGTTAAAAAATCCTCAACTATATAACCATTTTATAATTCACTTTTTACTTCCATTTTATAATGATTGAAATCTAGATGTACTGAATAGGAAAGAAGTATTCTAATTTATTCTTTTATGGCTATTGGGAAACAGATTTCTCATAGTTTATACCCTCTACCTGATTATACCTTTGTGAAACCAGTCCAGCTTTATTCCTTAGTATAGTGAAAAATTTATGAACCATGATTCTAAAAACCCATTTAGTTACCATAGTCAAGGTGTATTTCTGTCTATTAACAAGAACCCAAAATTTATTTCCTTTTTATTGGTTAAGTAATTATTTCCTATCCAACACCTAAAATTCATTATTAATTCCATCAATGCTGTTATTAGGATCTAGCTGTGACAAAAATGATTAATTTTCAATCTAGTTCCTTTGAGAATATCTAGTCGGTGTACCTCTTCCTAGATATACTACATAAGAATCTAGAGGGAGTTATTTAATTGTATTATAAACTCTAGACAAAGAATTATTGGTCACCTCATGGCCTTTTATAGGTCCGGGTTCGTGTTGAGAATATTCCTCAAAACTGGATGATATTTCTGCATGATTTATAATAGATCTATAAGTATTGATATTAATTTCTAAATTTTATAAATCATTATTAATGTCTTCTAAAGAGGTTTTAGGCTCATATGGACTTGTATCATAAATGACTACCTGAATAGACTCTTCCACATTCTTGGTTATTTTGTTAAACAATCTTTAGGGTTTACAAAATGTTGAATAACCATGGAAAATTCATTCAACACACTTGGAGGAAAACATGTCAATATTATCTGTAGTATTAAAAATAAATGATTTTTATCTAAAAACTCTAAATTAATTTACCTTAATATTAATATTATTCCAAATATAAGAAGAGGTTTTCGTTAATAGTGGTATAATTTAAAATCTATTAATTATATATCATGATTTATTCACAGAAATTTTCCAAAAGTAGACACATAAATCGTATTCATTAAGTGTAACACCCCGAGATTTTATAAGATATATTATTTTTAATTTCTTTCATATCTTCTTATGTAAGCTACACATAGATTATCTTTCTCTATACGCAACACCGTATTAGCTTGCAGTATACGCAACACTAATCTTGGATCGTGTAAAACACAATTTCATGTTTGTTTGATAGTAGTTATTCAACACAAAATTGAGTTTATATATATATTCAATGTCTAAATAAAATATGGTTGTATTTTTTTTATACAAAACAACAAAGGAGTCTTTCACTACATGCAACCCTGACATGTCTTCTATTACATGCAATCACGACCTTCCTCGATAGCGTGTGTTGTACGCAATACCGGGTTTCACTAAAACAACGATATATTGTTATAATATTATTATGGACTAGACATTATGAAATGTATTCACTATATTTTGAATTTTATAACATTATTATTCATATTAAAAAATTTCTAGAACATGGTATGAGAACAAAATAAATTTTTCAGGTAAAATAATTATTTTTCAAAAAATACAGTTTTGCCACCTTTTAATGGCGCACCCACTTTAAATCTAGTTTTTACATGTTTATAAGTTCAATTTGACCAAAAAAAATTTTTATTTGGAATCAGGATATAAAAATTTACTTTGGATAAAATTTTCATATTATTCTGATAACTTTTATATTTTAATGAACTGTAAAAACATGCTATATTTTAATTAAAAACAACTTTTTCATCATAATAATTTATATGGTTAAATTATAATATTGAATGGTTTTAAAGTATAAATATAATATATTTTTACCAATTAATATAACTTATGACATTTTCATTGATTTTACATTGAATTCAGAGGTAAAATGATTTCCATCTTTTGCAATGTTTTAAATTTTAAAACATGTTTTTTATCAACATGATTAATTTTAAATTAATTTCTGAAACTAATGTGTTTTGAATTAGGAAAAATGGATTCTGTATTTTCAATCAGTAGGTCCAAATTATGTTAATAGGCTACTTTTTATTTTGGGGCACTGTGAATAGTAACTACTATAAATTTTATTTACCTTATTTAAAGGTAAATTGAGTAATTGAGGGTAAATATAATATTATAAAATTACCCTAACACTTGTCTTAATATATTTGGATGATTATATTTCGTCCTATGGAAGATTTTGGTCGAAATGGAATCCATTGGAACCCACTTGGATGTGATTAAGACCTTTAATTTATTTTATTTAAAAGAAATTGAAATATGTCTCACTCAAACTATAATAATTAAAATATTTCCAATATAAGGTTATACAGAATAAAATTAGGTTATAAATAATCATTTGAAATCTAATTTTTTTTTCTTTATCATGGTAATTTCCTGGTAATTTTTATGCATTTTTTATTTACCTTATTTGCTTATACATTAATGATGCACAAATTATTTATTTAGTGAAAAATAAATAATATAGTTTTTATTGAAATAATAATATATATGAAAAGGACCAAAAACCTGACCAAGACTTATTGGTAGTTTATAAATAAACCCTAATCATCTAATGGCCGAATTGGGGACCATTTGGATCATTATAAAGAATATTATGACACTTATATTATTTTATTTTAAATGATTCCAAATTTTTCACCTTCATAATATAATAAATATAACAATTTACATTTTGTGATTTTAAGATGATAAATTCAAGTAAATGTATTATTACAAAATATATGAGAGTTATCTTTATCATAGGATTTTATTTTTAATTTTTATGCAACAAATAAGTATATTAAATAATTATACAAAAAATGTTGTACTAATTATTCTATTAAGAGATATACCAAATAAATAGTCTTAAAAATATTAAAATAAATATGATATGAACTATTTAATGTGCTCCACGAATATTATAGACAAATTTTACCTGTAAGGAATCTATTAAATATTTTTTTAGAATATATCCTATGAGTGGATTTTATTTAAATTAAAATAAATGAATAATGTCAAAATTGAAACTGTTGTTATTTTATAAAAATAACATAATATAAAATTGTTTAAAAATCACAAAAATATTTAAAAATTATAAATTAAACTTTTATGGTCTAAAATGTCATAAATTATCCAATTATAGAAAATTCAAAACACATAAATAATTATTTATAACAATTTAAAAATTAGAATCTTATTACCTCAAATAAAATTAAATAGATTAAATAAGGATAAATCAAGTTGATAATGTTTAAAATAAATTCCCAACATGTCTAAATTTTATTGGTTGTGATATTACAACCCTATCGCATCTAAGATTCGTATTTGAGTTGTTTTTGGAGGTTTTTAAGTGAGGTTCAATTTATTATAAATTAATATTTCTTATGACACCAAAGATGTCCCTCTCCTCCCATATAAAAAGGGAACCCTTTTCCTCTTCTCCTCACACCATTTTGAGACCTAGAGCTCGGCCAAACCCTACCAATTATTCTTATCGACCTCTCTAGTTATATCATAGAGGTTTTGGTCTTCTCAAAATACCAACACTAGTGCCCTGAGAAGAAGTTTATAGGAGGTGCGTCGACGAAGAGGTAATCTCTTCTACTGACTCTTTTAAGTTTCTTTCTTATTCTACTTATCTTATTTAGTTGTTTCATTATAAAGTAATAACATCAGTATTAATTAAAATGATATGTTAATATAAATATGAAACAAAAATATTTCACCTTCTATTAATCCTACGGAAAACGAAATCGTCACGCGTGCATACGTACGAAATATCGTCTCCACGTTGTGGTGTAATCTGTTTTCCACCACCACCATACTTGGATGGGTATAATGGTGTAAAGAATAACTATATATTTTTATTATAATATCATACTGATTCTAATATATTATATCATGCACTCCAATTTCATTCAATAAATATGGGAATGATATCATTGCTCATGCGTCCGTACGGATTACCGTCTCCACGATGCGATGAGATTCATTTTCCATGTTAACAACTCAAAAATTATTATAAATTATATATAATAAGTAATCATGAAATATATGACATATTAATGATACTGGATTTATGATTATTTTATTTACATACAACTATTAGATTTAATAAGGAAATGAAAACAGCGTTCATGCGTACGTACGACCTACCATCTCCATGAACGATATATTTATTTCCATTTATTGATCTATTATATATATGTATATTCTGAATATATATTATATATAAATCATTTCTTTTATTCTGGAATTAATTAATCATGAAATAAGTAATGATATGAATAATTACAATTTAAAACACGGACAATAAATGAAACAATTTTACCCAAAATGATGCTTTAACATGGAATTGACAAATGAATGGATACTATAAAGTCATAAGTGAATCATATATGATATAATAAATATTATTATGGTTCTGTTACAAGTTAATAATATGTTTAAACCCACAATACAACAGTCTCAGACACATACGAAAGAAATTGGACAAAAGTTAAGGGATAATAATTCCAATCTCATTCTTATCTGAGATTGTTTATTCGTAAGTATTTAATGAGGTTATATTTATCATCCATTTCCATGTTTTCTAAAAATATTTTAATGTATGTTTAAAGTCCTTTTTACCCATTTTTGACTTTTACTACATGGTATGTAAGGAATCTTTATTTTGTTTACCACACAAGGTACTTTTTGACTTTTCTGAAAAAAGTACGAGGTGAATGTTTTTTTAACTTATACGTCATGAAAGGGTTTTTACATTTTCATAACACCTTATTTTCCTGAAGCTTAATCTACAAGATTTCATGACTATTTTAAAAAAAAACCTTTTCTTTTAAATTTTCATGGAATTTTGTGAAAATAAAATGATTTTGAAGAAGAAATGATATTTTCCCCAAGAATTCATTTCAAGTGTTTTATCAAAACCAATTTCCATCTAAGATGACATTATTTCATATGTGTATGTTTCAAGTATAATGTCTCTATGATTTTCATGGTTTCAATTTTTTTATAATTAAATTATATCCATTTGTTTTATATGGATTATTTTATGATGGGATGATGTTTATGAAACACATTTTATTATTTGGGTTATGATGAATGATTTATGTTTATGTTGTGGCACATGTCATAATGATTTAATTATGAGATTGGTGGGACCTATATCTCCATACAATTCACTGGGTAAAGATTTATATCTCATGATATAGACATGGCTAGAATGGTAAGTTAATCCAGTTCAGGGTTACATGACTGGAACGAGGAGTGAACTCGATTCAGAAAGGGACTTTGTCCACTAAGATGGTCTTGGCTGCAATGCCTTGGCTACTATGGAAATCATATCATGTTCAAAATGGTTTTCAACAATTACATGATTTATTCCCATTCTATTTTATGATGATTTATGTTCCATTATGATCTATGCCTTACATACTGATATGTTTTATGTCATTGCTCAAGATTTTGATGTTTAAACATTATGTTCATTTTTTTAAGTTCAAATGTATATGGTTTGTTTCATTTTTTCCATGCTTACCCTTATTGAGCATTTGAGCTCACCCTATATATCTTTTCTTTACCCCATGATATAAGGAAAGAGTTTAGGTAAGATAGAAAAAGGGGAAGATCTTTATGGGAGATATGGAAGATCTTTCACCATGATTAGAATATTATGTTTCGAGTTTCCAAAGACACTAAACTATTACAGTCCTTGTGTGTCTGTTTTTGTTATGTATTATGTATTCCGAAAAAGGAATTTAATGTCCGTGTACATCAAGTTCTGGGTCTCTACAGTTGGTATTAGAGGAAAGGTTTAGTCAACCATTGGAAACTAGGATGCGAAAACTTTAGTGAGATCCCTAGAGATCTTTCTAAGGTATGTCTGGGGATGTCCCTAAGGTTAGGTATAACTATTGGTTATAGTCCTAGGATTATGGTAACGATCGTAGAATTAAACCTATGATGTTATATATTGAAGGTACCCCCCATTTATTATGTTGTTTTGTAGCATTATTTTTTCCTCTCACACTATTCTTTTTGGGTTTTAGACGATGGCTGGAACACGAAGGAACCATGTTGATCAATGTAATGGAAAATCAATTATTGTCCAATGAAACAAACCAATGTTATGGGAGATGGAGTACAAAATATAATTTCTATACTTACACAATCTCTGAATCATTCTGGACTTCCAAATGAGCAGATAAGGGAACAATATTATATTGAGTCCTTTATGAGGCAACGTCCCCTTCTTTCAGTGGGTCTTCTGATCCACTTGTGGCTGAACAATGGATCAGTACCATTGAAAAGATATTTTCCATACATCACTGTTCAAAGCATGAAAAATAAATATTGGTTGTTTACCATATAGAAGGTGAGGCAGACCAGTGGTGGACTCTAATTAAGATTACAAGGCCCCAAGATGAAATTGAATCCATGGAATGGGACGAGTTCAAGAACTTGTCTTTCAATAATTACTTCCCTCATATTCATCGAACAAAGATGGAAAAGGAGTTCCTCGAGCTGAAGAAAAAGGATGATGAATCTGTTGGCATATAAAAGGAAAATTTTACATGGCTTTCAAGGTATGCATATGGATTTATCATCCATCCTGAAAGCAAAGTTGATCGATTCTTCAGTGGCTTAAATCCAAGTCTTCGAAGGGAATTAGCAATAAAAGACTTCAGTAGATATGATGAAATTTTGCATTGTGATATCAAGGTAGAACTGGAAGTTGGTGTTACATATCCATCTCATGGTTTTGAGAAAAAATGAAATATGGAGTTTAAGGAAAAATCTCAAAAACAATGGTGAAAAAAAGATGAATGTTTATTTATGCTCAATGTGTGGAAAGAAGCTTGGTGGAGATTGCCTAAAAGGTTCTAGAAAATGATTTAAGTGTGGAAAATAAGGTCATCGAGTAGTTGAGTGTCGAAGTACTGGAAAAAAGGTAGATAATGATGTGAATAGAGAAAAGACTACAGAGAACGCTCCATCAAAACTTCAGTGCTTCAAGTGTAAGGAAATGGGGCATTATGCTAATCAATTCCCTAATCCAAGGGTTAATGATGATCGATGTGAGCTGCCTCTTAAGGAAAAGGATAAAGGGAAGTCACATGTGATCACTATTTGTGATGTTGAGTATGACAACAATGTGGTGTAATGAATAAGTGTTTATGTAACGGGATTCCGAGATAATGTTGTTGAATCTCATTTAAAGTATCTTGGAATATTGGAATATCAATGTATTGGATCATTCTGGTTTTAATAATTTTATGGTACCGGTAACCATAAAAAGTGATTGATATATTTTTGGAAAGCAGTTGAAATACGCATAATTAAGGGATAAGGAGAAAATAATATGAATGATAGTATTCATGATCTCATGACTGATATAAGGACAAAGTTATATCATCGTATGAGTATATAGAAATTTTGGGATATTGGTGTGTGGAAAGAGTTACTTTTGACCGCATTCCTATTTTCACTAAGGTTCTATGGTAGATTATGATTCAATAGAATACATGATTAAGGTATTCACATGTTTAGAATGCGATCAACAAAATATATCTGGGATAAATGGTGGTATTCACATGCTCAGTAGATGACATTTCTAGTAATTGTTTTCTTTATACAATGGGCTTGGACATAAGTATTTTGGATAATCCCAAAGATTAGAATGGATTATGTTGGACCTAAGTTATTATTGTATTAGGATGGAACTTTTTTCCATATTATTGATGGGATGTTATAATAATGTTGTTTTAGAGAAAAGAACGACCTGAAGGACGGGTGACAACCCATCGAGTCGGACAAGCCTGTGAGAATCGAACACACAACCGAAGTGGGACTAGCCTTTATCACATACCACTGGCCTACATAAAGTCCCTGGTTAGTGGAAACTAGTTTTATTTTATTAAGAGGTATGATAGATGAATTATAAGTCCATTTTTGGAATCATATATGATTAACCACACCATATATGGACTTCGGTATATTTGATAACTTTTTCTACCCTTTTGTTTGAGATAGATGGAACGACCCATTATTCTATCACATGATCTACTAACACTTCATGAATGACAAAATCAACTTCATTTCTTTAAGAGATTAAGTGGAAATTGTTCAAGGCACGAACAACAGTGAGATTGTACCGAAATAAAGTAAGTATTTATTCTAATTCAAATTCTTCAACATTAGTGAAATGATCTTGAAAACCAAAAATGTTGTCCCAGTATCCTCATATACGTTGAATCAAATGATACCTTAGATCATCACAAATTTATGGCTTTGTGGTTGTTGGCTTTTTCAAAGACATGTTCTCTACCACTCTCCATCAGAACATGATGGTTAGATTTCTCTTCCATATCCATATTTTAACCTATGTTCTCTTATGTGGAAACCCAGTGATGAGTTAATTTCGGTAACCATTATGTTTTATACAACACTTTTTAAAATTAATTTTTAGTATTCCTTTTTACAATGTGGGTTTATATGAAAGAAACATTCAAGTAGTAAACCATTTATAACCCCGATAAATTTTGAGGGTGAAATTCATTTTAAGGGGGGTATAATGTAACACCCCGAGATTTTATAAGATATATTCCTTTTAATTTCTTTCATATCATCTGATGTACGATACACAAATATTATCTTGCACTATACACAACACCGTATTAACTTGCAGTATATGCAACACTAATCTTGGATCGTGTAAAACACAATTTCAAGATTTTTGGATAGTAGTTATTCAATGCAACATTGAGAGTATATATATATATATCTTCAATGTATAAATGAAATATGGTTGGATTTTGTTATAGGCAACATCAAATCAGTCTTTCTCTACAGGCAACCCTGACTTGGCTTGCATTACACGCAATCACAACCTTCCTCGATAGTGTGTGTTGTGCGCAATATCGGGATTCATTAAAACAACAATATATTGTTATAATATTATTATGGACTAGCCGTTATGAAATTTATTAACTAGATTTTTAATTTTATAACATTATTATTCATCTTACACATTTTTTAGACCATGGTATAACAATAAAATAAAATTTTCAGGTAAAATAACTATTTTAAAAAAATGCAGTTTTGCCGCCTTTTGATGGCACACCCACTTTAAATATAGTTTTTGACATTTTTATAAGTTAAATTTGACAAAATAAAATTCTTATTTTTAATCAGGATATAAAAATTTACTTTGTATAAATATTTCATTTTATTCTGATAACTTTCATATTTTAATGAATAGTAAAAACACGGTATATTTTAATTAAAAACAACTTTTTTCCTCATAATAATTTATGTGGTTAAAAAATAATATTTACAGGGTTTAAAGTGGAAATAGAATATATTTTTACCATTTAATATAACATATTTCATTAGGATTTATTTTACATTGAATTCATAGGTAAAATCATTTCAATCTTTTGCGATGTTTTAACTTCTAAACCTCATTTTCTTAACAACGGGATTAATTTTAAATTAATTTCTACAAATAATAGGTCTTGAATTAGGAAAAATGGATTCCATATTTTGAATCAGTATGTCCAAATTATTTTAATAGGTTACTTTTTATTTTTAGGCACTAGGAATAATAACTACGGTAAATTTTATTTACCATAGTTAAAGGTAAATCGAGTAATTGAGGGTAAATATAATAATATAAAATTACCCTAACACTTGTCTTTATATAATTTGATGATTATATTTCGTCCTATATAACATTATAGTCTAAATGGAATCCATTGGAACCCATTTGGATGTGATTAAGACCTTTAATTTACTTTAATTAAAAGAAAGTGAAATATGTCCCACTCAAACTTTATTAGTTAAACTATTTTTAATATAAGGTTATACAGAATATAAATTAGGATATAAATACTAATTTGGAAGATAATTTTTCTTCTTTATCATTTTAATTTATTTCTAATTTTTAATAATTTTTATTTACCTTATTAGCTTATACATTAATGATGTAGAAATTATTTATTTAGTGAAAATGAATAATATAGTTTTTATTGAAATAATAATACATCTAAAAAGGACTAAAAACCTGACCAAGACTTATTGGTAGTGTATATATATACCCTAAGAATCCAATTTCTGAATTGGTGGCCATTTGAATCCTTATAAAGAATATTATGACACTTATATTATTTTATTTTAAATGATTCCAAAGTTTTCGGCTTCATAATTTTATAAATATAACAATTTACATGTTGTGATTTTAAGATGATAAATTAGAGTAAAATGATTATTATAAAATATATTTGATATATCTTCATCATAGGATTTTATTTTTATTTTTTATGCAAACATAAGTATATAAATTAATTATACAAAAATGTTGTACTAATTATTTTATTAAGAGATATACCAAATAAATGGTTTTAAAAATATTAAAATAAATATTTTATGAACTATTTAATGTTCTCAACGAATTTTCTAGACAACTTTGACATGTTAGTAATATATTAAATATTTTTTTTAGAATATATACTCTTTTTTTATTTTATTTAAATTAATATAAATGAATAATGTCAAAATTGGCGCTATTGTTATTTTATAAAAATAATATATTATAAAATTGTTTAAAAATAACCAAAATATTTAAAAATTATAAATTTAAATTTATATTGTCTAAAATGTCAGAAATTATCCAATTATGGAAAATTCACAACACATAAGTAATTATTTATAACAATTTAAAAATCAGAATCTTATTACCACAAATAAAATTAAATAGATTAAATAAGGATAAATCCTGTTGATAATGTTTAAAATAAATTCCCAACATGTATAAATTTTATTGTATGATCCTATTACAACCCTATAGAATATAATCTTCGTATTTGAGTCATTTTTTGTTGTTTTTAAGTGAGTTTGAATTTATTATAAATTAATATTTCTTATGTTTCCAAAGATGCCCCTCTACTCCCTTAAAAATAGGGCACCCATTCCCTCTTCTCTTCACACCCTTTTGAGCTCTGAATCTCGGCCAACCCCTACTAATACCACTTCTAAACCTCTCTAGTTATATCATAGAGGTTCTGGTATTCTCAAAATACCAACTCTAGTGCCCTAAGAAGAAGTTTAAAGGAGGTACGTTGAGGAAGATGTAATCTCTTCTACCGACTCTTTTATGTTTCTTTCTTCTTCTACTTCCTCTTCTTTAGTTGTTTCATTATAAATTAATAACATCAGTATTAATTATACTGATATGTTTTTATAAATATTGAACAACCTTATTTCACCTTCAATTCATCCAACGGAAAACGAAATCACTGCGCATGCGTACGTACAGAATACCGTCTCCACGTTGTGGTGTAATCTGTTTTCCACCACCACCTTACTTGGATGGGTAAAATGGTGTAAAGAATAACTATATAAGATTATTATAACATCATACTAATCATATTACATTATATCATCCACTACAATTTCATTCAATAAATATGGGAACAATATCATCGCACGTGCGTACGTACGGATTACCGTCTCCACGACGCGATGAGATTCATTTTCCATGTTAACAACTCAAGAATGATTATAAAATATATATAATAAGTAATCAGGAAATATATGACATATTAATGATACTGTATTTATCTATATGTTATTTACTTACATCTATTAAATTTAATAAGGAAATGAAAACAGCATTCATGCGTACGTACATCCAACCGTTGCCATGAATGGTGTATTTCCTTCCATTTATTGATCTATTATATATATGTATATTCTGAATATATATTATATATAAATCATGTTTTATATTCTGGAATTAAGTAACCATGATCTAATTAATCATATGAATAATTACAATTCAAAACACGGACGATAAATTAAACGATTTTACCCAAAACGCTGCTTTAACATGGAATTGACAAATGAACGGATAATATAAAGTTGTAAGTGAATGATATATGATATAATAAATATTATTATGGTTCTGTTACAGGTTAATAATATGTTTAAACCCATTATACATGAATCTCAGACACATACAGAAAAAAATTGGACAAAAGGTAATGGATATTTTTTCCAATCTCATTCTTATCTGAGAGTGTTCATTCGTAAGTATTTACTGGGGTTATATTTATCATCCATGTCCATGTTTTCTAAAAAAAATTCATATATGTTTAAAGTCCTTTTTACCCATTTTTTACTTTTACTGCATGGTATGTAAGGAATCTTTCTTTTGATTACCATATGAGGCTTTTTTTTGACTTTTTCGAAAAAAGTACGAGGATAATGTTTTATTAACTTATATGGAATGAACGAGTTTTTACGGTTTCATAACACCTTATTTTCGTGAAGCTTACTCTACAGGATTTCCTGAATATTTTCAACAAATTACTTTTCTTTTAAAATTGCATGGCATTTTGTGAAAATAAATTGATTTTGAAGTAGAAAGGATATTTTCCTCAAGAAATCATTTCAAGTGTACTATCAAAACCATTTTCCATCTAAGATGAAATTATTTCATATGTGTATGTTTCAATTATAATGTCTTTATGATTTACATGGTTTCACTTTTTCTTATACTGAAATGATATCAATTTGTTGTATATGGATTATGTTATGATGGGATGATGTTTATGAACCACATTTTATTCTTTGGGATGAATGATTTATGTTTATGTTGTGGCACATGTAAGAATGATTTAATTATGAGATGGGTGGGACCTATATCTCCCTCCAATTCATTGGGTAAAGATTTATATCTCATGAGATAGACATGGATGGAATGGTAAGTTAATCCAGTTCAGTGTTACAGGTCTGGAATGATTAGTGAACTCGATTCAGAAAGGGACTTTGTCCACTAATATGGTCTTGGCAGCAATGTCTTGGCTACTATGGAAATCATATCATGTTCTTAATGGTTTTCAAAAATTACATGATATATTCCCATTCTATTTTATGATGATTGATATTCCATTATGATCTATGCCTTATATACTGCTATGTTTTATGTCATTGCTCAAGATTTTGATGTTTAAACATTATGTTCAAGTTTTTAAGTTCATATGTATATGGGTTGTTTTATTCTCTCCATGCTTACCCTTACTGAGCATTTTAGCTCACCCTTTATATCTTTCCTTTTCCCCCTGATATAAATAATGATTTTAGGTAAGAAAACAAAAGGGGAAGATCTTTATGGGCGATGTTGAAGATCTTTCACCCTAATTAGAATATTATATTCTGAGTTTCCAAAGACACTAAACTATTACAGTCCTTGGGTGTCTGTTTTTGTTATGTATTAAGTATTCCAAAAAAGTAATTTAATGTCCTTTTATATCAAGTTGTGGGTCTCTAAAGTTGGTATCTAGAGGAAAGGTTTAGTCAACCTTTGGAAACTAGGATGCAAAAACTTTAGTGAAATCCCTAGAGATATTTCTAAGGTATGTATGCTGATGTCCCTAAGAATAAGTATAACTATAGGTTATAGTCCTAGGATTACGGTAACTATCATAGAATTAAACAAAAACTGTTAGATATTGAAGGTACTCCCCATTCAATATGTTGTTTTCATAGCATGATTTTTCCCCTCACACTATTTTTTTTGGGTTTTAGACGATTGCTGGAACACGAAGGAACCATGTTGATCAATGTAATGTACAATGCAATGATTGTACTCCAGAACAAACCAATGTTATAGGAGATGGAGTAAAAAATATTTATTGCTATACTTACACAAGATATGAATCATTCCATACATCCAAATGAGTAGAGAAGGGAACAATATTATATTGAGTACTTCATGAGGAAACATCCCCCTTCTTTCTGTGGGTCTTCTGATCCACTTGTGGCTGAACAATGGATCAGTACAATTGAAAATAAATTTTCCATACTTTTCTATTCAGAGCATGAAAAATCCATATTGGATGTTTACCATTTAGAAGGTGAAGTAGACCAGTGGTGGACTCTAATTAAGAATACAAGTCCCCAAGATGAAATTGAATCCATGGAATGGGACGAGTTCAAGAACATGTTTTTCAATAAGTATTTCCCTCTAATTTTTCAAACAAAGATAGAAAATGAGTTCCTTGAGATTAAGCAAAAGAATGATGAATCTGTTGGCATATATGAGGCGAATTTTACATGGATTTGAAGGTATGCATCTGGATTTATCATCCAACTTGAAAGAAAAGTTGATCAATTCTTCAGTGGATTAAAACCAAGTCTTCGAAGGGCATTATCTATAAGAGATATCTGTAGCTATGAAGAAATTTTGTGTTGTTCTATCATGGTAGAACTGGAAGTTGGTGTTACATATCCATCTCATGGTCTTTAAAAAAATGAAAGATGGAGTTGATGGTAAAATCTCAGAACAATGGTGAAAAGAAGATGAATGTTTCTTTATGCCCAAGGTGTGGAAAGAAGCATGGTGGAGATTTCCTAAAAGTTACTAGAAAATGTTTTAAGTGTGGAAAAGATAGTCATTGAGATGTTGAGTGTCGATGTAATGGGAAAAAGGTATCTAATGATGTGAATAGAGAAAAGACTACAGAGTACACTCCACAAACACTTCAGTTCTTCAGGTGTAAGGAAATGGGGAATTATTCTAATCAATGCCCTAATCCAAGGGTTAATGATGATCGACATGAGAAACCTATTAAGGAAAAGGATAAAGGGTAGTCACATGCGATCACTATTTGTGATGTTGATTATAAAAATGATGTGGTGGAATGAATAAGTGTTTATGTAACAGGATTCTGAGCTAATGTTGTGGTATCTCATTTAATGTATCGGGGAATATTGGAATATCAATGTATTGTATCATTGTGGATTTTACTAATTTTATAGTACCAGTAACCATGAAAAGTGACTGAAATGATTTTGGAAAGCTGTTGAAATATGCATAATGAAGGGATAAGGAGAAAATAATATGTATGATAGTATTCATGAGATCATGACTGATATAAGGATAAAGATATATCATGGTTTGAGTATATATAAATTTTGGGATATTGGTATGTGGAAAGAGTCACTTTGTGACAACATTCATGTTTTCACTAAGTTTCTATGGTAGTTTATGTTTCAATAGAATACATGATTAAGGTATTCACATGTTTGGAATACGATCAACAAAATATTTCTGGGATAAATATTGGTATTCACATGCTCGGTAGATGACATTTCTAGTAATTTATTTCTTTATACAATGGGATGGGACATAAGTATTTTGGATCAGCCTAAAGATTGGAATGGATTATGTTTGACGTAAGTTAGTATTGTATAAGGCTAGAAATTTTTTTCGATATTATTGATGGGATGTTATAATAATGTAGTTTTAGAAAAAAGAACAACCTGCAGGATGTGCGACAACTCGTCGCGTCAGACAAGCCTGTGAGAATTGAACACACAACTGAAGTGCGATAGGCCTTTATCACATACAACTGGCCTATAGGAAGTCCCTGGTTAGTATAACCTAGTTTTATTTTATTAAGTGGTATGAGAGATGAAGTATAAGTCCATTTTTGGAATCATATATGATTAATTACACCATAGATGGACTTATGTATATTTGATAACTTTTTATACCATTTTGTTTGAGAGAGATGGAATGACCCATCATTCAATCACATTACCTGCTAACACTTCAATAATGACAAATTAAACTTAATTCCTATAAGATATGAAGTGGAAATTTTTCAAGGCACGAAAAACGGTGAGATTGTACTGAAATAAAGTAAGTATTTCTTCTAATTACAATTATTCATCTTTAGGGAAATGATCTTGAAAAACAAAAATGTTGTCCTAGTGTCCTCACATACAATTAATCAGATGGTAACTTAGATCATCACATATGTATGGCTTTGTGTTTGTGGTATTTTTCATAGCCATGTTCTCTACCACTCTCTATCAGAACATGATGGTAATATTTCTCTTCCACATCCATATTTTAACCTATGTTCTATTATGTGGAAAAAAAGTGATGAGTTAATTTCGGTAACCATTATGTTTCGTACTTCACTTTTTAAAATTATGTTTTAGTATTCCTTTTTACGATGTGGGTTTCTTTAAAAGAAACATTCAAGTAGTAAACAATTTATAACCCCGACCAATTTCGAGAGAGAAATTCATTTTAAGGGGGGTAGAATGTAGAACACATAGATTTTATAAGATATATTACTTTTAATTTCTTTCATATCATCTTCTGTGCACTACACCAATATTATCTTTCACTATACACAACACCATATTAGCTTGCAGTATACGCAATACTAATCTTGGATCGTGTAAAACACAATTTCAAGTTTGTTTGATAGTAGTTATTCAATGCAACCTTGAGGGTATATATATATATATATTCAATGTATAAATGAAATATGGTTGGATTTTGTTATATTCAACAACAATGTAGTCCTGCACTACACGCAACCCTGACTTGGCTTCCATTACACGCAATCACGACCTTCCTCGATAGCGTGTGTTGTACGCAATACCGGGTTTCACTAAAACAACGATATATTGTTATAATATTATTATGGACTAGCCGTTATGAAATGTATTAATTAAATTTTTAAATTTCCAAAATTATTATTCATCTTACACATTTTCTAGAACATGGTATAAGAATAATATAAATTTTTCATGTAAAATAAGTATTTTTAAAAAAATGCAGTTTTGCAGCCTTTTGATGGAGCACCCACATTAAATCTAGTTTTTGACATGTTTATAATTTAGATTTGACAAAAAAAATTCTTCTTTGGAATCAGGATATAAAAATTTACTTTGGATATATTTTTCATATTATTCTGATAACTTTCATATTTTAATGAATAGTAATAACACGCTATATTTTAATAAAAAACAACATTTTTCATCATGATATTTTATATGGATAAATTATAATATTGAATGGTTTTAAAATATAAATATAATATATTTTTACCATTTAATATAATGTATGTCATTAGCATTGATTTTACATTGAATTCATAGGTAAAATAATTTCAATCTCTTGCAATGTTTTAACTTTTAAAACTCGTTTTCTTAACAACAGGATTAATTTTAAATTAATTTCTGAAACTTCTATGGTTTGAATTAGGAAAAATGGAATCCATATTTGCAATCATTAGGTCCAAATTATGGTAATAGGCCATTTTTTATTTTTGAGGACTATAAATAGTAACTACGGTAAATTGTATTTACCACAGTTAAAGGTAAATCGAGTAATTGAGGGTAAATATAATATTATAAAATTACCCTAACACTTGTCTTCATATAATTGGATGATTATATTTCGTCCCATGGCACATTTTTGTCGAAATGGAAACCATTGTAACCCACTTGGATGTGATTAAGACCTTTAATTTATTTTATTTAAAAAAAGTAAAATATGACTCACTCAAACTTTAAAAATTAAACTATTTTTAATATAAGGTTATACAGAATATAAATTCGGTTATAAATACTCAATTTAAATATAAAATTTTTTTATTTATCATGGTAATTTATTGTTAATTTTTTAGAATTATTTATTTACCTATTTACCTTATACATTAATGATGCAGAAATTATTTATTTAGTGAAAAATCAATAATATAGTTTTTTTTAAAATAATAATACTCATCAAAAGGCCCAAAAACATCACCAAGACTTATTGGTAGTGTATATATAAACCCTAAGCATCCAATGGCCTAATTTTTTACCATTTGGATCCTTATAAAGAAGATTATGACACTTATATTTTTTTATTTTAAATGATTCCAAAGTTGTCACCTTCATAATTTAATAAATATAACAATTTACATGTTGCGATTTTAAGATGATACATTCGAGTAAAAGTTTTATTATAAAATATATGAGATATATCTTAATCATAGGATTTTATTTTTAATTTTTATGCAACAAATAAGTATATTAAATAATTATACAATAATTTTGTACTAATTATTTTCTTAAGAGATACCAAATAAATGGTTTTAGAAATTTTAAAATAAATATTATTTGACCAATTTAATGTGATCCACCAATTTTCTAGACAACATTGACATTTAATAAATCTATTAAGTTTTTTTGAAAGAATATATCCATTATGTGGATATTATTTAAATTAAAATAATTGAATAATATCAAAATTCAATCTATTGTTATTTTATAAAAATAACAAATTATAAAATTGTTTAAAAATCACAAAAATATTTAAAAATTATAAATTAAAATTTATATGGTCTCTAATTTCATAATGTATCTAATTATTGACAATTCACAACACATAAGTAATTATGTATAACAATTTAAGAATTAGAATCTTATTACCACAAATAAAATTAAATAGATTAAATAAGGATAAATCAAGTCGATATGTTTAAAATAAATTCCCAACATGTCTAAATTTTATTGGTTGATGATATTACAACCCTATCACCTATAATATACGGATTTGAGTCATTTTTTGAGGTTTTTAAGTGAGGATGAATTTATTATAAGTTAATTTTTCTTATGTTTCCAAAGGTGCCCCTATCCTCCCTTATAAAAGGGCACCCCTTCCCTCTTCTCTTCACACAATTTTGAGCCCTGAAGCTCGTCCAACCCCTAAAAATTCCTCTTATAAACCTCTCTAGTTATATCATAGAGGTTCTGGTCTTCTCAAAATACCAACTCTAGTGCCCTAAGAACAAGTTTAAAGGAGGTGTGTCGAGGAAGAGGTAATCTCTTCTACCGACTCTTTTAAGTTTTTTTCTTCTTCTAATTACTCTTCTTTAGTTGTTTCATTATAAAGTAATAACATCAGTATTATTTATACTGATATGTTATAATAAATATTAAAAAAACCCTATTTCACCTTCTATTCATCCTACAGAAAACGAAATCACCGGGCGTGCGTACGTACGGAATACCGTCTCCACGTTTTGGTGTAATCTGTTTTCCACCACCACCTTACTCGGATGGGTATAATGGTGTAATGAATAACTATATATGATTATTATAAAATCATATTATTTCTAATATATTATATCATCCACTCCAATTCCAATCAATAAATATGGGAACGATAACATCGCTCGTGCGTATGTACGGATTACCGTCTCCATGACGTGATGAGATTCATTTTCCATGTTAACTATTAAAGAATGATTATAAAGTATATATAACAAGTAATCATGAAATATATGAAATATTAATGATACTGGATTTATGTATATGTTACTTAATTACATCTATTAAATTTAATAAGGAAATTAAAATCACGTTCATGGGTACGTACGGCCTACCGTCTCCATGAATGGTGTATTTCTTTCTATTTATTGATCTATTATATATATTTATATTCTGAATATATACTATATATAAATCATTTTCTTAATATATATACTATATATTAAATTTATGTAATCATATGAATAATTACAAGTCAAAACACGGACGATAAATGAAACGATTTTACCCAAAACGTTGCTTCAACATGGAATTGACAAATGAATGGATAATATAAAGTCATAAGTGAATCATATATGATATCATAAATATTATTATGATTCTGTTACAAGTTAATAATATGTTTAAACCCACAATATTAGAGTCTCAGACACATATAGAAGAAATTGGACAAAAGGTAAGGGAAAATTATTCCAATCTCGTTCTTATCTGAGATTGTTTATTCGTAAGTATTTACTGGGGTTATATTTATCATCCATGTCCATGTTTTCTAAAAAAATTCATCAATGTTTAATGTCCTTTTTACCCATTTTTGACTTTTACTAATTGGTATGTAATAAATCTTTCTTTTTTTTACCATACGATGTACTTTTTCACTTTTCCGACAAAAGTACGAGGAGAATGTTGTTTTAACTTATACGACATGAACAGGTTTTTACGGTTCTATAACACATTATTTTCATGATGCTTACTCTACAAGATTTCTTGATTATTTTCAAAAATATCTATTTCTTTTAAAATTGCATGGCATTTTGTGAAATGAAAATTATTTTGAAGAAGAAAGGATATTTTCCTCTCAGAATTCATTTCAAGTGTTTCATCAAAACCATTTTCCATCTAAGAGGAAATTATTTAATATGTGTTTGTTTCAAGTATAATGTCTCTATGATTTACATGGTTTCAATTTTTTTATGATTAAATGATATCCATTTGTTTTATATGGATTATGTTATGATGGAATGATTTTTATGAAACCCATTTTATACTTTGTGTTATGATGAATGATTTATGTTTATGTTCTGCCACACGTAAGAATGATTTCATTAAGAGATGGGTGGGACCTATATCTCCCTCCAATGAATTGGGTAAATATTTATATCTCATGAGATAGACATGGATGGAATGGTAAGTTAATCTGCTTTAGTGTTACAGTACTGGAACGAGGAGTGAACTCGATTCAGAAAGGAAATTTGTTCACTAAGATGGTCTTGGCAGCAATGCCTTGGCTACTATGGAAATCATATCATGTGCTTAATGGTTTTCCACAATTACATGATTTATTCCCATGATATTTTATGATTATTTGTGTTCTATTACGATCTATTCCTTACATACTGCTATGTTTTATGTCATTGTTCAAGATTTGGATGTTTAAACATTATGTTCATGTTTTTAATTTCAAATGTATATGATTTGTTTTATTTTCTCCATGATTAACCTTAATGAGCATTTGAGATCACCCTTTATATCATTTCTTTTCCCCATTTTATAAAGATATATTTTAGGTAAGAAAACAAAAGGGGAAGATATTTATGGGAGATGTTGAAGATCTTTCACCATGATTAGAAGATTATGTTCCGAGTTTCCAAAGACACTAAACTATTACATTCCTTGTGTGTCTGTTTGTGTTATGTATTAGGTGTTCGTCAAAAGTAATGTAATATCCTTGTACATGAAGTTGTGTGTCTCTACATTAATCATTGTCCCAGAAATTTCATAAAGGTGCCTAATTATTATTTCTACAACTCGATTATTCTAGGGGTCCTAGTATTAGAGAGGGTATGGTTATAGAAATGTTTTTAAAAAATGATTCAATTTCTAGATATTCAAACACACAACCAGGGTCACTCCTTAATTTATTAATCTTAAATCCACATAGGATTTATAAAGATCTAGTATTATTGGTAAAGTATGAAAGGGATTCACTTTTGTGAGATAAAAATAATACCCAAGTATACCATGAAAATTCATCTACAAGTACATAGAAAAAGTGTTTCCCAATTAAACAAGATAATCTAGGTGGTAAAAAAAATATTTTTGAACCAACTCAATAGGTTGAGAAGTTAAAACATCATTCATTGATATGAAATATTTTTTTATTGTTTCCCTATTTGTAATAGGTTTCACTACTTTTCATTTGCGTTGTAACACCCTAGGTAAATAAAGAATATGACATTTTCATATTTATCCATATTTGTGAATAAAATATTAATATGTCTTTAAAGGGGACGCTATGCTCGATGGCGTACCCAACACGCAACAACGAGTTTCTTGGGAATCTTACGTTGCACTCTAATAATAAAATAATATTATTTTAAATAGTAGTTAACATGTAGTCGTTGTATTGGCGGGAATGGATATAAATAACTAAAATATGATTATATAAGTTTTTAAATGTTTTTACATTTATCCAATAAAGGATAAAGGATTAAAATACGGAAAGAATTCAATTTTAGGCGTATATGCCCTAGTTTTCACTAAAGGTTCACTTATCGCCTTTTGATGGCGAACCGTCATTAAATATAATTTTGTTCACTCTTATACATTCTATTTGGACCAAATAAAACTCTTATTTAGAATCGGGACATCAAAATTTACTTTATGTAAATTTTTGGTATCTTTCTGATAAAGTTCGTTTTTTTTAATGTAGTGTAAAATGTTGTATTTTAATTGAAAACCTCTTTTTAATCTAAATTATTTATATGATTATATTATCTTTTTAATTGGTTTTAAAGTGAAATTAGAATATATTTTTACCATTAAATCCAATTGTGGTCGTTGGAATTAATTTTACCTTGAAATCAGACATAAACTAGTGTAAAACTTTTGATACTTATTGTTTCATAAAAACACGCTATTTGTCATGACATCGGGAATTAATTATTAAATTAATTAATGTGACTTATATGTTTTTAATTTTGTAAAATAGACTGCATTTTTGAATTCGTAATATCAAATATAGGTTAGGGTGAATTTTTGGGATTGTTTTGAAAAACTTCAATTTTTGATGAATAGTAAAACCACTAAGTGGTACTTATAAAAACTGATTTTTCTGTTTAAGTGAAAGTTTGCCATCTTTGTGTTTTGAATTTAAAAAATCTGACAAACATGGTTGTCATTAAGAAGTAAAATGTGGTTCAATGGGATAAAAATAATTTATTTGATGAATAGTAACTTATTAAGTTTTTAATCACGATTACAGGTAATTAGTGTAGTTTAAGGTAAAAATAATGTTTTAATAATATGAAATGAACTTGACACATGTCATAACCTCATTGGATGTGTCATGGCCGACCAAGACAACCCATGGGTCAACTTGGGGACCCCATGAAGCCACTTTGGTTGGAAAATGACATTAATATCTTTTTATTTAAAGTTAAAGTAAAAATAAGACAAACATGAAATATTTTACTAAAACAATTTTTACATGGGGTTATACAAATAACCTTTTTGACTATAAATATTCATTGTAAAGATAAAAATATTTCCTACATCATAGTATTTTTTTATAATTTTTAGACATTAAATAAATTAAATTATTTATGACATCATGATGATGCAGCGATGACCTCATTATTTAACGATTTAAATAAAATGGAAGATAATGTAATATCTAAGACCTACACATGTAAAAAACCTATTTAATTTGTGTATTTCGAACCCTTATCACATTATCCTAGAAACACATCAATGTGGGACCTCCTAAATCCGAATACCATTTTCAAATAAATTAACATTTGCTTACTTTCCAAGAGTGCCCCTCCTCTCCTCTTATAAAAGGCCCCCACCTCTACCTCCTTACCCACACTCCAAAAGCCTTTGTCTCGGCCAACCTCTGCCCATTTTGTAACTCCACTTCCCTCTCTTACTCCTTGAAGCCTCACTTTGGGCAAAAGTCTTCCCAAGGAAGCCTTTGAGCTCAAACCAAAGGGAGTTACCTGATTTTAAGGTAATGTCTTCACTTGAGTACTTTTGTTTTATTTTGCTTCTCCAACCCCCTAAACACTTTTTATTCATTTCTTTTGTAAAAAAACCAGTATAATAAATACACTAGGAGGTTTTTATAAGAAGTATTAAAGCTAAACTTTCTCACACCTACATCTAATGGTTAAAGAACATACTATTTTTGTGGATGGCAAATTTCGGCCTCCCGAAACGATGATTGTTCAACATTCTTTTAACACCTTCAAAGGTGTCCATTAAGATGACACTATATTTATATATGATATATGATATGTTTATTATTTCCTTAAGCTTATGTGTTTTTTATTTTGGGCATACCTTTATGGTTTCCATTTTGGGTAAACACGATATCTTCATTTAAGGAAGTGCGGACTACCGCCCCCTCAAAGTGATTTGATTCGTTAACACCACATGTGGTACATATAAAAGATATATTTAATGATATTATATATGATACCATTCTGGAATTAAAATACTATTATGTACCATTATGTTTTAAATCCATTAAATAAGATATAGAAATGGAAGTAGCGTTCATGCGTACGTACGGCTTACCGTCACCATTAACGGTACATTTCATTTCTTATCTCAAAATGTTACGTAATACTATAAGTACATATATATAATGGATATATATGTAATATATTAAATCAAAATTATGGATATCATTCTGTAATGATAACATATATATATCTCTCTCATTTTTTTTAATTCCATTAATATGACAAAAAATGAAAGTAGCGTTCATGCGTACGTTCGACCTACCGTCTCCATGAACGGTGATTTTCGTTTTTTTTTCTCCAAATGATATGGAATAGTAAAAAATGAATATTTACTGGATATAAATGATATTTTAATCATTAATACTATTCTGAAAATTATTTACTTATAACTACATAGGAAATCATTTTTCAAACAAGTTCATTCTTGACTCATGTACCAAACATCGGCAAAAACGTCTGATATGAACTAACATTATTAAACAATTATTATAACATTATAATATGTGATATGATCTGAATAATAATCTCTAAAGGAGGTACTTAGGTAATTATTAATTGACCAAAGTTTATTATTCATGAATATAAAGAAACGAACAAGACAAGTTGGACTTGAGGTAAGGGATCCTACTCCTCTCTATCTTTTTAAGTACACTCTTTTATGTCATTCCCTCTAAAGCTCATATTTCTTGTTATTGGGATGTTATTTTATATTATACTTACTGTAATTTTTATGTTCATGTGATGAGAGAACCTATTCTCTCTCATCAATCCATTTTGGAGGTTTTAAGTGGCATTGTTAGGCTGCCGAGTTTTCATAAGAGATTTTTCATCTCACTTTTATTCCCGTGAGATTTATGCTACATTTGCCACAATTTCCATTGAGTGGTTTATGTACTGCCAATTATTACACTCCTTTTGAAATATAATTCCATTTATGGGTATTTACATATTCATTGTATGACACTTCTTCAATGGGGTGTACTTTTCCAAAGTTACCCAAGTCGGTTAGGGAACCTTTCACCCTCCTCTTTTTAAAAGACTTCGTTTGTTATGTCTTTTAATTCACATACTATTATGTTGGGATATGTTCTTCTATATCCTGGTTGATGTAACTTTTATGTCCAAGTGATGAGATTCCCTTTTTATCTCTCATCAACTCATTTTCTGAATTTTTGAAGTGACGCTGTTAGGCTGTAGAATTTTACCAAGGGAACTTTTTAACCCAATTTCGATTTCTTTGGGTTCAACATGTTGTTATTGAATATGTAATCCTTTGAATATATGTGAATGAACATTTGTTGTTTTACACTTAATATCCAATTATATTGGGTGTATTTATATTTGTCACACATAATTATGAGATTGATTTATCCTTAATTTAAGGATACCTTCTTTATAAGGGATTTCATCACATTTTACATCTCTATTGAGACTTCATTGTTGTTATGCACCAATTCACTCTTATATGGTTTATATACTGTCCTTTGGAATATTATATCATGAATCCATTTATTCTCATGATATTATAAAGTTATGATTAAATTTTATTCCTCAATTATTGTATTCAAGTGTCTCTAATTTTGGTAAAAACCCTTTAACCAAAATATCGCTTTAAATGTTTTAATGATTTGTTCTTATTAATATCCATGTTTTCAAAATGGTTTTAAGGATTTATTTATATGGATATTAATGGTTTAAAATTTTAAAAGCTTTAAGGTGGTATGGGACACTTTGATTCAAAAATCTCCTTATTAAATGTTTTAATAGCTTTTGGAAATGGTTTCTTTTTGAACGGATTCATTATTTAAATATACTAAAATGTTATATTGTGATTGAAATGTGGAAATGTTATGTTTTCTTTATGCATGTTTTATGTGATACGTTTATGTTATGGTTCTTGGTCATTGTTATGAAAACGGGTGGTTCCGTGATAAACTAAGGGTGGGTGAGCCCGATATAGCTCTCCAATGCATTGGGTAATGCGAAGGAGTGAAACGTTAAGGTTTCTCCGAAGAGATTTAGGGAATATAATGTGATGGGTATTCCAAAGGTAACCAAGAGGGTTACTCCCTACGTAAGAATGTAATGAATTCCTCAAGTTACCTTTATGTCTTATGTTTTCTATGATTTATTCATGGTTTGATGAGGTGTGTTAGAGTCCCTATGTTTTATGGGTAAAGTATGATTTCATTCTTATGTATATATGAACTCATGTTTCCTTTCCGTATTTTTATAACCATTACTGAGCTTTTTATGCTCTTCCCAAGTTTTTGAAATGTTTTTCACAGGTCAAGGGAAAGGTACATGATGTGATGATAGTGTCAAGGATGTGTCAAGAAAGAATCCATGTTTTATTTTCAATATGTTTCCGTTGATGGGAAGAATGAATACTGTCTTTTATGTAACCATTTTGTTTAAATGTGGAATGTAATGCAAGTTTCATGATCTAATTCTTTAAAACACTAAACCTGAAAAGATCCTCAATGTGTAATCTTGTAATAACTGAAGATTAAGTAAGATTTAAGGCTGGGGCCTTATAGTTGGTATCAAAGGTCGTTTTATATAACTTTAGAGGTTAGGGTATTCTTTAATCATAAGTGACATTACCATAATGGTTAAGATTTCAGAAAGAGTCCTAGTTTTAGATAAAGTGAATGAGTAAGCGTATCTTAGTGTTTACCTTCCTCATTAGTACATGATGGTTTTGTTGATATACTCACACTGACATTTCTGTTTTTAGTGAATGGATGGATCTAGCAGGCACCAAAGAGACAACAGGTTTGAAGGAAACTGTGGTGGTTCTATGATTAAGATACTAGATAAAATGGTTGATTCAATGAGGAAACTCGTAGTTTTTCTAAACCAACTATCAAGGAGTCATGATCAACCACTTGAACCTTGGTATGATCTTTAATGCATCATGTACGAGATGACCAATCCATGTGGAAGTTCAGGTAATAATTATAAAGGTAACCATTAGAGTTTATATGATCCTTACTTTTGAGGTAATTATAGGTTATTATATGATATGATGGAAGTGAAAGGCATGAGATAAAATTGAGGTTAAATTATGTTATGATCATTTTTGATTATTTTATCTCTTTTTGGGGAATGATTTAAGAATTATATAGTTTTGGAAAAAGGACAACACACAGACCGTGTGACAACCCGTCACGTCGGACAAAGATACGGGAATCGAACCCACAACCAAAGTGCGACTGGTATTTATCGCCTACCACTGGACTACGTGAAGTCCCTGGTTAGTTTGACTGATTCATTATAATTATATGATTTTAGGAATTAAGAGTAAGTTGATTTTGGGTTATTTATGAAAATTATTAACCTATCATGGAGGATATGTGATTAGGTTAATTGATTTTCAATACGAGACTTTAGGAGCAACTGATGTTGTTTGGAGATAAATGTTACGATTTAACTTGGAAGACTATGTGACTAAATCCTTCAAATATTTGGGTTTCAATCTTAGATTGGTTTACATTGAAGAATTTTATGGAAAAAATGTTTATCTAATGGTCCTCATTGAACTTTGGGTTTTGTTGGACAAATTTTGGAGATTAAGAATAGATTTTCGTTTTATAAAGTGTTATCCTTTTCTGGATTATCTGATCTTGGACTAAACTTTTGGGTTTTGGTTTTGGTTAAAGTCTAAAGACATGGGAAGTATATTGTTCTCTTTTTTTGGGTTAGGTGATTCTCTAGATGTCGATTATAGTACTCTTAATGCGAACAAGTGTTTCTAAATACTCGTCTTTTGGAGAAAATATGAGTTTGTGTAAAATTTGAAAGTCAACATGATAAGTGATTATGTTTCCCTATGAATAAATTACTCAATAAAAAGTAACTTAAACCAAAAAATTTGTCTATTAACTTTTCCTACTGGGGAATCGAATACCGTTTAACTCATCACAAGCTTGTGATTTTCTTATGGTTAACTTTCTCCTAAACATGTTTTCTATCACTCTCCATTAGAACATGACCGTATGTTTTCTCCTCCATGTCCATATTTTTCTACATGGAATCCTAGTATGGGTTAACTCGGGTGACCTTTGTACTTATCTTTCTTTATTTTAAAGTGATTTTTTTACCGACTCTTGTTCCGATGTGGGACTTTCAAGGATGTGTCCAAGCTCAATTTTAAAAATTGCGAGGACGCAATTCCCAAAAGGGGGGAAGGATGTAACACCCCAGGTAAATAAAGAATATGAAATTTTCATATTTATCCATATTTGTGAATAAAATATTAATATGTCTTTAAAGGGAACGCTATGCTCGATGGCGTACCCAACACGCAACAACGAGTTTCTTGGGAATCTTATGTTGCACTCTAATAATAAAATAATATTATTTTAAATAGTAGTTAACATGTAGCAGTTGTATTGGTGGGAATGGATAGAAATAACTAAAATATGATTATATATTTTTTCAAATGTTTTTACATTTATCAAATAAAGGATAAAGGCTTAAAATACGGAAAGAATTCAATTTTAGGCGTATATGCCCTAGTTTTCACTAAAGGTTCACTTATCGCCTTTTGATGGCGAACTGTCATTAAATATAGTTTTGTTCACTCTTATACATTCTATTTGGACCAAATAAAACTCTTCTTTAGAATCGAGACATCAAAATTTACTTTGTGTAAATTTTTGGTATCTTTCCGATAAAGTTCATTTTTTATAATGTATAGTGTAAAATGTTGTATTTTAATTCAAAACCTCTTTTTAATCTAATTTATTTATATTATTATATTACCTTTTTAATTGGATTTAAAGTTAAATTAGAATATTTTCTTACCATTAAATCCAATTGTGGTCGTTGGAATTAATTTTACCTTGAAATCGGACTTAAACTAGTGTCAAACTTTTGATACTTATTGTTTCATAAAAACACGCTATTTGTCATGACAGCGGGAATTAATTATTAAATTAATTAATGTGACTTATATGTTTTGAATTTTGTAAAATATAATTCATTTTTTAATTCGGAATATCAAATATAGCTTAGGGTGAATTTTTGGGATTTTTCTAAAAAACTTCAATTTTTGATGAATAGTGAAACCACTAAGTGGTACTTATAAAAACTGATTTTTCTGTTTAAGTGAAATTTTGCCATATTTGTGTTTTGAATTTCAAAAATCCGACATACATGGTTGTCATTAATAAGTAAAATGTGGTTCAATGGGATAAAAATAATTTTTTTGATGAATAGTAACTTATTAAGTTTTTAATCGCGATTAGAGGTAATTAGTGTAGTTTAAGGTAAAAATAATGTTTTAATAATATGAAATGAACTTTAAACATTACATAACCTAATGGGATGTGTCATGGACGACAAATAAAACCCATGGGTCAACTTGGGGACTCCATGAATCCACTTTGGTTTGAAAATGACATTAATATTTTTTTATTTAAAGTTAAAGTAAAAATGAGACAAACATGAAATGTTTTAATAAAACAATTTTTACATGGGGTTATACAAATAAATTTTTTTACTATAAATATTAATTGGAAAGTTAAAAATATTTCCTACATCATAGTATTTTTTTTATAATTTTTAGAAATTAAATAAATTAAATTATTTATGACATCATGATGATGCAGCGATGACCTCATTATTTAACGATTTAAATAAAATGGAAAGATAATGTAATATATAAGACCTACACATGTACAAAACCTATTGGATGAGTGGATTTCGAACCCTTATCACCTTATCCTCGAAACAAATCAATGTGGGACCTCCTAAATCCGAATACAATTTTCAAATAAAGTAACATTTTCTTACTTTCCAAGAGTGCCCCTCCTCTCCTCTTATAAAAGGCCCCCACCTCTACCTCCTTACCCACACTCCCAAAGCCTTTGTCTCGGCCAACCTCTGCCCATTTTGCCTTTCCACTTCCCTCTCTTACTCCTTGAAGCCTCACTTTGGGCAGAAGTCTTCCCAAGGAAGCCTTTGAGCTCAAACCAAAGGGAGTTACCCGATTTTAAGGTAATGTCTTCACTTGAGTACTTTTGTTTTATTTTGCTTCTCCAACCCCCTAAACTCTTTTTATTCATTTCTTTTGTAACAAAAACCAGTATCCTCAATATAATAGGAGGCTTTTATAAGAAGTATTCGAGCTAAACTTTCACACACCTACATCTAATGGTTAAAGAACATACTGTTTCGGTGGATGGCGAATTTCGGCCTCCCGAAACGATGATTGTTCAACATTCTTTTAACACCTTCAATGGTGGCCATTAAGATGAAAATATATTTATATATGATATATAATATGTTTATGATTTCCTTAAGATTATGTGTTTTTTATTTTGGGCATACCTTTATGGTTTCCATTATGGGTAAACGCGATATCTTTATTTAAGGAAGTGCAGACTACCGCCCCCTCAAAATGATTTGATTCGTTAATACCATATGTGGTACGTATAAAGGATATATTTAATGATATTATATATGATACCATACTGGAATTAAAATACTATTATGTAACATTATGTTTTAATTTCATTAAATATGAAATAGAAATGGAAGTAGCGTTCATGCGTACGTACGGCTTACCGTCTCCATGAACGGTACATTCCATTTCTTATCTCAAAATGTTATGTAATACTATAAGTACATATATATAATGGATATATATGTAATATATTACATCAAAATTATGGATATCATTCTGGAATTATATCATATATATATATCTATCATTTTGTTTTAATTCAATTAATATGACAAAAAATGAAAGTAGCGTTCATGTGTATGTACGACCTACCATCTCCATGAACGGTGATTTTCTTTTTTTATCTCCAAATGATATGGAATAGTATAAAATGAATATTTAATGGATATATATGACATTTTAATCATTAATACTATTCTGAAAATTATTTACTTATAACTACATGAGAAATCTTTTTTCAAACAAGTTCATTCTTGACTCATGTACCAAACATCGGCAAAAACGTCTGATATGAACTAACATTATTAAACAATTATTATAACATTATAATATGTGACATGAACTGAATAATAATCTCTAAATGAGGTACATAGTCAATTATTAATTGACCAAAGTTTAATATTCAGGAATATAAAGAAACGAACAAGACAAGTTGGACTTGAGGTAAGGGATCCTACTCCTCTCTTTCTTTTTAAGTACACTCTTTTATGTCATTCCCTCTAAAGCTCATATTTCTTGTTATTGGGATGTTATTTTATATTACACGTACTTTGATTTTTATGTTCATGTGATGAGAGACCCTATTCTCTCTCATCAATCCATTTTGGAAGTTTTAAGTGGCGCTGTTAGGCTGCCGAGTTTTCGTAAGAGATTTTTCATCTCACTTTTATTCCCGTGAGATTTATGCTACATTTGCCACAATTTCCTTTGAGTGGTTTATGTACTGCCCATTATTACACTACTTTTGAAATATAATTCCATTTATGGGTATTTACATATTCATTTTATGAAACTTCTTCAATGGGGTGTTCTTTTCGGAAGTTACCCAAGTCGGTAAGGGAACCTTTCACCCTCCTCTTTTTAAAAGACTTCGTTTGTTATGTCTTTTAATTCACATACTATTATGTTGGGATATGTTCTTCTATATCCTGATTGATGTAAATTTTATGTCCAAGTGATGAGATTCCCTTTTTATCTCTCATAAACTCATTTTCTGAATTTTTGAAGTGACGCCGTTAGGCTGTCGAATTTTACCGAGGGAACTTTTTAACCCAATTTCGATTTATTTGGGTTCATAATGTTGTTATTGAATATGTCATCCTTTGAATATGTGTGAATGAACTTTTGTTGTTTTAAACTTAATATCCAATTATATTGGGTGTATTTATATTTTTCACACATAATTTTGAGATTGATTTATCCTAAATTTAAGGATACCTTCTTTATAAGGGATTTCATCACATTTTACATCTCTATTGGGACTTCATTTTTGTTATGAACCAATTCACTCTTATATGGTGTATATACTTTCCTTTGGAATATTATATCATGAATCCAATTATTCTCATGATATTATAAAGTTCTGATTAAATTTTATTCCTCAATTATTATATTCAAGTGTCTCTAATTTTGGTAAAAACCCTTTAACCAAAATTTCGCTTTAAATGTTTTAATGATTTTTTCTTTTTAATATCCATGTTTTAAATATGGTTTTAAGGATTTATTTATATGTATATTAATGGTTTAAAATGGTAAAATCTTCAAGGTGTTATGGGACACTTTTATTAAAATATCCCCTTATTAAATGTTTTAAATGGTTTTGGAAATAGTTTCTTTTTGAACGAATTCATTATTTCAATATACTAAAATGTTACATTGTGATTGAAATGTGGAAATGTTATGTTTTCTTTATGCATGTTTTATGTGATACGTTTATGTTATGGTTCTTGGGAATTGTTATGAAAACGGGTGGTTCCGTGATAAACTAAGGGCGGGTGAGCCCGATATAGCTCTCCAATGCATTGGGTAACGCGAAGGAGTGAAACGTTAAGGTTTCTCCGAAGAGAATTAGGGAATATATTTTGATGGGTATTCCAAACATAACCAAGAGGGTTACTCCCTACGTAAGAATGTTATGAATGCCTCAAGTTACCTTTATGTCTTATGTTTTCTATGATTTATTCATGGTTTGATGAGGTGTGTTAGAGTGCCTATGTTTTATGGGTAAAGTATGATTTCATTCTTATGTATATATGAACTCATGTTTCCTTTCCATATTTTTATAACCCTTACTGATCTTTTTATGCTCATCCCAAGTTTTTGAAATGTTTTTCACAGGTCAAGGGAAAGGTACATGATGTGATGATAGTGTCAAGGATGTGTCAAGAAAGAATCCACGTTTTATTTTCAATATGTTTTCGTTGATGGGAAGAATGAATACTGTCTTTTATGTAACCACTTTGTTTAAATGTGGAATGTAATGCATGTTTCATGATCTAATTCTATAAAACTCTAAACCTGAAAAGATCCTCAATGTGTAATCTTGTAATAACTCAAGATTAAGTAAGATTTAAGGCTGGGGCCTTATATGCGTATTCATATTCATGATGATCTTTGACTTATCCTTTCATAGTCAGATTTATAAGTGACTAAATGTTGCTGTGTTGTAATCTCATTTTCCAAAGACAAGATCCGATATACAAGGAACATAATTAAGAAAAAAAATTGTGAAATTAATTAATCAATATTAATATCATACACAATTTTATTTATCAATGAAGTAAACATGAAAAAACTATAATCAAAAAAATTACAAGGATTTTTTTCAATTTCACATAAAAATTTAGCACATTTTAATTGTATTCTTAGTAAATTGAATATTAAAGCATCATGAAGTAAAACATTAGAGATACAAACTGAGCTAGAGTGTACAATTTATACATGGGTGTCTATTTTCCCTTTAGCTTTTTTGAAGAACCATTGCGATGCTTTGTTTTGACAATGTTTTTTTATATGTTAAAAACTAATATTTTTTAAAAGATTATTTTTAGAAAACATGTGAAATTTTCTGAATGTTTGAACCCAAATACAATAGGGGAGAAAAGGTTTTTATTAAGGATTCTATATTTTCTCAAACAAAGGATCAAAATGAGCAATACTAGAAACAAAAGTATCATATTGAGCAACACAAGTCACAGAAGTTGTAAAATATATAATGTTATTGATTAGATGCTCTATCGATTTCTATTTCATCAGCATAAAATTCAAGATTCATCAGACACTTTGTTTATTATGATATAGTAATGTTGTCGAATAGGTTTAATAAAGACAGTGATGTCAGGAGAAGGAATTTTCTTAGACATTCTAGCCAAAAGTCATGTGATTATTTTCGATATTAAATATTATCATAAATCATTAAAACTCTCATGATAAAATATTTTGAAGAAATGGAGGAATTATAAATATTATATTAGTTTTAGAGATTATGAATTTTTTTGCATCAAATCTAGAATTACCAGGCTCATAATTTGTTAAAAGTCTGATTGAATTATAAATAATGAGGTTAGAATAATTTCACTATTTCTAAGTGGATACAAAATCAAATTCTATCCATAATAATGATAATTCCATAATTAAAATAATTATATTATATTAAGATGAGGAAGTTCCATCAGATTTTGTTTGAGGAGGAAATTCAAATCTGACTAACTCTAATGATGAAAGCCAATCAGACCGACTCTGATGAGGAAAGTAAGTCATACGGATGAAAAAGTGGAAGGTCAATCTGAAAGAATATAAGGAGGTAGGTCAATTATATTGACTATGATAAGTAAAATCAATCCTAAATATGATGTGTATGTTACATAGTATTGAGTTGAGGTTGTTCAATATTTGTAAGCTGAGGATGTTCCATCCTATTAAGCAGAGGAAGTTCCATCATAATGAAGTTACATCGGAATGAATTTGTGGAAGTCAAATCAGACATTAGAAAATATAGTACATTTGAGAAAAATTATTCTAGAAAAATATTTATAAGGTTTCATGCAGTCAATTATCATGTTTAAATCTAAGTGAATTTTGGACTCCTCAAATTTCAGTAAATATGAATGGTTTTTTAATTTCTCATATTTTTATTCTGAGTTTTTAATAAATTTATTCATAATAAATTCATACTTTTAAATATATTAACATGTGAAAAATGAAGAGCACTATATATTTGAATATTATTTCTTTCTAGATAATGATATTGTTAGAAGATCGGATAGGTGAAATGTTTGTTAAAGGTTTTAGGAATATCGAATTGATTATTTGAGTAGAGTTTTAATTTTTTTAGATTGATAATGGGGTTAATGAATTCAACCCATTTTATAGAGAGAATGAAACATATCCACATGAGACTAAGGATATGGGTAGATCATTTATGGAATAATTTGAAAAAAGTAGTTATTCATTTTTTTGATTAATTTTTTTTTGAAAACATTGTAATCTTATAAGATTCAGTATAATAATTATTATTGGGGTATATAATATTTTTAATGGGATTTCACACAATTTTTATTCACTTATAATTTATATAGAATCTCCATAAACCCATGGCCATGGCTATGGAAATGATATAGGTTCTCACACTGAGCCCAGCCCTTGTAAATTTCATGTTTTTTACTTTATTTCATTGATTTTCAGGAATTAATAATTACTAAAATATGATAAGGTAATGATCATTAATGGGATATATGTGTTAGGTTTCTAAAAGGGTTGAAAAATAAAAAATTATAGAACTACTTCACCTTTTTATCTGTTGTTACTTGATCCATTGAGACTTTAATTTGTATTAGAATCGTGGATTCCTTGTTGAATCATTATCAGGTATAACATCATTTATGTAAAGAGTAGAGGAATCCAAAATTTTGTGGGAAAAATTATTAAAGTAAGAAAAATAGGATTATTCATTATCTCATATCTCTTGGAATTGAAATTTTCTATACTACGAAAATTGGTTTTCCACTTATTGAGATTGATAATCCAATTATGATTTCTAGAAAAAGAAAAATTGAATATGATGGAAATGCTATAAATTTTATCATTATGTTTCTATAAAAAACGTTTATATGAAGGTGATGGTTCTGAAAACATCAATGAATATGTGGGACAAGCTACAATGTATTTATGAAGGGAATACTAAGGTGGAGGAAGAAAAGTATAAAAATCTGATATAGTATGTTTAAAAATATAAGGATAAGAGATGAAAAAACTTGTGATAAATAATTCAAGAGGGTATATTAAACTATTTGTCACATTAGAGGATTTAAATAAGTTATAGAGGATTCAATAATAGTTAAAAAAACAAATGAAATGTTTTCTATAAATTTTTTAATTCTGAAATTTTCAAATTAGAAGATAAATATGGTTTATATCTTGATAAATTGCATAAAATTTTTGTTGATTATAAAATTAGAAAATCTCCAATGTTAAAAAATAATATGATAGAAGAAATAGATTTGGATGTTTTTAGAAAGATAAAAATTGAACTTGTTGGATGTACTAATCCTACTATTTATAAAGATGAATAGTATGGTGATTTGAATGATAAAATCATGTCTCTTATATCTATGAACTATCATATACTAGGTAGAAAGTAAGGAAGTATAATTCCTCTCAAATATTTTTTGCTCGGAATTATTGGGGACTTTTCTTTGAATTGTTATAACTAGAATCTGGGATATTATCATGGTGATTCTAATTAATGTCCTCACAGTAGATGTGGAACAAAATTTTCAAAGAAGAAAATTCATCCAATAAAATTAAATTGAAGTTTACTCGTAACAAGGGAAGTATCTTGAATAAGAAATATAAATCAAATTAAACTGAAAAAAATTATTTAGAAGAGTAATATTCATAAATTTCTAGAATATTCTTTTAAAAAGTTAAGAAAATTTGTGAGTACACAAATAGAAAAGAAGAAAAAGGTGATGAATCTTACATTGTGTATCAGATCATAACAGAACTTGTTGCATATATTGAGAAAAATAATTCTATCAAGAATGAAATTAGAATGATAAAGAAAGACAGTGTAAAATTAATTTAAGGAAAAATTATGTTTTCCAGCAAGATGAATACTACATCAAGGTGATATTGAGTTATAAAAAAAAGAATTTACAAACAAGGAATGATGGTCACAGATCTCAATAATAATCTAGAATCTAAAAAATAAAATGTTTACAAGTTTCAATAAAAACTTCTTAAATCTTAAAGTAACTCAAGGAGGATGATTGAAAACATCAATAAAGATTCTTAAGTAAAATATAATACTTCTAAAGTTGTTGAGGAATTTAAAATCTAGAATCAGGTGACATACCCCCCCCCACCAAAAATAATGTTTCATCACATTTTTCAAAAAATTTAGGTGTGAAGAAAAGTGCAGGGAATGTTTGGAAGGAGAAAGTTTGTGAGAAACTTGTCACATCTACAAAAGTTGAAAAGTCACTCATAGTGAAAGATTGTTCTTTCACAGAGTATGTGGGTTTATGAAAAATTATAATCCTAAAAGAGTATCTAAAGAGAAAGATCATAAATCAATATAAAATTGATATTTTATGGTTTATTTGGTGTTGTGGAATATATAGTCATATGTCTTATAATTTTTGTCTAAACATATCACATCTTTGAAGAATGTTTTAATAGAGATAAAGTAATAATGAAATATGAATGAGTAAATTTCCTAAACCATGTGATGTTAGAAAATAAAAATCCCATTATGTGAGAAACTTTCTAAAAAATAATCAATTTGAATGTATTGATTACGTTTGGGGATATTGTGGTCAGGCTGGTCATCCTGATGAACGTTTTATGAAAATATTTCCAGAACAAGTTTCTTATGGGTGAAATGAAATGAAATCTAGAAAGAAGATAGTTGAGGAAATGGATTTTGTTTCCGAGACATATTCGAAATAAAATAATAATTAATGAACCATAGGTACTTGATAGTAGCATTTCATCACACATGAATAGTGATATTAAAATCATAAATCATGTCGAAAAACATAATTGTGGAGAATTTAATTTTGTAAATGAATGTTTCTTTAGAACTAGATTATTAGGAATAGCTGAGAAAAACCCCAAAAACTAAAAACAAATTATGTTATATTTTTCAATAGACTCAATAATAATATACAAATTGTGTGAAATTTTTTATATTGGAAAAAAGTTTTTCCAAAATAAATATTTTATGATAAAAAGTATTAAAGATTTAAAAGATATAAATAGGGTATAAAGAACCAGTGAAAATATTTTTCATATTGGATACATTAATAATTCAAGTAATCTATGTTATGAATATGAGAATAAGTTGTTGCACCGAAGACATGACCACCTTGGGAATAAAAGTATGAAAAAACTCTCTAAAGATCATGTTGCATGAAATTTTATAGAATTGAAAATAATATAAAAATATTTTGTGTAGGTTATTAGAAAGTAAATATGTCTAATAAAAGTCCTAAGAATGTTGAGATTCAATCTCCATGACATCTTGAACATATTTATTACAATTTATATGGTTGATGAGACATCAATAAAGTAAATAAATATTACCATATCACTTTTATTGATGACTTCAATCAAATGAGAAAAGTCATTTTTATGAAACAAAAGTTATCGGATGTGAAAATGTTCAATGTATTTATAATATTATTTGAGAAATTATTTTGGGTTTACATAAATAAGTTGAAAATAGATAACAGTACATAATTCACATGAAATACTTTTAAAAATTCCCTGAGAAAGCATGGAATCAAAAATCAATATAGTGTTTCATATACCCCCACAAAAAATGGAGTATTAGAGAAAAAGAATATAAGTTTGGTAGAAATTAGATGAATCATGTTAGCAGAATACAGACATTTAAAGTTCTAGTAAAGAGAAGTTGTTAGTACAATCAAAAATTTTTGGAGAATATTTTTATTGAGACTAGAATCTATCATAACTTGCTATGAAATTTTTTATTACAAAAAAACATCATTGAAATACTTTTGGGTTTTTTGAATTCTTTGTTCTATAAAAATTAAAACACTAGATATTGTAATGTTTTATGACAAATATGAAGAAGGAATATTAATAAGATATTTACCCAATGGAAGAAGGTAAAAATGATGGAAAAATTTTTACAAAAGTTATTGGATTTATATTATGTGAATGTTATTAAAAATCCAACATAATTTGTTGATACTTTTAAGATAGATAAACTAGTGGTTTTCAATGAAAGTGAGAATGGTACAAAATAGGCATATCACGATTCAAAAGGATTGTGTGATGATTAAAGTGAATCTAGAAAATAAAAATTGAAATTTACAACTTTACATAATCATGTCGAATAGATATCTAATTAGAAGATAAGATAAATAAATTTTTTATTACCGAGCTGAGGAAGATCGAACTATGCATTTTAGGAGAGTTAGAGGTTTTCAGCTTGATATTGGATTCATCATAATGTGTTCATCGGACTGAATTCATCATACTTATTATACCAAACCTCACCTCATCGGAGTGAGAAAATCTGAACCATCCACATTAGTATGAGGATCCAGATAAATCATTTGTGGATTAGTTTCAAAGAAAGTCATTATCAGTTTTTTTTGGCTTAATTTTTCTATTTAATTTTGGTAAATTGACAAGAGTTTTTATAATAATTAATATCAGGATATAGAAGGTGTAAAATTGGAGTTGGAACAAGTTTTAGTCAATTCCTCATTATGGTGAATTTATATTGACCCATGGGAGTGGCTATAGAAATGATGTGGGGTCTCATACTGAGGCCCGACATTGAAAATCTCATCAATTTTTCTTTATTTAATAATTTTTTATGAATGAGTATTTATTAAAAGATGATAAGGTAATGAAAAATAATATGTTTTAGTGGTTATGTTTTTAAATTTTTTGAAACATATACTAAGTATACAACTAATTCACCCCCCCCCCTCTCTCAATTGTTATTCAATCCATTGGAACTTTATTTTTCACCAAAGGTGACATGTCCACCATTAACCATTATCATGTTCTTGAAGATTCGGTAATATTATGTCATATGTATGGAATATCCACTATCTTTATACCATTAACATTTTATTGATCACATCAAGTAGTCCCCCTATAATGGAATGTTAATACCATGAATGATTTTGGTACCCAAAGGTTTTTGGGACAGGATATGTTAGTGATTAGGGATTTAGGAACCAAAATTTGCATAATGTGTTTCCTTTTAGAAGATTGAAAAATCTTGGAAATAAAGTTTTTATTAAGACCTAATAAGTAAAAACATTCAATATAATATATATAATTCGATTTATAGATATCAAGGCTCTTTACAATTCTCTTATGTCTTGGTTAGTGACCCAGAAGAGTAATTTACATTGGTTTTGTTTGTCTTCCTAGTATTTTTGTGATATTTTCTCTTCTAATAGTGAATCTATCATACCATTTATTTAACTTCTCACTAGATAATTTAGGATCATTATTTTCTTTTAAAAAGTTATAATTATTCCCTTTTTCAATAGGGAAATCATATTTAATAGTTTCATATGAATCATGGTGTTTCTTAATAATTTTATACTTATATTTTAGCTCATTAAAAGTATCTTCAATAATATTTTAGTATTCAATCATTTTTTCATTTTCTGTGTAATTATTTTTATCTCTAAAATTATTTTAATTTTTTATATGATAAAGATTAGATACTCAGATATACTTTTCTAGTAGTACATATTTTCTATGCCCGTCTTTTCTTCAAGAGTAGAATCTGAGACACTGGTTTTATCTTTAGATGAATTCAAGGTGGATTTAATTTCCTTCTTATACTTCATTTCATTATCGTAATTTTATCTCATTATATTTTTACATGGGATAATTATAATTGACATGTTCATTTATTTTACACTCATAATAGTAAATCTCATTTGAATTATTATATTTTTTTCTGTTATTCTTAAAAATCCCTTGATTCTCACACATTTCCATGTAACTTGGTTTATCGAATAATTTAATTTTATTTTAAAATTTCATAAAACTTATTTATAGATGGGAAATTTTCTCATAATTTTCGGCCGACGATTTCTCATCATTGAAGCTTTCATCTCAAACATTTTACTTAATTTTTGATACAAAAGCCTTGAAGGCTACATATTTTCTCTTTGGTTCATCTTACTATTAATGGTTAACTATAATCTCTTCTTCATACATCATTAAATTTATTATTGTATATCTAACATAAGTTTTTCTTATGTCCCAATATTCCACTTTGGATGTTGAGGTTCTTCTTCATCTCTTTGGAAGACACCTCATTGGTCGCATGAGTTGGTCTTTATATGAATATGGATTTACGAATGATGTCATTTTATTTAATAACTCATTGAACCTAAGATTCATATTGGAAATAATCTCATTAGTTTTATCATAGTTGTATCAAATTTAAATTTTTAAGTATTCAATATATTTTATTTTAAATTAGTAGTTCCTTAATGAGATGTGGAAAATTTATCCCAAATTTCATATGTAATTTTACAATTAGATATCCTATTAAAATATTCATATCTAAAAGAAGAATAAAGTGTATTCCTGGTTTTAAAATTATTTTAATAGGTAGATTTAGTATAATCTCCCCACGTTACACTAACAATTTTAAGTAACTCATAATTATCCTATATATTAGTGCATATTTTAAAACCCATACATTTAATGTGAATTTTAATATTTATTTACCATTTAGAATAGTTATTGCCTTTAAATAAGGGTGGTATATTGGTAGTGGAACCTACATTTCTATTATCGATTTAAATAACTATAATTATAACTAACATAATTTTAGGATCTTTAAAACACAAATAAATTCATAGGGGAAAAGATTTTGAATTCCATTGTTACCAAATGTTGGTCCAAGTGATTAACTCAAGAAGGGGGTGAGTTGAAATCCCCCATAAAATTTCTATTAATACAAGTTTAAATAAAATCCACCAATAAAAATAAAAGTGCACAATTAATCAAAATAACATAATGATATAAGTAATTCTTTTTTGAATTATTTATAAAAGAGTTATTATGTCTCTATTAAAACAATTTATTGAAATTAATTTAACATTTGAATTAAATTTACTTGATCAAATACTAATATAAACAGTAGTTAAGATTAACTATCGATGTCATTGTTTTATTATAGTAAAAAAGAATCTATTAATGATTTAAAATGAAACGAAAAAACACATAGAGGAATTAAAACAAGTTTTATAGTCTCAATCCAATACTTAATCACCCAATTGAAACTCACATGATACTAAGAAGATTATGTAAATATATTCTTGATCCACAGACACAATCGGGTAAATAGAAAAAAGTTAACTTAAAACACCAGTCCAGGCCGGTACATCTTCTAAAATTACCATGGGATGATAAAAACATTGTCTATAGAAATAAGTATTTAAAAGATATTGTGAATATAAAGGTAAAATATAGTGAAGTAGATATCTTATAACATCCAGTTATAATGCAGGAGATATTGTATGTTGATAAATAGTTATAACTAAACACTACCCAAAATATAAATTCATCAAAAATAGAAATTATATATATATATATATATATAATATAGTGTTTCTTGGTATGATGTTCACTGAAATCTTGAGTCTTGTTGGATTCATCTTGGAGAGAATCACAATATTTTTTTCTTAAAATCACAGTAAACTAGAGAGTTGAAACCTCTATTTGTTTTGACTCTAGGAAAAGATTCTAATGTTCTATAAGATCCACTATTTCATAGTCATTATGAAGGTATGAATGATTTGGGTAAATTTCATCAGTAAGTAGAACACTTTATCATCTATTCACACATGGAAAATCTTTCACACAGTTAATATGTATCCCCATATCACACTACTTTGAGGGAAGTTGTTTGAATATTTTTAAGTGCATGATAGAGAGTCGATTGAAGAATAATCAACACGATATTTATCATCTTTACAATGAAATCCAAAATAGTATTTAATTATCCCTCAAGTAGTTCATAAAATAATTATTGGCATTATCTTTTTTAATAGTGTAGTTGGGACTATTTAGATCAAATATACTAGAATAGTAATGGTGTGTCAAGATAATGGTAACTTGGGCTCGCGGGGAGTTAAGACAATGTTGATCTAGGAAAGACATAGGTCATCTGATGGTAGTTCTTGCCCAATGCCTACTCTTCTCATCGGTGACTCATTCTTAATGGATACTCATCTCAATTGTGACTCAATTCAGCAGTGAATCATCTCAATGTTAACTCATCTCAAATGTGAATCATCATTATGGTGAGTCATCTCAATGGTGAAATGTGTCAATGGTGAATCCTCCCAATTGCATGTAATGTATGGGGGTATCCAATCTTGGTGGTGAAAAATTCCGTGTGTTGAGTCTACTTCAATGTTGAGTCCTTTTTATTGGTGACATGACTTCAACGGTGAGTCTTTTCTGGAATTGACTCAACTTCAAAGGTGTGTCTTTTCATCAATTAGAAAAATTTCCATAAAACTTCATTATATTATAAAATTATATCATAATTTTTAAAACTAATTAGTAACATAATTATCATTATTTTATGATCTTTAAAATAATTGTGTAAATAGAAATAGTTTCCGGCTTGATATGTATGTTATTATTGGCATGGGGAATCTAATTTTATGGAAATTTAAAATAATGAATATACTTTGAACTAAATATAAAGTGACCTACCATTGATAATTCAATTTTAAACATGATAAATGATGTACTTGGACTTACAGCAAAAAATACTAAGATTTATATAGATCAACATAACATTCTGTTCATCTGGATCAGTTTAATTTTACTTAGAACTTCAGTGACCAAAAAATGAATTTTTTGAATTATTTGATCGTGGAAAAGAAGAACTGTATGAATGTTGTTTCATGAATTCCAAAAAAAATTTCTACGTAAGTCATATCATATCAGGTGTTTATGTATAATTAACAAAATTAAAAATGTCCATGATTTTATAGTTTCTTCTTTATGAATTTAGGGATGTTATGAACCATGCATCATTATATAACCTGAATAAAATCATCAACGTTCTTGGGATTGATTTTAAAAAGATAAATACAATCCCTAATCATTGAATTCTTTACTATTGAAAATATTCTAATAAATAATAATTCATAAGATTTCATTTAAGCAGATAGAATTCAATGAACAACAATGAGAGTAAAAATCAATGAAATATCATAAATAATCTTAATAATAAAACTCCCATAAAGGTATTATGTTACAATATTATGAAAAAAAATTATTTCATGGATTATTCATGTAATCAATGAATACATGAAACATGATGTGGCATGCACAGGATAGTGAAAATGATAATTTGATGAGATATATGAATGATTAAATATCATGGAAGGTGTTTGATTCATTATACACAAGTTTTTATTCATATCTAAGGAATATACACTTATAATTGGATTTTGGTGGTATTAACCCTTTTCATACCTCAAATACTAATTAAATCATTTTCTAGTTATTTAAACCCCCTATAATCTACCTCCAAATATGTTTATGAAGAATAATTATTTCATAATTTTGATGATTATTCCTGGAAAGAAAATACTTATAAATAAATTTAATTTATACCTTAAACCTATAGTCAAAAAATTGAAATAATTATGGGAAGGTGGAATGGAAACAAATTCTACATCAATGAGTAATCTATTCTAAATTCATGTGGATTTAATGTGGGAAATTTTTGAGTTTCTTGATGTAGGATACTTCTCTGGTTGGAATACTCAAACTGGTTTGCATTATCTATTTTTTTAATTTTTTTATCCTAAATAATTACTCTATTTTAAAAAATTATTTTTTATATGTCATATTTAATTTGATGATGCTTTCATAAATTATGTATTAACAATACACAATTCAATAGAGATATTCAATTTAGAAATCCACTGATGTTATATATAAATCATAGGACAATTAATGAATGGAACTAATGAATTTGTAAAATGTTATCAGTTTAAGAAAAGTGGTAAAAGGGTTTTAGGTACAGTATCTAATGTATATAGAACTCAACTAGGAAAGAAAATGAGCCTTTTTTTCAAACACCCTTATAAGGTGTTTAATTTGATACATCCTAATCGTAATGTAATAAATATTGAGAAGAACGTTTGTGAAAATGTAATTTTTCAATTTTGAAAAGAGAAGGGTAAAAAAGGATCACCTTAATTCTCATAAGGTTCTGTAATCAATGAATATAAAGCATGGTTTGTGGGACAATTATAATTGAATGTATCTGTTGGATATTTCTACAGTAAAAAGTCATGATAAATATGTATTTATTTAATCTTTATAGAGTTTAAATCTAACATAATGATATTAAATTAATATTTTAAGGTTCAATGACTAAAAACATTGAAATTTACATAGATTTAAATGTCAAAAATTATATATTATGAGGGAATAGTTTCTATCATTGGTATTGTGTAATAAATTTATACAAATATTTATTGTAGTTATAAATGAGTTGTGTACCTTTTTTAGATATCTTTGTAGAAAAACTCTAAATCCAAATTATCTTGATAAAATTTATAAAATAATTGTCTTGACACTTTTACCTTTGGATATGTAATTTCCACCTTCATTCTTCACATTTATGTTTCATTGACTATTTATTTTGTTAAGGAAGGTTACAATGGTGAATTGATTCATTATCAATGAATGTATCACATTGAGAGGTTTGTTGATATTATTTTAATTATAAATAGTGAATTCAATTTTATCATTTCATTACCTAATTTGATTAAATATGGCTCTTTTTATTTTTTTCTTCAGTTACATTAGTCAATTGAAACCATATGTGAGGAATAAATCTCAACTATTTGGATATATTACTAAAGGTTACATGGTCAAAGAGTGAAAAAACCTTCAATTATAGGTATTTTTATGGGATTGAGACTAGATTCAATAATTTTTTACATGTTATGGACATCTTCACTTATTATTGTTTGTAAAACTAGTCATCAGTATTTCAAACAATTATATGACCAATTAGAAAGGGGTTATATTTTACAGTTATTAAATTATATTTTCAATATGAACATAGATATGTGATTCTCAATAGTCTTATTATATATCTATTTATTGATAAATTTCTATTTCAAACGAAGAGGTAGCTAAGGGGTCGAGCACAAAATGAGATGGAATTACAAAAGTCTAATAATAAGGAGATTGTGAATGGTTTTCCCATCAAGAATGTATATACTCATTTTCATATTATTAACATGTAGTTATTGTTTTGTAAAAATAACACATTATATCTTTCCATGATAATTAATATTGAGAATCAAGATGAAATATCAAATAATTTAATGTTTTCGGCATGAGGTAATCTAAGGAAGGCTAAGAGATTGAATGCCTAAAATATTTATGGCATTTGGTTTTGTAAAATTTATCATCAATAAGAATTCAGAAAACAAAATAGTGGTGTATTTACACTTGAAGAGGTGGGATATTTTGAAAAGTTTTTTTGTATAACAAAATTAAACTATCCTGGAAAATTTTTTGATGTCTAATTCAAATTCATGTGGGTCAACATCGATATGGTTATAATGAATGATTCTTTACATTTTCATTCTCTTGACTTCTATCAGCTGATCCATATGAGTTTGTGTGGAGAACATGGTCCATATTTTTTTGAATAATAATAGAATATGTTTTATTTTTTGGATGGTAATGTAAATGAAGGTTGGGGTGTTATTTTATACCTAAAGTAAAGAGACTTGTATGTTATGGGTGATGAAGATAAATTGGTACTTTGAAAAGGTGAACATCATCATACAAAAAATATTCAATAGTTTTTTCTTAAAAATATTGAAAATATATTTCTTTAAAAAGAGGGTGAAAATGAGTTTGATGTCGTAATGGATGTCAATAATAATGAACACAACGAAGATGAAGATAATTGAATGTATAAATTATTATTAAAATTATATTACAATTTATCATTAATAAGTGGTTTATACATATAAACGTTGTTCTATATTTTCTTTTTTTATAAAAACATTTTACATACACATTCTTTAAACATTTAATATGTTTTGGAACATATTTATGATAGGAATTGTAAAAAATTGATATCATAATTGAACAAAATCATAGTAGACACCACCAAAACCATCAAATACTGTGGAAATAATTGATTCGGTTGTTCCAAGGACTTATAGATATTTTTATGTTTCCCTGGATGTTGTTCCTATCCCACCATAAAATTAATCTTTAGTGATGGAGGAATTGGCCACCCCTCTTTATAGGTGTTATTGGAGAGTTACCACTACTGGTAAGTATGTAATTGTGCCAAAAACTATATAGTTTATTAATTTTTAATGAATTTGTAAAAAAATTAATCCTAAAAATTGAGGAGATATAAATTTGAAGAAAGAAGACGTATTGGACCTAAATTAATTCAAGGCTATTAATGCATATGAAGATTTTGGGGTTCCAATCGTTAATGCTGTAAGAATCTATGGTTTTATTATTGGGAAGCTTGCTTCTGAGTTGATGAGTTTTCCTATAAATTATAAATATTATAAGTATATTACAATATATTACAAAAATGAGGTCTTTCATAACCAGGTCAAGGTAATAATAAATTTATATTCATTGATAACCAATTTAAAATACATGAGTAAAATTATTAATATGTTTATAATGTGTTATATTATTATTTTCTAGAGGTTTTTTCATTTTGATTCCTCTAACGCTATTTCATTACCATGGACTCTAAAAACATGGGGAATAAAAGGACAAATTTTAAATGGATATTATTGAATTATTATAATGACACATATATAAGTTAATGAAACATTTATTAGAACATTCTTATAAGAATTTATCATGAGTATTGGATGATGTTTTTCGATATTCAAATATATAAATCTCATGAAGAAATTTCATTTTTTACAGTATCATAAAAACATATAAAAAATTATTTTTTAATTTTTATGAATTATTCTATTTTTTATTGGAATTACATAAAAAATACCATGAATCTTGCGAAATGATTCATTCCTCATATCACTGACTCTCAGAGTTTCTTTAGAAAAAGAACAATCATGATTGTCTTTTATCCACTACTATTAATATTTTTTTTATTACAACTCATGGTTTATTTCAAACTTATATTTTTTTTATAAAGGCTAATGATCAGGGTCACTCTATTTTCTTTATAGATATGTTTCTTAATGTTTTTAAGAAAACCTGATGGATTTTTTGTGACTAAACCTTCTAAAGAAGTTTGAGTAAGTACATTTCCATACTATTTCATGTTTTATAACTAATATAAAAATATATTTAAAAATAAATTACAAAAAATTATCCTTAAACCCAATAAAATAGAGTCATAAACATTGATCAAATGAGGATAATTGGGTGTTATTTTAACCCATGTTGTTTGCCCAAATTAATTAAATTTAAGGCTTGGTTGTTGTTATAATTTAGTTTTCATTATTATGTTTTTATCATAATGAATGAAAATTAAATGGTAAGTAAAAATTTATTAATTAAATAATATTATGATGATAAGTTAATTTAAAAAAATGATCTTAATATTATTTTATTAACAAGATAAAATTTGAGAAGCATGGAATGTGAACCCTTCACAATAATCATTGGTTTCATAGAAATATATAGTTGCAATCATTTTAGAGAAGGAGCATAATAGGTGTGTACAATGGATGTGTTCTGGGACTACACTATCACTAGTAATTTTTATATTGGCGTCATCATTTACTACTAAACCCAATGAGGATTATGGGAGTGCCATTGATATGGAGGCATAAAGATAAATATCAAGGTAGAATGAAAAAGTGAATGAATATGACTCTTTTTGGAAGCCACGAGGTCAGTGGCCTTTTTAAATAGACAATGAATTAGTTTATATGTGTTTAGAGGATAAAGAGTATGATCCCTGAGGAAATTTCCATCCTTATAGGTCATCCTAAAAAGGTAAATTCTAAATTCAAAAGATCATTCCCACATTTTTCAAGAAAAAATAAAACATCCAAAAATAAAAGCATATGACACTTTTATATTGATAACAAACACATTGAGTAATACCAACTTCATCATGTGTTTAATTTATTCAATGTATATTCATACATATCATAAATGAATTATGGTTTTTTTATCTATAGTTTCAAAATAATCTGTATTTATTTTCTCAGTTTTGTCTATGTGATAAGTGTTTTTAATGATACCAAATTCATTATAAACATGTTTTGGGGGGTCAAACCCATGAAAATTAAATAATATGGCCACGAAATCATATGATAATAACTATATCCTGATTTTTGAAATGTAGAAATTGACATCACATCATTCTCACTAATGGTTTTCCCAGGATTCCCATTATTTTTAGTGTTTTAAAACACGAATATGTTATTATAACAATAAAAATGATTCAAAATGACCCATTATTGATATAAAATCCTAGGACAACCACCGTAGAATTATATATGACATGTACACATAAATGTCATGTCAATATAACATGCAGTGTGATCAGAATGACTCAATAAATAGTTCTTAAAAATAACAATGTATTTAGAAAAGTTTGTCAGGGGGTCAAAACCATAAAAAGGACATCGGGTGGCCATGAAATCTAATAAAAATGGTTATAGATATATTTTTGAAATATAAGAATCAATAATATGTCATTCGGTGAAGTGGTTATATCAAGACTCTCGTAAATACATATTTAATGTTTTAAAACAATAAATGTGTGTGTCATAGTAAATACCATAGAAAAGTACCTCATATAGATGTAAAATATTTCTAAACCCACCACTGAATAATTTTTGACATGTTTGGGAAAAAATCACATCAATATGACCTGCTTTGTGATTAAAATGACTCAATAAAAAATATTTAATGATATAGAAGTCTTTAAAAATATGTGTATGGTGTCAAAACTAGGAAACCTATGTCAGATAGTAATGAAATTAAAGGAAAATGGTAACAATTTTATTTTTGAAATATTTCAACTGGTGACAGATCATTTTGAGTTTTAGTTTTCTTGACACACCCATAAACTTTTTTTATTGTTTTAAAATACCAAAACATGTATTTATGGTTACAACTAACGAAAAAAACCCATATTGACATTAAATAATGGAAAAACACTATTGAATTATTATTTTTTTCATTTGTGTCGACATAAAATCAATATGGTGGATGGTGTGCTCAGAATTACTCAATAAACTGTTTCTAAAGATCCCAAACTCCTTACCAAAGTGTGTTGGGGGTCAAATCATAGGAAAAAATATTTTATTGAGATGAAATCATAGGAAAAACCCTACATTGATTTTTGAAATATAGTAACTGACATCACATAATTTCAAGAAATAATTTCTATAGGATATTTATAAACATGATTTAATTGTTTTAAAACATGACAAACATTGTGTAATGGTTAAAACCCTAAAAAACCACATATTAATGAAATATCATGATTAAAACACATATGATATATTTGTGATGTTTAAAAGAAAAAAATATGTCAATCTGACGTGTGAAGTTTAATGCCTGGACCCCAGTTACCCAAAGTCATTGCATTATTTTATTACATTGGTATGATTACAAGGAATCATGTTCTGATGGACCGATCAGTTTAACAGTCTTATAAAAAAGATTACATACATGAAAGTTATGTTACATCACGAGATAAAAACAACAACAAAAAATTTTAACCTTTGAGAAAACCTATATCCATAAGCCAATCCCTTCAGGTCAACCATATAATACATATTCACATCTAGGGAAAAATAAAACATAGAAAGGGGTGAGCTCAGATGCTCAGTAAGGATAACAATATAGAAAAAACATCATAAATGAGTATAAACATTTAAGGAAATTTATAATACTAAAAAATAAACTTTTAAACATAAACTTCAGCATAATATCGATAATATGAATCAAATAATTCCATTTATTTATTCACATAGATATTATACTAGTCAAATAATCACATGCAATAACAATATCCAATTTTATAATGATGGAATGCATAATGACGAACATCATAACCACATAGTCAAGGTCTCATTCCAAAACTAAAAATAATTTTTTGTCAAGGCCTTGTACCCTGACACTAGTTTTCTAATGAGGCCTATCAAAGAATTGAGGTGCTATAGCCGGATCCACCTATCACTTACTATGCCTAATGCATTCCTCATATGAAATGTTTTAAACATAACATAAACATTCGTATTAAAACTATCATATGAAATTTAAATAATTTATCCGTAAACAATGAATGGTATAAAAATAACACATCCACAGTCAAACATATCACAAAGCCTTCAATACAATATAGAAGATTTGTATCATAATAAATCAACTTCAAAAAAGTATAAAATCCATTAAAGGTTCTTGACATATATAAAAAAAATTATTTGAGAGGAATATCTCTTCCTATTTTGAAATCATTTAAAATTCATTTAATTATAAAAGAAAACATTTATTTTGAGAATATTCTTATAATATTTTAATGGAAGCATAAAAGGTGTTATAATGGGGGATAATAACCACGCCTGCCGTATAAGTTACAAAAACATTCTTACCTTAATTTTTTGATAAGGTCATAAAGTACATTTTTTGGAAAATAATAGAATTATTCCCTTCAAACCATTTTATAAAAAGTCAAATAAGGTTATAAATGACATTATCCCATAGTCTAGTAAATAGTAACTTTTTTATATAGATTTTTAAGAAACACATATGTGGATGATAAAGAGTTCCTAGTAGATACTTACGTAAAAACAACCACAGATAATAAAAAGATTGTAAAATTAACCCTTACCTTGTATTTTTCTTTGGACTAGGGTACATTAACCTCCTTCATAATAGTTAAATCATTTTTATTAAATTATAAAATATATAAATACATAAATATGATATCATATATGATCTTTTAATATTGCTTTGTTAATAATATTTTAGTAGTATCATTGTTTCGGGTGTTAACTGATTCGATTTCCTTTATATGTTTGGTAACGTAAGTCATGTTTGTTTAGGATAGGATGTATTTGATTCATATCCAGAATGATATTATGTTCTTAAATATTATTTTTAATAATAAAATTAAAATTATCCTTGAATGATTACAATGGAGAATGAAGCTCATCGCGTTTGTGGAGACGGTAATCTGTACGTATGCCCGAACGCTACTTCCATTTCTTTATTTTAAAAGGAATGAAAACAAAATGATACATAATTAAATTATTATTAATTTATAATATACTATTTTATATATGTTAAATAATTTCATGAACACCATCTTTTATACATTCCATATATATTATGAACGAGTCATATCACTTTGAGGGGGCGGTAGTCCGCACTTCCTCAAATTAAATTATCTTATATATACAACATTAAAGGAGTAAAAGAATGTTAAAAAAGAGAATTAAATAAGTTTATAGATAAAATAAATATCATAAAAATCATATATAATTTCATTGTCATCATAATATCCACCATAAGAGGTGGTAGTAGAATATTGAACAATCATCGTTTCGTGAGGCAGTAGTTCACCGTCCATAGAAACATTATGTTCTATACCCATTAGATGGAGTTGTGTGTAAGGTTATTTCAAATAAATCTCATAAACAAACCTAATATATTGAGTATATTGGAATTTTTATAAAATAAAGAAATAATGGGAGTTCATGGGGTTGGAGAAGTAAAATAAAATAGAAGAACTTAAGAGGAGATGTTACCTTTAAATCACGTAACTCCCTTTAGATTGAACCAGAAGGTTTTTTTGATGTTTCTTATGCCTATGGTAAGGCTTCTAGAAGTAAGAGAGGGATATAGGGCATTTAATTGGGCAGAGGTTGGATGAGACAAGGGGCTTCATAGGTGTGAGAAATGGGTTAGAGATGAGGGATTTTTATAAGGGGGAGGAGGGGCTCTTTAGGAATGTTTGAATATATTATTTTATCATATAGTGATTTTTGGTTTCTAAAGGTCAAAAACTCATTAAAGTAAAATATTGGTTGACTCATTTTCTAAATAAAATAATTAAATATAAATTTCATAAGTTTTGTATATTGATTTATTTTTTATAATCCCATTTATTTAAATCATTCATTAATGAGGTAAACACTACATCATTATTGTCTCATAAATAATTTTATTTATTTATGTCTAAAAATTATTAAAAAATTACCATGATTTAGGAAAACATTTTACCTTCCAAAATAATACTTATAGTCTAAGAGAGAACTTATATAACCCCATGTAATGTTTTTTACTAAAAGATATATGTTTTTGTCATTTTTTCATTAATTAAATTAATTAATATAAAGTGTCATTATCAATATCAGGTGGCTCCATGGGGTCCCAAAATCCACCCACAGATGCCCATGGTGATAGTTATATCAACAAATATTAATATTACACATATTAGGGTAATTTAATATTATTATAATAATATATTTTACCCTAATTTACCAAATTTACACTTTAAACATGGAAAATAAAATATTTACTGAAGTAAATATTCATAATGTGTAAAAATAAAAGATACATATTTAATCAATTTGGAACTCCTGATTCCAAATATTGAATCCAATTTTCCAAATTCAAAACACATAATTGGAATAAATTAGTTTAAAATTAATTCTCGTTGTCAAAACAAGAAGTTTGTTTTTAACAAATAATAACTATCAAAATATTGATAGTTGTTTATGTCCAGTTTAAATGGAAAATGACATCCGATGACTTAAATTATATTAAATGATAAAAATATAATCTAATGATACAATAAAAACACTCAAATTTATAACTTAACAGAATAAATTATTTTGATTAAAAAGTTGTTTTCAATTAAAATTTAGTATTTTTCATTATTCATCAAAATATGAAAGTTTTCAGAAAATAAAAAAAATTATCCAAACTAAATTTTAATGGCCTTCTTCGAAAGAATAATTTAATTTCATTAAATTTAATATATAAAAGTGTGAAATAATGGTTTTAAGAAATTGTCACCATTAAAAGGCGGTGAAATTTCATTTTTTGAAAAATACTTCTTTTATCTAGAAAAGTGAATTTGTTCTTATATTATGTATAAGAAACACATAATATTGATTCTAAAATTATATTGACTATATAAAATTCAAAATTCAGTTAATACTATTAATAACTGCTTTTTGAACAGCTAGTTTGGTAATTCGTGGTGTGGTGGAACTCGGTGTTTCGTGTGTCGCAAGTTATTGAATTAATTTGAAGAGATAACGTACTATGAAATATTGGGGTGTTACATTCTCCCCTCCTTCAAAAAATTTCGTCCTCACAATTTGAAATTTTTCTTTGAAAATAAAAGGTTAAAAATAGTAAAATACCTTTGCGGAAAACCTATATTGGAAATTGGGTTAATGAAATTTAGTATTAATAAGAGGGAAAGAGAAATGAAAAATTCTCCACCAAATTATAATCTCAATTAGGAAAAAAATTGGTTAAAATTAGAGACACATAATTGGAGGGAAAATGTAAATATTTATAGGGAGTGATCGATGTTATCAATCACAAACATTTGTAAAATTGAGGGCCTCAAACCCATCAATCTATGATGATTTAAAATATCATCGGTTCATCAAAAATAAGGTATTTGGATAACACATTTTCGTTTTTAAGATCCCTTCTCTAAAGTTTAAGAATTAATAAATTCATAGAATAAGAGGAAAAAATATAATTGAAATGTAGAGTTTCATCCTTCAACTAATTCCTACCACAGACTCATCATTCGATCCAAAAGATAATAGAAATCAAAAATATTCTATTTATCCAAATCGTATAGGGTTACAAAAATAATGAATTTATAATTCATTTGTAATAATATTTAAAAATAACTAAATTATACAAACAAGGACATCACATAGGCCAATGGTAGGTGATGTACCATTGTCACCTTTTGGTTGTGGGTTCAAGTCTCGCGGCCTTGTCGGACGCGATGAGTTATCGCCCAACCTCCAAGTGGTCTTTTTTATTTCAATCCAAAAATAATCATAAAAAATTATCTAACCGTAATTATAGTATCCAATGTCAATATTAATATTATTCAAACCTTTAGACTTATCCACAATACTTCTGTCAGAACTGAGAGTCCAAAATTTATAAGTAAGGTAACATAATATACATGTGAATTCCTTCATCCTGTAATCTCCTAAAATGTGGTAATAAAATGAATTGCCAAAAAACCATATTTGAATAGGTATTCACTTCCTTATTCCTTCTATAAATCAATTAATACAAGATATACTCATTAAATCAAAAAATTTATAATCACCAACAATGATGGAAGAAAAAAACATTAATTAGTTCCAAGGTAGTCAACAATATCCAATATAATTTATCCAAATAAATCATCTCTTATTCAAAAAACAATACCATAGTATCAGGACCATATTAAAGTTTATATTTCCTTCTGTAATGAATTTTCCAAAAATTTTAACTTCTTATTGAGTCACATTTCTTGGTACCTCACATTCTAAAATCATTAATGATGTAGTACTACAGTAAAATCCATTTATACTCTATTATTATTATAACCAGTACATCATAGATAAAATACTCAAAGAAAATAATTATTTAATATCAACATAATAACACTAGCCATTACTCTTCATCTGTCATAATATCATAACATGATTATTATCCAACAATATCATTTGTGTTATACTCTGATGATTGGGACATTGATTCATGTAGTGGACCAACTCTTGCAGATGAATCATTTTACATTTAAAGAATTTTTCTTACCCTTCACATCACTAACTTGGTGTCCTTTCTCTCCACACTTATAACAAACTCCCATTCCTTTCATGCATTTACCAAGGTGATTATTTCCATAGTTATCACATGGGGTGAAATCCTTCTTTCCCTTATTCCCTTTATTCATCTTTCTCTATACCATCCTTCTCTTCTCTAGATTCCCTTCAAAGCCATAGGACTCAGAGAATTCATTACATATCTTATTAACACATGATACTATTTCTTCACGTGATGATAATACATGGGAGACTATTTATTTTCAAAATGTTGTCTTAATACCATGATATATATGATCCTCTTTACTCTTTAGATCATGCGTACTGCTAGAGTTCTCATTCCATCTTCTGGGTGACATTCTTATTCAGTGGAATACACTATGTTAGTTTATGAATCGCAATGCATAATTCCAAAGTTGTAAAATAGTGAACGTAAATTGAAAATATTATGCAAATAATATACAATCATAAAAATTGTTCTCTTTGAGGAATTATTTCCTCTCAAATCCTTCATAATAGCTTTTAAATAAAATGTGAATTATCTTAAGAATATCCCCTGGGAGAGTTGTAACCATGAGTGCAGCAAGGCCTGTTGTCGTGTACCACGATACCCTAGGTCAAGGCCGAAACTGCTTGTCATAATTTTCACTCCTAGGTACATCTGTGCCAGAGAAACCTCTACCTAGACGTATCTAGACAGGGTTTTATTTCTTGGAAAATTCACAAAATCTCTACATTACCAAAATGCTAGGCAGTTCTTCTATACAAATCCTCAAATTATATCTTACGGTAATGTTATATAATCTGAGTTTATCTAATTCTTGTTTCCATGGTTTGTACAAAACTTCCTCAGATACCAACTGCAATGCCTCGACTCCAGTTATCCAGAGTAAGCACATTATTTTAATACATTGGCCTGATTATAAGGAATCAAGTCCCTAAATACTGATCAGTTTAGCAGTCTTAGAAGATAGATTACATACATGAACGTTACATTACATCATGAGATAAAATCAATAACAAAATTTTGTTCCCTTTGAACACACTTATATCCATTAGCCTATCCTTATAGGTAAACCATAAAATACTTCTTCACATCCTGGAAAAAATAAAACATAGAAATGGGTGAGCTTTGATACTCAGTAAGGATAATAATATATCAGAAACATCATAAATAATCATAAACATTTAATCCAATGTATTATACTAAAACATAATATTTTTAATCATAAACATTAGCATAATATGTAAAATATAAATCGAATAATTCCATTTACTTAATCACAGGGATATTATACTAGTCAAAAAATCACATGCAATAACAATGGCCAATTTCATAATTATGGAATACATAATGCCAGACATCATATCCACATAATAAAGGCCTCGTTCCATGAATATGAATAATATTTTTTTCAGGCCATGTTCTAAGACAGTAGTTTGTCTCATGAGACCTATAGATCAATCGAGGAGCTGTAGTGGGATCCCCCATCACTTACTAAGTCCAAATAAATCCTCAAATGAAAAGGTTTAAACATAACATAAACATTTGTATTAAAACTAGCATATGAAATATAAATACTTTATCCATAAAAAATGAATGGTATAAATAGAACACATCCACAGTAAGACATATCACAAAAACATGAATACAATATGGAATATTTGTATCATAAAAAATCAACTTCAAACAAATATAAAAGCCTTTAAAAGATGTTGACATAGATTAAATAAAAAATATTTGAGAAACATTTCTCTTTAAATTTTAAAATATTTAAAGGTATTGTAATTTTAAAAGAAAACATTTATTTTGAAAATATTATTATAACATATTAAGGGAAGCTTTAAAGGTGTTATAACAGAGGAGAATAACCGCACTCGCCGTATAAGTTAATAAATTATTCTTACCTTAATTTGTTGAAAATGTCATAAAGTACTTTGTTTGGAAAATAACGGAAAGATTCCTTTCGAACAATTTTATAAAAGGTAAAACAAGGGTATAAATGAATTTATCCCATAATATAGTAAATAGAAATAATGTTTTGAAATACATTTTTATGAAACACAGAAGTGGATGTTAAAGATATCCTAGTAGATACTAACGTAAAAACAACCTCGGATAATAAAGAGATTGTGAAATTAACCCTTACGTTGTACTTTTACATGATTGAGGGTACGTTAACCTCCTATATAATATTTAAATCATTGTTATTAAATTATACAGGATATAAATACATAAATATGATATGATATATGATCTTCTAATATTTCTTTGTTAATAATATTTTAGTAGTATCATTGTTTCGGGTGTTAACAGATTCGTTTTCCTTTATATGTTTTGTAACATAATTCATGTTTGTTAAGGATAGGATGTATTTGATTAATATCTAGAATGATATTATGTTCTTAAATATTATTTTAAATAATAAAATGAAAATTATTCTTTAATTGTTACGATTGGGAATGAATCTCTTCACATTCGTGGAGATGGTAATCCATACGTACGCACGAATGCTACTTCCATTTTTTTATTTTAAAAGGAATGAAAACCAAATGATATATAGGTATATTATTATTATAGTATAATATAATATTTTTTATATATTACATATGTTCATTAACACCATGCTTTATACGTTCCTTGTGTGGTATGTATGAGTCATATCACTTTCAGAGGGTGGTAGTCTGCACTTTCTCAAATAAAATTATCATATATACACAACAAGAAAAGAATAAAGGTATGAAATAAAAGAGAATTAAGGAAGCTTATAGATGAAATAAATATCATAAATATAATATTTAATTATAGTTTCATCATAATGTCATCCATAATATGTGGTAGTAGAAGATTGAAGATTCATCGTTTCGTGAGGCAACAGTTCGCTGTCCAGAGAACCATTATGTTCTATACCAATTAGATAGAGGTGTGTGTAAGTTTAGTTAAAATACATCTCATAAAAAACAACAACGTATATTGAAAATAATTTATTTGTTATAAAATAAAGGAATAAAGGGATTTTAGGGGGGGTGGATAAGTAAAATAAAACAAAAGAACTTAAGAGGAGATGTTACCTTCAAATCGGGTAAATCCCTTTGGTTTTAACCAAAAGGCCTCCGTGAAGTGCCTTATGCCTAAGTTAAGGAATATATGAGGAATAGAGGGATTTAAGGGGATTAATTTGGTAGAGTTTGGATGTACCATGGGGCTTGAGATGTGAGATAAAAGGGTTAGAAGCGAGGGCTTTTTATAAGGGGCAGGAGGGTCTCTTTTATAATATTTGAAAATATTATTTCATTATATAATGATTTTAGGTTTCTAAAGGTCTAAAACTAATTAAAGTTTAATATAAGATGAAAAATGTTCGATATAAAATCATTCAATAATAATTTTATAGGTTTTGTATTTTGTTTTAATTTGTATAATCTCATTTATTTAAATCATTCATTAATGAGGTAAACACTACATCATTATTGTGTCATAAATAAATTTTTTTATTTGCTATCTAAAAATTATACCAAATAAAATGATGTAAGAAATAGGTTTAGATTTTAAATGAATATTTATAGTTGAATAGAAATCTTATATAACCCCATTTAAAAATTTCTTTACTAAAAATATATTTTTATGTCATTTTTTTCTTTACTTTAAATTAATTAATATAATGTATCATTTTCACTCTCAGGAGGCTTCATGGGGTCCCAAAATCAACCCACGGATGCCCATGGTCGGACATGTATCATCCAATAGGAATAGGACGTATATTAGGGTAATTTAATATTATTATAATAATATTTGTTTACCCTTTTTTACTATATTTACCATTTAACCATGGTAAATAAAATATTTACTAATGTAAATATTCCTTCTGTCTAAAAACAAAATTTACCTATTTACACAATTTGGACCTCCTGGTTCAAAATATGGAATCTATTTTTTCAAATTCAAAACAGAGAAGTGGCATAAATTAATTTAAAATTAATTATAGTGGTCAAAATAAAAAGTGTGTTTTTAAGAAATAATAACTATCAAAATATTGACACTTGATTACATCCTGTTTAAATGTGAAATTACATCCAATGACCTAAATTATATTAAATAATAAAATTATAATCTAATTATACATTCAAACCACTCAAATTTATAATGTAACACTATAAATTATTTCGATTAAAAAAGTTGTTATCAATTAAAATTTAGTATTTTTCATTATTCATCAAGGAATGGATGTTTTCAGATAAGTACAAAAAATTTATCCAAACTTAATTTTTATGCCCTAATTCAAAAGAATAATTTAATTTCATTCAATTTAGTATATAAAAATGTCAAATATCTCTTTTAAAAAAGGTTCATCACTAAAAGGAGGTAAAATGGCCTTTTAAAAAAATACTTCTTTTATATAAAAAATGAATTTGTTCTTTTATGATGTCTAAGAAACATATAATATGGATTATAAAATTATATTGAGTATATAAAATTAAAAATTTAGTAAATAATATTCATAAACACTTTTTGAACGGCATGTTTGGTAAGTCGTGATGCGCTCGAACTCGGTGATGTGTGTGTCACAAGTTATTGAATTACTTTGAATAACTAACGTACTATTAAATCTTGGGGTCTTATATGTAGTTCCTAGAATGACTCAATAAAAATATTTTAATGATACCAATTTCTTGAGAAACATTTTCAAGGGGTAAAAACTAAGAAAAAATTCCAAATAGACATGAAATCATAGGTAAATTACCATATATTTATTTTTTAATTGTAGGAACCAATGGAACATAATTCGATTTAATGCTTTTTTTGGGATTCCTGCAAATGTTTTTTTTTCTGATTCAAAACCCTAATGCATTCATGTAATAGTACAAACCATATAAAACGACATCATATTGATGTGAAATCAATTGAAAACTACCATTGAATTATATGTAAAGTCTTGTTGTAGAAAATAAATCAATCTGAGAGGCAGTGTGCTAGGAATGACTTAATAAACATTTTTTAAAGAATCCAAGATCATTAAAAATGTGTTCCATGGGGTGAAAACGAGGAAATAAATATTTAAGGGACACAAAATTTGAGGTAAATGACTATAGGTTGATTTCTGAAATATAAGAACCCCTAAAAAATCACCATGAGTAATGGTTTTACAGGTATTCCCGTAAAATCGTGTTTAGTGTTTCAAATCATTAAGAATTACATGTAATGATAAACACCATAGAAATTGAGATTAAAATTCTGTAAAATTAGGTTAATATCACCATTAAATTATTTATGACATGTACGCGCTGAAAAAACATGCATCTGACATGCGATGTTCTAAAAATGACTCAATAAACAATTTTTAAATATACAAAAGTTTTTAAAAATGTGTTTAAGGGGGTAAATACTCGGAAAAATTGTCATAGTAAAATTAAATAAGAGTAAAATGATGGTGAATTTATTTTTGAAATGTATGAACATGAGACACGTCATTCAGAGTAACAGTTTTCCCAGAATGCCCATAAAAGTGTTTTTTATGGTTTCAAAACACTTAAACGTCCTTATAATAGTCAACACAATAAAAAGTGGCCACATATTGACATTAAATCATTAAAAAATAAATTTTTAGTTATTTTTAACTTTAGTTATAGAAAATACATTAATCTGACCTGTGGTATGCTTGGAATGACCCAATAAACAATTTTTAATGATAAAAATGCCTCTAAAAACATCTATCAGGGGTTAAAAACTAGGAAAATTACTTTTTATGGCCATAAAATTAGATGAAACCATCTATATAATTATTTTTGAAATGTTGGAACAAAAGACACATCATTCCGAGAAATAGTTTGAATACAATGTCTATAGATGTGTTTTTAGAGCTTTAAATGACTAAAACATGCATATAAGGGTCAAAATCATATATAAGGAACTCCTATTAACATGTAATAATAATAAAACCATTTCATTTTTTTAAAATATAGGTCATGATTCTATTTAAAATAATTTAAAAAATATATTTTTTAAATTTCAAGCACATCGCTCGATAATTTAAAAATTGATTAAATTGTTATATATTTATCACTTCTTAGTTTCAAGTATTTATTCATATATTAAATAGTTAATTTTGTTAATTTGTTATGGATAATATACTATTTTTTGTTAAAATTTATACTATTTTATTAATAAAATAACAAATATTATCTACGTCATTTTGAATATATCATGTGTATATTCACTTTCAAAATTGTTTTGTTAAATGTTCTAGTATTTGTTATAGGTGATATATGATGACAACAAACATGAGGTTTTCCATTTTGATCCAATACGTTCTATGGATTTAATTCCTGATGGTTCTTAAATTGTTTGGATTGTTTAATTATTATCAATGATTATACTATATTTTTGATTTAGTACGTTCAGTTTTAATTTTTTCATTTTTTGTTCCAATTGATGAGATGATATGGAGGTAGATTGATGTATTTTATGTCCTGAGATGGATATATATTGATCATGAATTATTATTGTAGGACATATTTTATATGTACATATTTATGACTGAGAAAAGTGTTGACTATGGTCATAACTATTGTAGAAAATGTTTTTTTCATGTTGGTTGTTTTCACTTTAACGTCGGTTAGCACGCATAATTATTGAAGGAGTTATTTTATATAAATGTTTTAGGGTTTTATATACAAATGATGTTGTAGATGAATTATTGGATACTTTTTTCATGTTTTTTATTAGATAACTGACACAAAAAACAAATTAAGATTATTTTTTCACACCAGTTATCAGATAAAAAAAATCAAAACCCACTTCTTTTAATAATAAATATTCAATCCTCCTATCCACTGTATCAAATAAAAGTAAATAAGTAGAAAAAATAAGATGAAAAAAGATAAAATAGTAGTATAAAACCCAGTAAAACACATCTAGAATTAAAACATTCAATATTAAAATATATAGTGAAAATAATATAAAATCCAATCACACCTGTAAAATTATTTTCCAATTCAGTTTTGAAATTTTCTTAGACCCTATTAACTATAATTCCATGTTATTTAAAAAATATTCAAATTAAAATCAAGTCAATTAACATGTAATAGGAATAAAACTAATGAAATAATAAAGAAAATTTTAGTAAGAAACATAACCTATTAAAACATCATAATTATCCGAGTAGAAATTATTTCATACATAAATACTAAAGCATAATATCCATATTATTTTACACCTTCTTATTTATGATGACAGTGTTTAAAAGGGGTTTTTCAATTTAAATTAACATTATTATGTAATATTCCCAAAAGTTACTAATTTAAAAAAAATCTCTATTTTTTCTACATATTTGATCATGGAACTCTTATTTCTTATGGTCTCGTAAAATATATTTCACACCCTATTTGAATGTATTGAGTAAAAGAAAATTAAAATTAATTATAATATAATAAAATATTAAAAAATAAAACATACTTGTCTAATTCATTAATAAAATTATTTTTCACTTCAACATATATAGTGGATATCAAATAATGTGCCTTCTACCTTGGAAATAACACCTTACATCCAATAGCCACTAATATAAAAAATTAATGTAATTAGTTATTTTATTAATGGTTTTATAAAATTTTTTGATATATATGTTTCATACTTTTGAAGATAAGGAAACATCCAGCACTATATAATTTTATTCTTTTATAAGGATTTATCAATATAAATAGTTCATTTTTTGAGTCATTATCATTGATAAATGTAAAATAAAATGTGGATCCATTAATCCATATACATTTATCTAATCATGCTTCTAAAAAATTTTATAATGATACATAATAAAAAACCAACATAAGTATTCAGTTTTCAATAAATTAAGCATAAATTATGATTTATGATAAGACATACAAGGAAAAACATGCATCATTTTGATTATCTCTATCTACATTCTCCATGATATTGTATTCAAAAAGCACCAAAATCATTTCATGCCCAAAAACACCTGATTCAATTCAAATCTCATAAACATCCTATAACAAATTTGAATATGTTTCCAATCAATGAAGACTACAATAATTTTTATCAGTAGTCACCACACTTTTTATTTTTTATTGTCTATAAAACATTTATTTACATTTAATGTAATCATGTAAAAAATTGATAAATATTTAAATATTAAAATTATAAAAAAAATTCAACCAAAATGAAATAAAAGTTTAAACATAAACATACCTTCTCCGTAATATTTAAAAAAGTCTATATATACATCCAAAAAAGGGGTCAATAATTTTTCAATCTATACTCACCTCATCTGTATGTAACAATACTATTATTGATATTTATATAATATCATATACAAGGACCCTATGATTATTTACCCATATATATTTACAATGAATGGTATCTATGATATAAAATATCATCCCACGTGAAGAAATATGTTTTTTGGGATCATCAAAATATAACTAATAATAAGTAGGATATTTTGGAGGTGGGTGTGTAGAAGTAGGATAAGAAGGAGGAGGGTCCATAGGTAGAGGTGGAGGAGTTAGACTTATTAGTAGAGGTGGAGGAGAGGGATTAGTAATCTGAAGCTATATTTGAATATCTGTAAACATAGAATATAATGAAGTTTTAACCATATCCTCTATCATTACACAAATATCATAACCTTCAGATTCCAAATATTCTACTTTTTTAGAAACATCCACCATTGAAGATTCTACACAATGTGGAAATTATTTTTTCAAAAATATACCTATCGAGGATCCTAGTACATGAACTGAGTGTTCCAAACTTCCCAATGTTGTAGGTAAAATTTCCTTCCCACCCTTAGCAATAAATACTCTCATTGTGCTTTACTTCTTTGTAGAATCCTATATGAAATATTTTACAAAATCCATAATAAATCCCAACTAATAAAGAATTGATTTAACATAAATAAATAAATAAAGAAAACATTGTCTAATCCACTCAACTAAAACCTTCGACTCATCCATAATATATTGTTCTTTTTTTCTCATCCGATACCTCATCCATTTTCATGTCTAGTTGGTATAAGGATTATAATCCTCTATAGAGGCTGAAGACTCAACTCTCAGTTATTGAACATTTCCACACATAATTTTTTATTTAAATAACTTATAACCTCCATGAGATAATCTATGAAGTTATACAATTCAAGATTGGATCTCCGGATGAAAGCTCCTAAATTGCTGTAAATTATATGTAATGAAATAATTTAAAAATCATTAATTTAAAAAACTTAAAAAATGTAACATTGGAATTACCAAAAATTACTCTCATATTCTACTTTAAAAAAATTTCTAACATGTATATTCACCTATAAATGGATACATATTACAAATAATTATGATGTTTCCTTTGCCCGAAAATGAAATTTGATGTGAGGGTTTATTTAAAATCCCTCCATCTCCTAGCAGCCACTATTATAAATTTTCTCGCCACTCCTCTAATATCAAGTATAGCATATTTAATTTGATTATAATGGTGAAAACATATATTACTATTAATATTTTAGGATATGTAAAATAATAAAAAATGGACTTATCAAAATCATATCCCACAAATGAGCTGTTGTTAATTTTTCAACACTTCTCCAATCATTAATCAAAACACTACAATTTCTTTTATCCTCAACAACTATTAAAGTCTTGAAATATTTTGAATTTGACCACTTGAAATACCATTATAATAAAAATCTAGTAGAATCCTTTGGTCCTAGGAACATGAAACTGATAAATTTGTAAAATGTGTGTTTCCACAATTAGCAACCACTAAACACTTCTTTATCCCAGTGGGAGTGGAGGACTCTGGTCAAGTGGTATGATGCTCATCAATAGGAATGTGTGTATGTAACTCCCTAGGGATATTAGTATGTTCATATCCAAAATTATGTGGTAGATCAGTTGATTAATCATTCATTAACATAAAAATCAAATAAATGAAAAATTAGTACATAAATATACAAAGTAAACTATTAAAAAATATTGTATATAACAAATGAAAAACTATCAAATAAAAAATTATACAAAAATAATCAAAAATAATTTTTATTTGTATTTTTATATTAAACTAAAATGAAAACAACATTAATGATATATTAATTGACATATAAAGAAATGAAAAAAAAAATCCAAAAAAATATGTCAATGGTAAAAATGATCCAGCCAAATAAATATTTTAATACACAAAAAACATTATTTTTAAATATATTATTATAAAATAATTTTTTTTATTTAACATATTATATTTAAAATAATTTATTTTTAACAAAATAAATTAATAGATATGTTATGTAAGGGTAAACATGGAATGATAAACAAAAATAAACTTAGTAAAATATATAATTTACCTTATTAGTTATAATACATGTTTTAATAAATGAAATGATATTAAAATATCAACAAATTTATGAAAATTGAAAAATTAAATGAGAAATAAATATATGTAACCCATAATAATAATAATTTATTAAAATGTTATTTTTTCAAATTCCATTGTCATGATCATTCTATATGGAATGAACCATGTTTACAATGTGATCATCACTCTTGTCTATTAATCTATATGTGGATGTAGGGATATCACATAAAGCAGCATCTTAATCATGTTTATCATCACCAACATTCTGTTTCTCCTTATAAATCAATAGACCTATTCATATAGGATTGACCAAGAAAATAGAATTTTTGTCCTTCATGTGTTTCTATTATTAAATGATCAGTAATGTATTGCAATATATTCAGATTTATATTTTCATTCCAAATTCCTCATTTATAACTTTATAATAAACTGATAAATCATTCGATGTTAAATATTGGAACATGAAATTTAATTTAATAAACCTACCATATTTATGCAATGACATAATAATATAAAATTGATGTGGTGATTATTTTTTTTCTTTGGCAGTCAAAAAATTAATTTTTTTTATGAACCCCAAAACAATATTATTCCTTACCATAGTTCTATTATCCTGGTCATTCATATGAAATTAATATCCATTAATGTCATAGCTGGACCTTGTTATCCAATTTTAATATAGATCACTCACTGACTATCTCAATGTATCAGATGCATCTAATGTACCAATAACATTCTCTTTAAACCATGGGAAAAACTTTTGATCATTCAAAATCTACATATATTTATTCTTTGGATAACATTGCTTCAAAACATTAATAAGAAATGTTATATATAGTTGAGATTCATATATGTTATTCAATATGTATAAATATACCTTCTTAATCTGTTCACATATCAACAATTTGTCTTTCAATCCACTGATCATATTTTCCCTCATTATTAACTCATTCATAGAGAGATGTTGGAAAACCAATGTGATCCACTTTATAAAAGTTTCCCATACAAAACATTGTGACCCCATCAAAAATATACTTCTCAACAATGGAGGATTAATGTTGTTATTAATTATTAACTTATGAATTTAATATCATTATATACCATTCAAAATCAAAGATCAAGTGTAGATATAAGGGTCCAAAAATATTTATTTCTTGCAACAAATGAACTATTAAATACATTATGATATCAAAAAAAGATGGATGAAAATACATTTCCAATTGACAAATAATATAAATTTTTTTTCTCAAATATTTTCAAATTATTCAAATCAGTCACCTTATTACATATCGATTTGAGAAAATAATAATTCTCCATGATAGTTATTTGGACACAGATGGGAAAAATTCCATGTAATGAAACTTGTAGAAGTTTTTCCATCATGACATGAAAATTGTGAGATTTCATACCTATCAACTGCAAATCTATTAAAGATATAAAATTTATTACATTTTAAGAATAACCCTATGGAACATTTATATCATGAAGACACTAAAAACCCATATTTTCACCCTCTTAGATAATGTATAAAAATACAGGGGGATGAATGTTCCCCTTCGAAGTAGAGTGGGAGCCAACTGGAAAAAGTATTTTTATTGAGAGTAAGCCCAGCATTACATTCAACCCATCTTTAGTATTTACTTTAATATTTAACAATGTCCTAATAATGTTTTCAAATATACTATTCTCCATGTGAATGAAATCAATTTTATGTTTGGACTCATAATATCTCCAATATGATGGCTCAAAAAATATTGGCATTTTTCTTCCAAATATTTCTATAATTACCATATTAATGTGTCTTTCTGAATGTCACATTAATGTATTTCACCCTCTCAAAGTATTTATTAGTGGATAAATAATTTAGAGCAATATCAATTTCATGTGATAAATTGAATGCATTTTTTCAATCTTGTATTTGGGTGATAAACAGACAAAAACATTCAATGGCCCATGTTAATTTGTTTCTCCCATTATGAAATTTATAATAAGAAGTACGTTGTTCACAAAATGGATTATCTTTATACACCTCAACATTGTGTCCAATGAAATATATATAATGGTATTTCATTATAGTGAATATAATAATTGAATTAAGTTTAAAATAATACATTTTATCGGAGTCATACAACATAATACCATCCGCCCATAAAAGATTAAAATCATCAATTTATGGTGAAAAGAAAAAAAATAAAATTCAGGATGTTTTGGTCTAGAGCTCATTGAACTAAACATGATATATTTTCACATCATAAAAAATTTATTAGATAATTTATAAACTACTAATAAAACCATCCATGAACTATGTGTGCCACTAAGGCTATTATATGGACTCATTCCATCCATGCGTTTTCCAAGTTTAAGATTTCAAATTGCATTTCCAAATATAGAAAACTACTGCTCAATTTCCTTCCTTTTTGGTCAATCTGTTGGATGCCATAATTTTCTACCACATATCTTCTCATCCTCATGACATCCTAATCTTTTTTGATTATGTGAATTTTCAAATAATCAATTAAAATGAGGAATTATAGGAATTTGCAAAAATTACTTGGTTTTGGGATCTGTAAATAAAAAATCATCCCATGTTTTTTATTTGATCTTATACTGAGACCTCCCACATTTAGGACACCATGATATAAATTGGTATTTCTTCCCATACAACATATTGTCATTTCTGTAGAAATTTATTTTTTAATACCCTAATCCCATCGAGCATAATATTTTCTATTTTTAATAATTTGAATCTATAATATCATTATATTTTGAAAGAATATCATTAAACAATTATTGAAAATCTGTAAGACTCTTATTAGTCCATCCATGTTTCACCTTCAATTAGCCAGTCTTAAAACCGTCGATAAACCATAAATTCCATACAGCAAAAATATAATGTTTTTTTAGAATCACCATATCAATGCTCAAATGTTGGTTTATTCTCAATTTCCTTTAATTTAATATCACAAATCATTTCATCCATTTCATTTGAGTTATCATCTTGAAAATAATCATCATCAATAGATCTGAAACACTTATAAGTTTCACCATACCAAATCTAATGGCTATAAATCCGATTAATGTGTAGAAAAGTTATATTATATTTTATCTCTCTACATTTTTACTTCTTCATATTTAATTATTTTAGGCTTGGATGGAAATAAATTCCATTTTTTAGAACATTTTTTTAGATAATTCTAAAAAAGCATCAATATCTTCCTCATATTAATAACTAATTCAATGTTACACAATCTAACTTCGACTCATTATTATTTATATAAAACAAAAAAAACAAATAACATTTCAAAATAAATTTTTTGGGATAAAAGCCATTAATAAGGGGAAATATTAAATTTTTCAATTAAAATCAAGAAGAAAGACTTCTAGTATAATTCATTGGTAAAATAATTCAATGATTTTCAATAATAGTTAATATAATGTTTAGAAAGTTAATAATATTTGAGATGAAATTTAATGATATTTGGAATTATTATATAATAATCACATATAAGATAAATTGAATTTATATCAATGATGTTATAATTTAGAAGAAACAAAAATTTTATTTTTTTTAAAACATGTTCATTTTAAAAGTATAATTATAGATTCTAATAAATAAAGGAATATTAGTTTAAATATTATTGGTATAACATAAAAATAATTTATGGATTTAGTTTACAATAGAAAATATAGATAGAAAATTCTATCATTTTCCATTTTATTATAATGTAAATTAGATGAAATGTGAAATTGAATATTATTAACTAGAATCCACTTCAATATCTTGGATAAGGGACTCACTTACTAATGTTTTCTTCCATTACATGAGTAGAATATCATTTTTCTGGTAATAAATAGTGACTTCATCCTGTGGTTCATAGAAAAGTCTATTTTCCCTTGTGATTTGGTTGAGGGAGTAGTTATTTTTATTTTTTGAATTTTTAATGAAGTGATCATTTGTTTCAATATTAAATGGGGATAGGTACTCATTGTTATTTATGTGGGGATATTGAATCATGTAATACTATCATATATAAACCATTAAATTCTAGTGCTTTGGTATAATATGTGTAGTGTCAGACAGTTCTTTTAGTTGGATGCAGTATAATTTTTTTAGAATCAATTATTAGTGTTTGTATTTAGAATATTGGGATAGGTTGATCACATAAAATAAGTGAATTAATTGATGTATTTTAACTAATTTTTTAATATTATATGGACTATTGTGAAGTCAATATTTTTAATTTAATTCCCTATGATAACCTTGAACGATAAAAATTATTCTTAAAATTAGCATATAGTTCATAGAATTATTTAGATAAGAATATAAAGGTTTATACATTAACCCAAATATGAACTAGGATATCAATAATAATCATATTTCATTCATAAAAGGAATATTAATTCATGAATAATTGTGTAATTGTTTCCAATTATCCATGTATTCAACAAGTATCTAGATATTTCACAAACCCGTGACTTATCTAATTATGTTACTGAATGTTAATTTGAACAAAATGATTCAGGTAATTCTCTCAGTCACCATTAATTATCATTGTATCACAATATAAAAATGATATGATAAGAAACAAATTTAATGCTCTTATTTAGTATTCACCAATAATTTCAACATTATATTGAAAATAACTCATAATATGCGGACTTTATATTTAAATTATTACTTTTCTAGAAAAGGATATTCACACATCATAATAAAAGTGTTGATATTCATATGCACTACTTATATGATATTTTATATTTAACTGTATAAAAATTATAGTGATGGTATATATTATATTTTAAGATTACTATGTCACTAATAAATACATAACACTAACTAAAATTTATCCATATACATGTAAATGCATACATAAATAATGAATGAATCACAAAAAACATCCCAATAAGTAACATTTAGAGATTCAATGTAGAGATTTTAGATGTGGTACAATATAAAAATCTTTGAAATAATTCATTGAAAATGCATTTCTATATAGTTGAAACAACAAAACAATAAGACATTAGGATTAAAATTATGATCTAAAATAAAAAATTAATATATAATGCATTCCACACATCATTATTGTTATGTAAACACATACCTATGGTAAATAAATATGGAAATGTGAGATTTGTGATAAACATATTTATATTTGAATGCACAATGATGTGGCTGACAAATATTGAGGGTAAATGAATATTGTAATGAGAGATTTGAGTCATTGGAATCAACATAAATAAATAGTCAGGTCCTCTTCATCGTTGAATGAATGAAATAGAGGATTGATATGTGAGGCTTATATGAGAGACCAGCATATTGAATGGGAAACAATGATTCGATGAAAACTGAGGATGTATGAAGATCGAAATACGAGATTAGAGTCTACATGATCAATGAAAAGAGGGCTAGTGATTTCTTATGAGTGAAGTGATCCTATTTGAGTGGTAATTAATAACCCTACAATGATTAAAATATGTTACTAGTATAACTATAAATTGAAGATGTCATCTATTTTATAATAATTGATTTACAAATCGGACTTTTCATGTCAGTTATATGATTCCTGATGTCAAATGGTAGTTTTCATTATTTCAACACATTATTTATATAATAACTAACATGATAAGGTGGCATATTTGGCTTGTTAATGACAGTTATATAATTAATCACATGATAAATAAATAGACTTGGCTTGTTCACATCAGGTTTTATAACCAACGTGAAAATGCGAATGTGATAAATACTTTTTGTACTAGAGTATGGTGAACGAAGTTCTATATATTTGACTATGGATATATGGTGGTGTATTTATAATGAGTTTATTGTGAATTTATTTCTTAATTTATTATCTATTTCATTTTATATGTATATATATATTTTGAGAATTATTAATTAAATAATTTAATTTTTAATCTATTTAGTGTACGTTTATGATAACCGTTATAAAATTGAAACATGAAAATATATTAAATAGTAGTTATGTTCATTTTCACTATTTTATTTCACAAATATTTTTAATAAAAAAAGAAACCCCCATGAATTTAATTTTGAAACACTGCTAAATTCTCCATATATGACACAAATAAAATCCAGCACTAAAAATGAATAATAGATGATAAATGATTTCCAATAGTAATATATGGAAAGGTTTTTGTAACCACAGCTAAACCATGTTTTTTTAGTTTAAACAATCATGTACAAAAAAAACTATGACTAAAGTCTCCATTTTTTATAGTGAATCGTTGTATATTTCAACGAAATCATATATACAAATTAAAAAATCCTTACATTACATGAATTAATGAAAACAACTTGAAACCAAACTTATATATCTATTAAGAAGTAAATAACACACTAATAAAATTTTAGAGTCTTATGGGACCTTGAAATCACCCTAATGGGATGGGTGAATCAATGGTGACCATATTTTACTATTTATCTTCATCATAGTCTTTTTATTTATTTATGTTGATGGAACCTTTGTCATCAATTATGATTTATGGATCTTTATTACATGTCATCAACAATTTTCCATTATAAAATTCAGATAATATAAATTAAATAAAATGTATATATTTTTATGAGGATAAACTTCAAGGATACATCCTACTACATTTCATTTTGACTCTTAAAGAGTCACGAGTTTTCCATTAATAATATTATTATCAATTACATGTGGTGTGAGAATGGATCAGTATTTACCAATAGTTCTTCTTGCATAAAAAGTCACCAGACTCTAGATTATTATAAAAATATTCAGACTTCATGATTCTCCACAAACATGAATAGGTCTTCAATTTCTATTACATCTTCATTTGAACTTATAGACATGTTGTCCTTGTTTTACTTCTCATGAAATTATTTTCCATATCTCCTGGATTTTTTCTTTTCGTCACCATAATCTTGTGACCTTAATCAACTTCCTCAAAACTTCATGTTTCATGAATATCACAACATTGACCCAAATAAATATTTCATGAAATATTTGGTCGGTTGCTTTATCTCAATATTATTTCTTCCGAGGATCTCTCTCAATGATTTGAAATCTCAATGCAGTCTCATAATTTTTCACTGATTGATCAATACACCTTTTATGGATCAGCATGCCCCCATATGTTTTATAATTTCAAAATATATGAACTTTGAGGCATTAATTTGAATTCCTTTAATAAATATTCTAAAAACACATTGTCAAATAAAATCATTAGAAAATAAAAATCCAACTCAATTTTCAATTCATCCTAAAATTTCGACTAGAATCATGAACATCATTTCATCAATATTGAACATAAACTTTCTAGCTCAGTATCTTATGATTTTTTATGTTTCTTCTCATCATCTAGGGCACTAACTGTTGATGCCTTTGAAAAATACATTATAATCTTTTTTCATGCTAAATAAGGCCTAGCATTTTTTTCATCAGTCAAAATAAATCTCCAATTATCATGAATGTGTGAGTAAATTTTTTATTTTCCCATCAAAAAATACTAGATATCATGGCTTTAATCTCATTTTTATCCATCCACTATATATTTTCAATATGTTCAAACATATGTTTTTTACAATCAACTTAAATCATGATAAATATATTTTTATGATTTTTTTCTTATTGATGGAATAATATATAATTGCCTCCTAATATTTATTATTCATGAATACTTGGGATGAATCTAAACACACTATATTAAAGTTATATCCATTCTGTTTCATTCATGATTATCTTCTTATTATAGCTCTTCTAAATGTTACTGTATAGCCCGATAAATTTAAACTTTCACTTGTCATTTCAATGGCTCCCAACAAGTGCTTCCAGTATCAGGTCAGAATGTCGCCCACTGCTCTCCATTATTATAATCTCACATCCACAACTCTTCCACCTTAATGTACACATTATATTCATTCCTTTATGTTTTTAATGAATAGAATATTTATTTTTCTCCAAATTTGGCCGATCGTAAGTGCGGTACACAACGCTACAATGGAAATTGAAAAGAAACCACTGGATTAGGGACTCAACCTCACAAAGACACCCTAATAACTCAAGATTTGGGTTTATATGGTACTAGATAAAATTGACCATACAGATCATCTTTATCAATGATTGAAAACTAATTCATAAAAGGTATCTTTGATCAAAACAAGAAAAAACTATGAATAAAGGGTTGATTTTATCAGCAATATTTTACCATTAAAAAAATGTATCCTTTAATAGTGCTTTTTTCTAGTTCTAATAAAGGTGGAATTTATCAGTGTTTTTTATCACTGATAAAGACACCTTTAATCGGTTCGTGAAATGTCACATATAATGATGGTAGTTATCCACCCTTTTTAACACTGATAAAAGGTACCTCCTACCATCCTTGATAAAATGTATATTTCATCAAAAAAATATCATTAAGAATCCTATATTAATATATTAATATATTTTTGTTGATATAAATATAATATATTGATAACAATATAATATATATAATTAAATATGATTTATATTAGATTAAATATGAAATTAAACGTCATATATAATATATTTAGTGAATACTACATATAAAATTACTAAGAATTAAATTTAATTAATAATTTTCAAGTTATTATCTAGAAGTAGCCATTTAATAAAAAAATGGATGACAAAAATATCCAATAAATATTGAAATATATAAGATATGTTGAAAACATAACTTGAATTAAAAACAGCCATTACTTTTGATCCTGGTGTTCATTTGGGCCCTACCATATATCACATCATAGCATGAGAACAAATATATGTCATGATGTCCCCGAGGGGACCCCAATCACTATTTTTTGAGGTGAAATAAGGCCCAAAGGCCTCCAATAATGTGTTTTATATTGTGATACCATAATTGTTTTTATATTTTATTGGATTTTAATTTCATTTAAGAGGGTCTTCTTATCACTTCTCAAGGGAGAATGAATTTATTATATGGGATTACATTGATATATATATATATATTAATGTTTTTAAATGTTTTAATTTTCATATTGTAGTTTTATTTATAATTAAATATAAGAATTATTTCTTATATTTACATATAATAAATCAAATTTACAAATAAGTATGTAATAAGATTTACATTAAATTGTATTTTTTATTATATAAACAATATGAAAATAAATATTTAATATTAATTTTATTTAAAATAAAAAATTATTCATTTTTTACCTTATAATCATGTATTAATATTTAGATATACGGATAAATGTAATGGTTATATATAAATATGTTTGTGTTATTAAATATATATCTATGTGTATTTTGAAACTCCATTTTGACACACGGTTGAAAAGGCAAAAAATGAAAATACCTTAGGGATAAGATAATGAAATAAGTTGAAAGGGTCAAGGTTATAAAAGGCCCAAAATGTAATTCATGCAATCCCCACAAGTACCATCACCACAAAAGCTACCTCCATGGAACCCTACACAGCTAACAGGAGTGAAACACCTATGAGAGATTACCCTTTCACCTAGGGTCCAACATTTTCTTATAAATTGGACCACGAGGTCTTTATTTTTACAAATAGAATTCACCAAAGGCCAATTGACGCTCTGATCACCCTAGTTCTCAGCTTAAGACCTCTGTGACCTTATATGTAGTTCTTTAAAACACGAAGAAGAGAGAAATAAAGGGTAATAGTGAAACTAACGTCCTCACATTGTTACAAATAAACACCCCTATGAAAGGCATTCTCCCAACCCTGATTATTGAAGAATTATGTGGCGTACCATTCCTAAAACAAGGACCCATCCAAATTAATTATCGGAACACCTATAAGGATACTTTAATGGTTGAGTAAGTCTTTCTCAAAAAAATTCCTCTCATGTGGTTCATCACCCAATGTTTTACCAATTCTCTTAGACCTACCTGTGTGGATCACCTCATGTGTGAGACTCCATCATTCTCCCTAACCTCTATCCTATGAGAGTAATTCTTGAGTCCTTATTCAAGGAAATCCATGGAAGGGAATCTCCCTCCATGTCTACCTTTTCTAAAAGGTACCAATTTAAATCCTCCACTATGATGTTCAAACTTTCTCAACCATAGTGAGTGGAACACTAGTGTTCCATCATTTTGGGATTGTATTTATATGGGGATAGAATTCCCAAACATGATTGGTTGTCTAGTCAAGGTTCGTTGGTGCATGTGGGTTTGTATCCCCATGGTCATGAGTCCCCCAAAACTAGGGACAATGTTAGGGAGTTTCGGGTCATGAAGATTAGATTTTTGATAATGTCCTTCCCTTCTCGTCTCTATGATATAGAGACATTGTTTCCAATTAGGGAAGGTGGTAATTACGCATTATTTTACATTCAATATGAAATTAGATCCTCATCCTTCCATGGAACCGATTGTAGAGAATAAATTATGGAGTAATCTGCTATCCTTTTTGATATGGTGTTGTAGTCTTTTTCCACTTTGCCTCCACATACATTGCCATCATCCCTTTACTAGCGTAAAGTAAAGAGAAGTAAAGAGAGGGAAGTTACATAACCCTGCCTCTTCCACCCTTATCCTTCTCCTCTTACACTATAGGAGAAGAAAAGTGTGTGGATTGATTGATATTTCACATATTCCTCATTGTAACACTTAGAAAAACTCACATGGGATTATGGGTTATTTATTTTCATGAAACCCCCATGATCCATGTGACTTATTGAGCTATGAGAACATAGATTTATTCTTACCAGGAAACATAAGAATCCCTCATAGGGCCCAAGATTGATGGGAATCTTCTTTAAGAGTGATCCTAAATCATAATCCCCTTAATCTGAGAATCAAACATAGGATAAGCCCGGAGTTATGCCTCCAAACAACCGTGAGTTAATTCATTCCACATGTTCCCCTTTACATGGGAACCCACTTTATAAATAAGCCCCAACTTAATCTGCTCAAAGGACCATACTACCCAATGATACATACCTTTTTGGACCTTTATTGGAATGGGTCATTACATTTGAACTACACAGGATTTGATTCCTATCTTGATGGGATGCTTAAGAATCCTCTATAATATTCCAACCAAACATTCAAATCAACCATCTTATCTCTAGGCCACATTTCTAGAAGGGTTTAATTCAAGCTGGAAATTCATTTCACTTCCAGGTTCCTTTTGCAACTTCGATATATGTCCCACACCAAACCATGACTAGGCACCATCTGACTAAAAATCCTTTCCACATGATGTTAAACTGCATGGTAAGGTCCTTATCACATAGATATGATAGCTCTGATGTTCCCCATTATGTATCACTGAACTTGGTGGGTTCTATTTACTTTCATGAGGATACATAGGAATCCCACCATCTGGGTTCGATCCCGACATCAAAACAACTCGTGTCTCTCTAGATTATGACATACAATTGAGTTCCCCACTGATTGGCTAGGAAATAATCATTGTTATAACAATGACCAAATAATCACTAATCTATATATAAGATATTACCATTGATTGGGAACCTTAGATACATACAAATGTCTCCATTGATGAATAACCTCAGATACATATAAGGGATTCTATATTACTTACATGATAAAAATTGACTCTTAATTATTGGGTAAACCACATCATACATGGTATTTAATAAAGTATTCTTCAATATGTTTAAATCTATGAGGGAGTCCCGAAGTAGGTGATAATTCCCCCCTGAAGGGTATGATGAGCCTGACCTCCCATCCTGTCAACCAATGTGATTTATTTAGCATCGTTGGACAAAACAATTAACAAGAACCATGTTTTAGAAATCATGATCCCATGGATACAAACATGTTGGGTTTTTCTGGTTCCACAAACAAACTTTTGGGAACCCATTCAGAAATAGTAATTTCTATCCTAAAGCCCCATTTTTGTCAGAAACAAAAAATGGTGAACCCTATGTGAATCCTTAACCAGGATGATAATGTCACCTGCATGCCATGAATATTTCATTTGATAAGATAGATATTAACAAGAAGATCAATCATTACTGAATTAATTCCAAAGTGATGTTTCTTTGATGGAGTTTCATGTTGGTGTTTTTCATATATATACAGGTACCAACTCTCATAAATTCCTTCAATCGAATGGAGTCATTCAAACTCTCTCCAATGCACTCCATTGCTACTGTACACCCCAGGTCTCCATCCATGAATAGGATACCATCACCAACTGAGTATCTTCAACACTGGGCCTCTTAATCAATGGTCTAATAGTACCATCAAAATGGTACAATTGAAACCCTGGTGACCACCCGATAGAACCTCTATCTCATCAAACACCACCAATCAATCGATCAATCACAACTGGTGGTACTGAAGAAGACAATAATGAACAATGACTTTAACCATTTTAAGAACTTATCCCTAGAATGTTAAAACTATTACCTCACATATCTCAAGGAGGGGGATCAAGAATCCACATATGGTCTCATACCGAAGATACATGAGACCATTTCATGGGCTCCGGCCAACAAATGATGCCACCAACAACACACGGGAGTAAACCCTCAACACGATGAGGGTGTAGTTCTTGGATAATAATCATTGGTCTTTGAGTCCTAGGTAAGAATGATGGCCCACTGAGGATGAAAACCAGATACCAGGGAGAAATGTTAGACCTTTTCACCCTCTATAAAAACCCATCAACCAAATTTTCTAGCATGTTGAGAGTGTGCACATACACTTGTTCATCTTCATTCTACCTACCAACAGACTTTTTTAGTGGTATCCAAAGAATCCTACCATATATATTTGGAATCAACCTACTTGACAGTATATGAACTTTCTTATAACCTCCAAACCTATTAGCAGACTCATCTGGTGAAACTCAAATAATTGTACTAACCATGTTTGGTGGAAAGCAGTTAGTAGGAACACACACCTTCTAGAATTCACCAAGACTTCTATCAACCACATTTGGTAGTACCCAGAGATGTTAGGCATAATATCCCAATGACAAGAAGGGTGAAGTTTCCACTATCTTCCTCCACAGACAAGTACTTTCAGTATCCACCTGAAGGAAATAAATGATGGGAGAAGGAACATACACAAAGTCAATATATGGAATGGCCAAATATACCAATTATAGTCATTTAAGTCACCAAGAATATCTTATAAATGGTGAAAGGTAAGAAAAAGTTTCTTCTTATAGCCTACATACTTCCTAAGATATCATAACGATGATTGTAGTAGTTCCCGATAGATGGGAATTTAACTATATCCCAAAAAATTGGGTGGCTCGTCAGCATAACATCTCTGATCATACACATAAATCTGTTGTCATCCTAGAGGGTTATGGAGAAAAATCCCCATATTATATGGAAAACATGATCTAGGACATACACCCATCCAATCTAAGGAAACAACCTTATCCCAATGCCCACTCTTGGGTAGACAAAAACACCTTCCCATTTTAACCACTTCATCCTACAGGTGTCCCCAATCACTCGTTAGAAGGAATCCAATAAGAATCTACAACCAAGAATATGGGAAGATCACAATCCAGTATATGACTCGGCTGATTAATGTTGGTGTTCTTGAATCCCTCATACATTAATTTGGGGATGCTCAAGATCCTACAATCCCATTTCTTAATTGTAGTAGTAGTTGTAGTTGTAATTCTGAAAGTCTCTTCTGGGAAAATCACCATGACATATTTCTTTATTATAACAATATTTTCCATCTCGAGAGCCTATATATCGATGAGAGATATAATAACCCTCCATATATCCAAATGAATAAAGATAAATAGGGTTTTCCCCTTGCTATAATCTACTTTGGTGGTCATCCCAATGATGTCCTTCACCAAGAATGTTCTTTCCATAGTACTATTTATTATTTTCAAGATAATTCTCCAATTGAAAAAGTAGTGTTGAAAAATACCTCTTGTTATAAGGCACTTGAAATCACAAGTCCAGATATATCTGACGTTTTTTCACTAGTAGGTGAATAAATATCACAAACAGAGTATAACAAAAGGCAACAAAAATTATGTAAAACTATTTGGATCATATGTCTTCAAAACAAGGAGTGGAAACCCCATTCAATCCCATTTCTTATGTTATAAAAATCTAGAAACATCCGCTTTGATCAAACAAGGCTAAGAAACCTTTGGTGAATGATGAAGAAGATATGGTTAACATGAGTAAATAACTAGCTAAATATTAGATACAAGTTATGTTTTATCCTTTTAAAACCCTTAAATATACCATTCTAGATGTGTTAGAAGAAAACAATTCTCACAAAATCTTCCTCAATATTTGGAAAAATCGTCGTCACCTAAAAGTAAATGTATCAACCCTTGAAGACTTTCAAACTCAATTCAAGGTAATAGAATGGTTATAGTTTTAAATTGACATGGAATCCATCCAAGATTCATGACATCCCATGAATGGTAAATAGTAAGGATCCATTTTATGTGAATACATCAATGCATTAATGAGGCTGCAGTAGTTGATCGTGGATACCTCATTTCGTGTTCATAATAGTGGATTGGGTGCTCATATAGGATGTAATTTCACTAGAATAGTTAACTAGTAAGGCCCAAAAAAATGTTGTATCATGCAATTTCATATCCCTATTATATCTCCAATAGAAAGAATCTATTCAAGGCCCAAGATATTCTCAATAAGGTAAGCCCTGACTGACTCCCACCGACATAGGTGCAGAAGAGAGCGGGTTGTTTATATGCTTTTTCATCAATCATCTCAAAACATAAAGCAGACATTCCACATAGAGTATGTTAGCAATAAAATATAATAATTTTTAAAAATATCCCAATGGTATTCTAACGTGGTCTATTTAAGTGTGTGTCGAATGATACACCAAACCCAATTCTAGACAAAAATTTGTAAAATCAGAAGAGAAGTTTTGGAAATATCTTCCCTAATTGTTCCCGAGAAACCCCAACATGCATGGATGGGGGCCTTTTGAAACCCAAAACACAAGGTCAACAAAGTTGGCCAGAAGGGTAATGAAAGAGGAACAAGAATATCCCAAACCTCAAGGTTGGGGGCTGTTTCACCCCAAAAATCACCTACTCATCAAGAATCAGTTTTCTCCCAATTAGGGGAAATGATACAGAATGAATCCACCCAGTTCAGGTCATATCAAGATCTAATTTCATCATTGGGTACATGTGTGAATGAACAATATAAAGATTCCATTTGGGTTACTGTCCACAAAACAACTCCCAAAGAATCCATAAAGAAGAGGATAAGGTATCATGGAGGAAACAGAATAAGGTTATCTTGTAGAGAAACTGACATAATGCCTTCAACAAATTACGTGCCTGTGAACAACATCAATGTTGTCACTAATAATCCTGTAGAACATGAGACCAATTCAGAGTATTTAGTATATTAAGTTCATTTTCATGAGGTTTTCTACACCAAAATGAATAATGGAGGTTTTTGGACACAAATCTAGAGTCTTTTCTTACATTTTGTCACTCCCTCGAATAATATATGTTTAGCACATTGAAAGAGGGATAAAGGTAAGGGTCAAGTTATACCTCTCCTACCTTCCGTAGAAGGTTATTCCATTTGACTTGATGAAATATTTAAATAACAAGATGAGGTGATGAGAAATTCATAACACTTAATGTTGAGTTACTCTAAGGAAGAAATCCTATCAGATATGCTCCGCATGGTGATCCTCATCTTGCACTTTTAGTTGGAGCACATCAACAATGTGGGTTTTTCAAAAAAAATCCAAGTAGACTCGAAACATCCACTCAAAACAGGATAACAAATACTAATATATTTTTATCCCACATCTATGGATCATGAATTCCCTCCATTTTGTGTGCAACTAGAGTAGGTTCAGGCACATCCTCATAGGTCTACCCCTTTGGGTTACCCATAGAATGTGCCAGCAACTCTACCACTAGTGGTCATATATGCCACTTCACCAGTCTAGCATCTAGTCGCTATACATGATCATGTCCCAGCATACCCAAATATTCCTCAAATTATAATGAACACCAATTAGTAATTAATGAATCTATTGGAATTCATGGAAGGATTTATTATTTTGATACAACCAAAAAAGAAGACTTTCCCCGATTGGGTTGATTCCACACCTCCCCTACAAAACTCTAAGAATCCTATATATCCATTATTTAATTGATCATGAGACCCATAGAAAAACTTGACACATTTTTTCTCTCACCGAGACCCTATCATGGGTACCCTAATGAAACTAGATGTTGTGAAGCTATGGTGCTTCTTATAGTCTCTACAGGGAGTATCCTTCGTATGGTACATAAGTTTGTAGTCTCGGACGATTATTGGTTGGGAAGATCTTCATTATAAGTTTCTTATCATGTTTATCTCAATGCTGCATAATAAAACATTATTTGTTCTAAAAAACTAGAAAAGATGGGATAATAAATGGTATCAAAATTTATTTCTTGGTTGAAAGGATTTTCATACTTTATAAATCTACCACTCTTTGAAGAAGATTTGTTTCCAATCTCTGTAGTGAATCTTCCTAATGTTTTTTTCACATCCCTAATCCCTGTGAAGGAAACATGAGTGTCATAGGAACTTACATAAATTAATCAGCTAGTGGAAAACTTTATTTCAGAGACCAATCCAATATCCTAAACAGTTCCATCAACTATGGTAAGGAATATTGGAAATGAAGAGGCCACTGCTATTACACTTACACAGCCCCAATACCCACTCTTAACTCAAATACTACAGCATACCATACTATTCTACCTACTGAGTGTCAACATTATTTCCCACATCGTCAATATGATTAGAGAGATCATTGGAGAAAATAGTTCAAGGAGATGGAAAACATGTAATACTCCCTTTGAGGAAACAAAGTCCTCAATAATTTCACCACAGAATTGGAAAACAACTTAATAAAACTTGAAATTAACAATAATCCCATTATGGAAAGAAATTAATATCTCTCAATTATTTCCCCTTCAATCAGATGTTGGGACACCAAATCTTGGATTGTTTTGTTTTCAATTATTATGTGGATAATATGAAGGACTCCAGGAATGTGATGTTGAATAAATCACTTACTTAGATGATCTATGTTTCAACCAATATCCCAACAGAGGAATAAAATGATAGGAATGAATTTAATAACAAGAGTGAACAAATTTTTGATGATTGGATGGTTAGAAAAATGATCAAATGGACTGACATTATTCTAATAACATAGTTGAAATAAACAACTATTCCTCCTACCACTCCTGCTATGTCAAAACCATCTCCATCATGAGCTTAGTCCTCTGAATTCCATTCTTCCAAAAAGAGACATTTTCATAAGGATAAGAAAAAAACACAAGATAATGAACCTACACTGAAGTTGAAGTCATTTATGACATTAGATGACTAAATTCCTATAGTCATGAAAACATGAGAACCACTCTCTAAAAGGTACATCAAGAATCTTCCAATAATAATGAAGATTCATCAAATGAGGAATTGATATTTTGTTCCATTAATGTCATTAATTAAACGAATCCCTTCATAGATGATGATTCTAATTATGAATCTGAATTTCCAACACCTCAATGGCAAACTGGGAGAAGATGTCATCGAGGTCAAGAATACTAGGGATGACGTGGACATGACAGAAGTTACAACTTCAACCATACCCTTGCACAAACCATCAACGTAGCCAAAAGTCATGGGAAATCTCTTTAGTGATCTCAACAGTAAAAAATGTGTACTTACCCCACAAGTGATATGGTCATCCATGGCATGATCATCCTAGGAGACTATTTAGAGGATATTCCACCTCCTCCTCTGTTGGTAGATATACCTAAATAACCCAATCCACCAATAGTGGAAACACCTACAAGTCTGATTCTAAAGGATTGTGAATCTATATCTGGAACATAGTCTCTAAATCAAGTGTTATGGAACCCTCCCATACAAGAAATCATATACTGTAGGGTTATAAATATGATGTATTTAAGTAATTATCCCTAGTGATGACCATGTTGTCAATCATAGATGCTTTGAGTTTTTCAAAATACATACGAAAGGCACACATTGAGGCTCTATCAAGACCTCGGGGGTTTGAAGTCGAGGTTTCTACAGCTAAAGTATATCATGCAGATAATTACCCAACAAGATTCCATGTGGTCATATATTTCACAAACATGGGATAAGATGTCATAGTGAAAGGTAATTCTAGTCCATTTTACATTCCCAAAGAAATAAATGATATTGATACTTGAAGAGAGTTTATTAACAATGGATCTAGAGTCAACCCCCTCTCAGTTTTGAAACATTCCCAATTTGGTCTCAATGAATCTATCTTGTCCTTCTCCACTCTGATACTATAGGGTTATGAAAAAATTAGCATGATCCCCTTAGTGAGATCACTCGTATAATTAAATTTAGGGATCTAGTATCTGACTTATAATTAATTGTTTTCGGTAGGATATTTCTTTTTATGTCCTTTTGGAAGACCTTGAATATATTAGCATATATCCATTCCTCCATCATATCACCAATGTATCAAATATTGTGTCAATGGTAAAATTGGGACATTTTTTTGGTGACAAGGTAACATAAATGTTTTTTGATTCATGGTATATTGACACATGATTATATCATAAGGGTGGTAAACATTCAATGGATGATGAAGTTACATGAATTAATGCCCAACTAGAATTGAGATGATCCCATATTACCCTTTCTATCATCTCAGCAAGAATTAATTTATGTCCATTAATCAAATTGAAAGGGTGGGCCTAAATTCAAGAACATACTCAATAGATTCTATTATTTCTGTCATAACAACTGAGATTGATAGTGAAGGATAAGTTACTATCTATCCTCATGTTTATGAAATCCTAGATGAAAATGCTTCCACTCCATCCATAATGTTTTAAAAAACCTCTTTTTCATCACCTAGACCAAAAGAAGACTTCTTTTCAATGGGGGGAAATAAAGATGTTCATCCTCTCTCCCTTTTCCCCTACAGAGATCCGGAGAGACCTTGTTCCACAAGTTTATCCAAGGATGATTACTTCATCATCTATATGTCTAGATGTTAATTCCCATGTAACTCCAACATTCTTTCATAACTACCTACTTCCCATGTGGTGGTGAAAGAGGTAATTTACAAGGAGTAGGAAGAATATGAAGACCTCAATGCTTCCCCCCCCCCCACCATTTGAAGATGGTGTCTTTTGCTACATTTGATGAACTAAGAGAGGTAAATATGGGTACAAAATAAGATCCATAACCTGCTCAAATCAGTGAGGCCATGGATCCATAAGAACATGAGGTATATAACACCTTCTTAAAGTATAATAAATAAATTTTTTCCCAGATATATATAGATATTCTAGGCCTTTACCCTGAGGTGCCCACCAATCGCTTGGGATTTCCAGATGTTCATCATTGATACACGTAGGCGCCCAGAAGGACACACCCAACTTATGCCTCAAAATATTGAGACTAAATTGGAAAATATCAACAAGGATGACTTTATCTAAGAGGTACAATACTCAAAATAGCTTCCCAAAATTTTATCCATGAATAATAATAATAATAATTTTATAGTTTAATTAAATTTCTGAGATCTCAATTAGTATGAACCCAAACATTACTTCATGATTCCAATTGCAGAACTCAAAATTGATTCAGAAACTAGTTATAAATCCCGCTATTTTATTGATGGAAATTCTAGGTGTAATAAAATCTAGATGGCCTTGGACAATGAAGAATCCACATCCTTCAGATCCCCCATCGCTTTTTTCTATCGAGTAATCCCCTCTAGTGTAAATAATGACGACACCACATATCAACATTCTATGTATCACATATTTAAAACCCTTCTAGGAATGTTTTCATAATGATACTATTTCGGACACTTTCTCCGGGGCACGCACGTCCGTCTACTTGAGTACGAAAGGTTCGGTTTCGTTTCCCCACATTCTCTCTTTCCAATGGTAGGCAGCATCTATTCCTTGTTCATGAATGTTTGCTCCTTGACCGAAACAAGATGATGGGATATCGTTTCTTCCTTCCATGTATTCCTCCTTAGAACTCATCACCTAGTCCGAGTCTCCCGTATAAATTTAAGACGGTGTTCGTGAAACTCTTCCTCATTCCATATCCTCATGGACACTAGTTAATTACAGTACTTTAGTTAGGACATTCCAAAGGGTTCGGTCATGGTAGCAACCTTCGGTATGGGGAGCAGTCACGTTGGACTTCACTGGCATGTCTGGACGCTGGGACACTGGCGTGTCTGGGTTTCTTCCACTTATTATAGGGCTTCTCGAGGGGCAGGAAGCTCAAGGAATCACACGTCAAACACGGGGAATCATATTCCATAGGCATGTATCTGAGGTTTTCCTCAGCTTCCCATGTTTAGCACAAGGTATATCGTAGGTTTAACATCTGGCAGAGATGGATCAGACTAATCAAAAGAATGAATAAAGTGGATCAAATGGGTGCAACCTCTGGAGAGAAGATTGATGTTGAGGCCCACATGTGGTTAGATTCCCGATTGTTGTTGAGGGGAATGAGGTATGAGGTGGCCTGATCTCATCAGGATGTGGTGGCCCAGGTGAGAATTAGGATGGATTACAAAGTGTTGAATGAAGTGGATGGTTAATGGGATAGAACAACCATGAGGATGAAAATTAATTTGGTCTTGAGCCTAAAAAAGGCTTCCTACGTATCCTTGTGGTAGGGAATCATAGTCCTTGTAGTTCATCTGATGACAGATTACCTTCAATTGAGGATTTCAACAGCTTACCACTGGATGGGGATGTCGATGGCTTACCGCTGGACAGTGTCGCGATAGCTTACCGCTGGATGGGGTCACAACGGATTACCACTATATGAAGTTGGAAATGGCTTACTACTGAATGGAATCACAACGGCTTACCGTTGGATGGCGTCGAACCTCAGGGAGGCTTCCTACATACCTTATCTAGGAGGCAAGGATCAAACCCACGTAGTTCCTATGGGATGAGGGCCAGCGAACCGATGTGGAGGGGGACCTGTGGTCCAATGGTTGTTGGGGTCGAGCCTCCGGGAGGTGTCCTACGTACCATGCCTCAACCAGGATCAAAGACCTCGTAGTTAAAGTGGGTGCAATGGCTTACCACTGACTGGGGGAAACAGTGGCTTACCGTCGATCGGGGGAGATAACAGCTTACCACTAATTTATGTTCAGAGTTTAACGACATGTGGGACAGGGGTGAACCGACGTGAAGGAGGACCTGAGGCCCAGATATATGGTGAGATTAAACCTCTTGGAGGATTTCTATGTATCATGCCTTAGAAATGATCAAATACCATGTTGTTCAGAAGGAGTGGGTGAGCCAACGTGAATGGCGGATGGTGAACTGATGTGAAGGGGGTCAGAGTGACCAGGTGTTGGGCTTGAACCCCAGGGAGGCTTCATACAAACCATTCCTTGGAAAGGATCAAAGAACACATAGTTCAGGTGGTGGGAACTGACGATAAGGTGGTCAGAACCAATGGGGTGTCGGTCTTGATCCTCAAGGAGGCTTTCTATATACATGGCCTTAGTATGGGTCAAACACCACATAATTCAGGTGGTGGGAACCAACGTGAAGGTGGGTGGAGCCAATGGGGTTTTGGGCTTGAACCTTAGTGAGGCTTCCTATGTACCTTGCCTTGGAAAGGATCAATGAACTTGTAGTTCATGTGGGTATTGGGCATGCACTCTAGGCTACCCCGAGAGGATGTCATGGTCGATGCTTACTCTAAGCCCACATGATTAATTCTCAGTGTGAGAATGTAGAGACAACAAATACCTACCGATCGCATTGAAAATGGTGCGTCTGTTGGAAGTGAAGTGGGGCTTACACGTGGTTAGCGACCCAAAGAGGAAACATGGGCTTATGCGTGGCTAGCGGCACAAGGAGATGGAGATTGGGACATACTCCAGGAGGGAGGCCTGTATGGTGACAAATCCCACCAGGAGAGGGATTTGGCACCCAATAAGAGAGGAGGAGCAGGGGTGCTGCCTCCTGAAAGGAAAGCTAGGGGTTTACAACAGGGTGGTTTCTCTTTTCCCACAGATAGATGCCGCTCCTATAAAGTAGATGTCATTCAATGTGCGGAACAATCGCACTCCCATGGAGACCAGTGGGCCTAGATAATGTCCGAGATGGTGCACCCTGCATGCACGACACAAGGCGAGGTCACAGTTTAATGTCATGTGCTGAGAACGATGGCATTTGGCAGTTTAACGTCCTGCAGCTCGGACAGGTGTGTTTACTCCGCACCCTTAGGACTTACATAACCAGCACCCTTTACACATTGGTGAAGTGATGGAATAGGAAACGCCATGGTAGGGGGGTGTTATGGAGAGAACCATTAGAGGGTCCATGTTCGCATGGCTATGCGGAGAAGTAATAGCCGTTAGCATGCCTATGCGAACCAGCGTGAGACAAATCAACGCAATGGGAAGTATCAGCCAAGTGACTTTGAAATTTCTCTGTGCAAACCTGAGGGTACCCATGGGAAAAGAGGGCATGACAAATGTGTATTGCATATAAGAGAGGCTCAAACACGATGCCTCAAGGTGAGGGCAGCACATGGAGCGCGTTTCAGGGAATGGGCCAGAGCAAAATAAGAGTTCTGCGTGCAGGATGGAAGATTTTCACGCAAGATGAAGAGGTTGCGCACAAGAGGTATAGGTGGAACGCAAGACGGAAGGGTTGTGTGCAAGGAGGGGTTGCACGCAAGACAAAGGGGTTGGGCGCATGTTGGACCAGTGGCACGCAAGTCGGACCGATGGCGTGCAATCGAGACCGGTAGCACACAAACCCGAGGGATTGCGCACAAGATGAAAGGTTTGCATGCAGTTTGTGGCACACAAGAATTACTAATGTATAGTGAACTTGCTTGCATGATGGGACCCCTTGTGCACAAATCAGTTCGGGAAGAAACGAAAATCATGAGGATATGAGGGCCCATCTGAAGGCTCACCTGGGGAACCAATTACGCAACAACCCGTACCTGAAGTCCTTGGGTTTTTTGCGCGGTCACGGAAGATGGAATTTTCCAGCATTAGAGCTTTGATTCATCTTCGGTAACCATCCTTGAAGAGTGGGGATACAGTTCGTTTTATAGTTGGTGGCCTTGGAGGGGCACGCAAGATCCTGGCGCGCAAACTCAGGTCGGTCATCGGCTTGTGCGCACGGTGGAGGTCAAGCACACAAATGACCATTCTTCATCACCTTGGATGTAGAAACAGGGCCGGTGGTGACCAGTCGCAGAGGGTGGAGTTTCGAGCACAAAAGGGAAGGCCGACACACAACAGTTTGCACACTGGAAGGCCTTTTTGCGTGCGCCTTCTATATCATGCATGTGCCAGCCTCTCGGGACCCAGGATCACAATTTTTTTCATCCTGAATTTCTTCATTGCTCTTTTGTCTGCCGGACGCAACACTTCTCCGAATTTCGGTGTCAACAAATGCCCCATCGGAGCCGAAAGAGAACCTGAAGGTTAGATTTTGATTTTACGCTAAAAAAATATAAAATATATCCTCGGCGATGCGCAAAAACTCCTTTTGCGCATGCAAGAGTGTTGTACGAGAGCAGAAGATGCATCAACGCTTTATAAATTGGATAAGGTCCCTCTTAGGCGCTACTTTGAATTTTTTCACGCGATAGGCCTTCTTACTCTCGTGCATGAAACGGTCCTGATCCACACATAAGCTTCCGTAAACAACTTCGGGTTTTGTGCACCATCGATGTTTTTCGTTCATGTCGATCCTATTTCATGATGTCGCCTATTTTTCATGCCAAATCTTCCTTCTTTCGCATCGTCACTGCTTTTACATGCCGAATCTTAATTCTTTCACACCAACCCCTTCAGAGTTATAAAAATGGCCGCTCAGCTGACTGACGCGGAGAGGGAAGTTGCAACTACAACAATAAGAAACCAAATGATCATGAATCCACATATTCTTCGCACAAGGAGGGTTGTGTCTAACAACCAAATGATTTTCATCATGCTTAGGCAAGTTCAAAGGGATTTCCTCCTGAGTGGTAGCCTACTACTATGGAACTTCTATCTTCTAGAATAGGTGATGATGTCAGGCTTCGGGATAGACACACCGTGGTCATGGGTGACGTGCGAAGATAGTCTTCCAAAATTCCACATTACCAAAAATGGCCATCCTACTAGGGAAACACAGAACACATCCATCTATGTCCTAAATCTGAAAACCATGATGATTGTGGGAAGCGATCCAGTTCCTAAGGAATCTTTTACTATTTATGCAAGTACATTTAAAAGCCACATTTCTGACGATACGATGATCTGGAAGGAGTGGGATTTCAGATCCGGGGCAACTTTACAAATTAATGGGAATGGGCATACTGGGTACGTCAGACGTGCGAGGAATTCGGGCTGGAGCTATGGGCCAGTGGGCTTTTCGAGGCCGTTTGGATGTCTCATTCCACTTCTATCGACAACAAGACATTGTAGCAAAGATGTTCAGTTGCTAGTTGCCTGATACCAACACTTTTCACCTTAATCATGGGGATGTGGGCATCAGTCTATGGGATTTCCATTGTATCAGGGGAAACCCCTTGGAAGGGTATTAGTACGATGAGTTCATCCCGATGGAGAATGTCTTGGGGGATAGGACTCGCACCCCAATCCTGTCATGGCACCTGCTGGAGATGGATAAAGAGGAACTCATAATAAACGATATCCTAATGTAAATACCCTATTCAGGGTGGTTTAGTCTCTTCTTGGCCTAGGACATGACCGTGAAGATGCCAGGTCGAGGGAATCAATGCCCGAACACATCTTAGAGGGGAAAAGCATAATCATATTGGAAGATTTTGTAGATGGGAGAGTATCGATCATGGGGCTTTTGCATAAATGAAGGTCGAGACCTGAATGTGTGATACTCTAGGTTCCTCGCCTCATTCTTGAGCGGCTGGTTTTTACCTGTGAGGGACACGATGATGGGAGTCTGCCCGTGGATGCTAGTGAAGGTCAGGATTATAACGGCAAAGAACAAGGTTAACCTAGGGGTACCAGTGTTGGCTAGGCTATACAGTATCCTAGGGTGCATTTCAAGGGGAAGTACTCCCAGGAGGATATGCAGGACATTCCAGATCCTCCATAGTTGGGTCACATCCCACTATGGTGGGTATGACTTCCCGAACGCCACCCCCCGGTAACGATATGTGGCCATCCCTCTTGAACATCGCTGGAATGCACCCATTGACGCTCAGGGATGACAGAGTCAAGATCAAGATCGGTAGCCACACTCAATTCAACTTCCACCCGTTCCGAACCCCAGTTGACCAAATGGTAGACGATGGGTGGGGTCCACTGGATCAGAGGGAGTACCTTCAGAGCATTTGGGGTGGTGTGCTGGTTGCCCGAATTGATGGAAATATCTTCTGCGAACCCAATGTGCCGACCGGGTTTTCCAGAACGTTCGGGTTCATGCAACAGATGCCCAAAAACATATATAATGAGGGATAAGAAGAGTGGTATCCCTGCATTCTCTGCCATCAATGGCTTATGTTAATCAGAGAAGGCCTAGGAGAAATCATTACTCATCCCCCCACTGATGTCAGTGTCGGACTGTCAAAAGAGTATTCCGAACACGGGACAAGAACTTACCCTAAGATAATTATTTGGAAACATGTTTGGGAAATCAAGGGAACTAGTGCAGAGCCCGAAGAGCAGAAAGGTAGTCAAAGTTCCATAGGGGAAGTTAGGAATAGAACGGGTCAGGGGGATAGTGAGCTGCGGGTCGGTACTTCATTGGTAGGGGCAGCGCAAACCAAGAACATGCCTCTGCCCTCTGGTGAAGGGTGGTCGTGTGCATGGCCTCAGGGTCCAACTAGGGACCTCCAAGGAATGCAACTGAAGTACCTTCTGACGTCATCTGCTGATGCTATCTTTACATCTCTATGGTCTTCTTAGAGAATGCTGTGACATTCCATGTCCGCCAAAGAGTTATGGTGGAGGTTGATGCACACAAGGATTTATTTACAAGACATATGGTGCATTCAGATACTGGATAATGTAAAATATCCTTTCTAGCATGAATACCTGACATCCATTGACATGTATGCATGCCAGTTGAGGCGATATGAAGAACTGCATCACCTGTTCAAAGCAATGCTTGGCCTGGAGAGGGACCCAGAGAGGATACCATCTGAGGATGATAGTGAAGGGGAGGAAGAAGAAGAATAAAAATAAGAATAAGAAGATGATGATTAAGAAGAAGAAGAAGAAGGAGAATAGGAAGAATGAGACCAAGTTGAGGATCTTGGTGGTGAGGGGCCTTCAGAAGCTCCCACTAACCAGTAGAGTTCTTGAGATAGTGGCGAAATCATTGGATCTGATGCCGACTCGGTAGAGCAGCTTGAGGAATGGTTTAAAAATTATATCAGCCTTCATCTTTTCATAGTTTGGATCCGTCAACCAAAACCCATCCTATTTAGGAACACGTGGGTGAAGGTCCCCAGGAAGCCTTCCCCATCGGGGGTGCGGGTATGCCTATGGTGACCGGGGAACAACCTCGGGGGCCTATCCTTAGGACCGGGAATAATGGGGCACCGATTTTAGCTGGACTAAGTGATAATGAGCCCAATGGAAAGCCCCCTGCCATCCCCATTTTCCAAGAGGAGTCCACAAGGGTAATATAGTTGAAAAGCGCTGAAGGCTCTCCTGTGGCGGGGGCCCCCTCCATGACACAGCTATTGGACATCGCTGCACATGGCTCCTATAAGTCCTTTCTCATTGGTTTCACTCTTTGATAGAGAATTTTGCTAATCAAGATACTGATTCTTGATGTAGTGATCGCAAGGTTGGAGGCCCGACAAACCGTCATGTCTCAGACATCTGCAGGAGTGGGATGGGAAATGGCCACATCGACCTTTGTAGAAGAAACTATTCTGGGAAACCCTACCTCGATACTCTGTGAGCTGGAGATCACAATGAGGGGTGGTAATGCGGCCAGGGTGGAACTCCAGCCCGACGAGAGTGAAGTTTCCGATGAGGATGAGGTTCCCGAAGAAGGCATTGCTACTAAACTCCTTGTTTCTTTCCTCGACTATCGACCTCTAGATCCTGAGGAGATAGATTATTCTGACTCGAAGGAAGCTGATGAGAGCCATATGACGTGGTGCAAAGGGTGGAAGTATATCAAGTGCTTTCTCGGTTAGCCTCAAATAGAATTGCTAAAAGAAATGGGATTTCTCCATACCTGGTTGTGCTTTCTCTATGCTAGAGGGGTGGATGATCAACGCCTTCATTCCATAGTATGCGACTACATGTCCGAGAAGCTACACAAGAACGGCCTATGCTCTGACGTTTCTCGGTTTCAGGAAGAGTTAGGGAGTACCCAAGTATTCCTGAATGAATAAAATAAGTCCAACGCCTCAAATAAAAGATGAAGGATAAGGAGTTATTCATTGCAAACTGCTCTGAGGTTGTGGAGCAATTGAGGGCCCAGCTGGTGGACACCCAAGAGAAACAAGTGGAAGCGGGTTAGAAAATGGTTGTACTCTAAACGGAACTCGCGCAAGCATAGTCTAGGGTGAGTGAACTGTGCCCTATGGCCGCTAATGGTGAAAGGGTTCTCTAGGGGTGGGAGGCAATCTTGGAGGCCACAAGATGAAAGGTAGCTTCTCTAGAGCAATTTATCAAAGATGCAGATCCCTAAGGGCCCAGTTTTGGTGGAACTTATAAACACACTTCTACTTACTTCCTCTTGTTCTGAATGACATGTATGGATATATTTATTTACATGTTCGTTTGGTTTAATGCATTCGACCATAATCATGAAATAAATAGCAATTCATTCCTAATATCACGTGGGTCATACCCGATGTAAGAAGCAAGGGATGCTCACATTATTACTTCGTTTGAATGTAGGAGTACTAACCAAGCTTCCGGAACCCAAGGTTCGAACAACCGGTCTGGATTACTGGGAGCATAAGGGAGAGACATAGTTAGGCAATGAAGTTCTCACAAAAATTGAATTACCGTTTTTCCAGTGTACTCTTGTGCCTGAGTGGGGTAACGCCAGTGGCAATGGAATAAATCTGAATAGGGGGGTTGGAAGCCGTGAATCACAATACCCAAGATTCAGAACACTATTGTGATGGCATGAAAATTATGAATGACTCTTTACCATGTTCTAAACACAGTATCCTTATTGTGTTAAAATGAAATGGGGATAACAAATGAGTTCTGACCGCTAACCATGTTCAAAACATGGGTCCTGACTCAGAATATCATCCATTAGTCTTCTGAATCATTGGCCCAGGATAGTAGGCGATCCATAGGCTGAGCATCCATATTGTTAGTGGGTTCCTTCAGATATGAAAGGGGATGAGGGTCCAACTAACCAGCACACAAACTGTGTAAGGTGGAGTGGTGGTTTGCTCGAATGGAATCCCACACTCTTGGCATTAGGACACCTTGGTGTGAACACATTAGGTGGGGGAACCGGCCTGATCATGGATCATTCTTTCAAATAAAAAGAACGTCTTTAATGAGGAAACTATCACCTCCAAACATTATCATGGGGAATCCCAAACTTGTTCCGGGTATACTTGCAATTTCATGGTTCCCCAAAAGAGCTTAGTTCAAGGGACCAAAAAAAGAGGGGGGAATGGGAATTATGATTCATGGGGATGTACTCGGAGATTGGATGTTTGCGGGTTGCTACATATTCCATGATAATGGGAATCAAGCCACACATAGTTATGAGAGAACTGTTTAACGTCATATGGGATGGGGAGAGGCATGTGTGGCATGACTATTCTAGTACATGTCCTACCATAACTACTAATCCCACGTTAGTCGTGCTCGATGTGGGAAACAAGGAGTAGTGATGGGACTTTCCTAGCACAAAAAGGAACATGTTTGGGGTGATGGGACACTAGGTGAACGACATCCCATTGATTTTGACCCGCCTATATAACGCACCTAGATGTGTTGAGGGGAAAAGCCATGTATGTTAGAATTCCACTCAAACATAAGGAAGTGGAAATATGTGAATCATGATGCTCAAGACATGGACCACAATGATGGTGGTGTGAAGATAAGGGATAACTATTGACCATGTTCCATACACAGTATCTATATCGTGTTAGCCTAGAATGGTGAAAGACTAATTACAGTCGACCGCTGAACATGTTCGAAACACGAGACCTGTCACAAATGCCATCCGAGATCGTTAGGGACGTTGGCCCGAAATGGTAGGTGAGACATGGCGGCATGAAGCCAGGCCATGAAGGGGTCCCTTCGAATTTGGAAGAGAATGAGGATCCAAATAACATGCTCACAATGGTTGGACATGGAACGAGGGGAATGTCCCGGTGAAAATTCCACACTTTGGGTTCTTTGTCAGAACGCATCTGAGTACAAAAATGAGATGCACCAGATAGAGGGAGTCAAGTCCCCTCCCAAGTTCAAGGGTCTTGGGGTCACACAACTTACACGTAAGGTCATAGTGTGGACCATTAAGGGGCTTGATTTAATGGATTGTGCGTAGGGTGGTGAAATATCTAAACGTAATGCGTAGTTCCTATAGGGAGATCTTAGTTTTGGGTCATAGAACTCAAACCACGCTGGGAAAAGATAAGCGAAGAACATGGTGTGTCTATTGAAAAAATCCAACGAGAATGAGAACCTAAGAGGTACACGCCTCACCACATGTTCTCAAATGAGTTCGGGCTAAGGTTCCAAAAAAGAAGGGACATGATTTTTAGATTCCTGGGGATGGATTCAGAGACCAAAAATTCTTGGGTGTTTCTACCTATCCCATGAAGATGGAAATCAATCAAAATGTAGTTCTGGAAGTTGTGGTTTGGTTTAACATATTGTGTCAAGGGAATGGAGTTTTCTTAGTTTATTATTATAGAGCTTGGACCAAGGATCATAGGAAATGAGAGACACATGACGATGTAATCACAAGACTCGACGTGAATGACGTCATGGTCCAAATCACCGTGCGCTTATTGGGGGAGGTTTCAGGTCAAGGGACTGAACATGTAAGTTAGGATGAGCCTGAGACAAGGTGCAAAAATTCCCCTACATATCCCATGTAGGTGGGACTCAAGACACACATAGTTCTAAAAGGTCTCGTGGGTTTGGACCCTACATAGAAAGAAGCGGTATTTGATAGATCTCGTTTTTCCTTTAGGATGAATGAGTGTTTTTTATGTAGTGATGGATCTAGGATAGAAAGTCCAGGAATCACCACAAAAATCAAGCCGTGTGCAGGAATTGAAAAATGGTATGGTGTATGACTTATTCCAAACATGATTCCTCCTCGAGTGAGGATATCACGGTGCAGTTCTGTTTTTCGTCATGCAGCCAGGACGATAATGTCACAGTTTTGGGTCATGTGATGGGACCAAACATGCATTTTTAACAGCATGCAGGATCGACGCAATAGTTTAAATTCATCTGGGACTAAGCATCATAGTTTAAAGTATTATGTCTAAGATGTATACAAGGGAGATGATGTTCCAAAGGGGATGCACATGACATGATAAAGCGTACCCGACGTGAATGGGGACATGATCCCACACCATACCGTGCACAATTACAAGGAGGAAACCTCAGGCCGAGGGGCCATGAATGATTATAGGAACATGGGAAGGAGTAACTAGCTCCCTATTGAGCTAGTCTCGAAGAAGAGATGTCCGAGTGTTCTTACTTATCCCATGAGAATGGGAATAAATCCCCACACAGTTCTTGAAGGTGCCTTTTAACATTGTTTGGGACAACATACAGTTTAATGTTATGTAGAAAGAGGAGTATGTGGTACGAATAATGCAACCCTGAAATGAATGAGGACATGAGCCCATACCATGCCATGTAGTACTGTAGGATTTAAATCCCCGAAGGTAGAACAGAAGAGAAAAATTCGCGGAACTCAAGATGGACCCAAAAACAAGATGTCTAGGCATTCCTACATATCCCATGGGAATGTGAATCAAGATATACGTAGTTTTAAATGTGTTCTTAGTTTATGGTCTTAGAGCACAGACCATAGAGGAGTGAAATCCTTCCAAGTCAGTGCAGACCTGAACCCGATCCCTAAGCCCAAGTGAGTCAAACTCAGTGTGGTAAATACTGGCAGAAGAGGTTTTAGCAATACCCGGAACACACACCAAAGGGAAATTGGTGAGGAGCCCCTAATGATGCCATTACCACAGCTTTTGTCCTCCTAACGTGTAAATGCGCAATATGGGATAGTGAAAGGAGTTTCAAATTTCCATTTGGACAGGATGGGTTGGAAAACAATGTGAATCATGTAACCAAAATTCAAGGATTGAGGGGGATGGTGTGATGATGAAGAATATCTGTTGACCATGTTAAAAACATATCATCCATATCACGTTATCCTAAAATGGGTAAAAACAAATGATCATTGACCGCTGACCATATTCTCAATGCGGGACATGTATCGATTTGTTTCCTGAAACCCTTGAGGATGTTGGCCCGTAATGGTAGGGGAGCCCTTAGGCCTAGCATCCATGACATTTGGGGGTCCCTTCGGGTGTGAATGATTTTGGAAGCCCAAATGAAGGGGAACACAAATCCTGGAATGTGGGTGAAAGCATGTCTAGGTAACATTCGACACTCCATACGCTAAACCAGAGTACATTAGGGAACATTGGTGAATCACTAAAGATGGTCGGGAGGCTCAACTTGAGAGTGGATGATTTGAAAAGATAAGTATAGAACATGGGGACAGAGAACATCTCAGGAGAAAAAGGCACATGGTGTGGTTGTTACAGAGCCGACATGAATGAGGACGTAAGCCTATACCACACTATAGACCCCTCTCTTTGGGAATGTTCAGGTCGAGGGGCCAAGGTGAAAGGTAGATTTCTAAGATATGAAGTTGGACCCAAAGACCAGACATTTGGGCTGTCCTACATATCCCATAAGGATGGGAATAAATCCAAACGTAGTTCTATAAGAGGGTAATGTGCAGTTTACTGTCATGAAGTAAGGACGCAAATGAGTAAGATACCCCACACAAATGAGGTGTACGACGCAATGAGTAACCCGAAATGAATGAGGAAAAAATCCCACACCACACCGTACAACCCTAAGTGAGAACGTGGGCCAGTGGCCCGAGAAGACCAAGGGGCAGGAGGCTAGGCCTAAGACGGAAAATCTTGGCCAGCTTGCAGTTTAACGTCTTGCAGTAAGGATGAAGGTGATCTTAGTTTAGGTTCATAGATATCGGACTGTATATTCCTAGTTTAAAGTCATATGTGTGGTATGGAAAGGGAAACAATCGTGCTTATGTAATACCACAAAGCCGCAATAATGATTGAAGACAACTGTGGACGAGTTTCAAAACACAGTACCCACCCTCGTGTGACCAAAATTTGGGGCAAGAAATTGAGCATCAACTATTGACCATGTTCACAACATGGGAATTACATCAACCTATAACTCCCAATCTTCAAGGGTGTTTTATCGTAATAGTAGGCGAGTCCTTGGGCCGAGCATCCATGCCATTCGGGGGCCCTTCTGGATATAGAGGGTGATGGAAACCCAAATGATGGGTCATGCCAAGCATGGAAGAGTCTGTGCTCGCAGAATAGATGATAAATATAGGAAGGGATATCTCAAGGGGATATGTGTGGCGTGGTGAAATAGCCCGATGTGAATGAGGACATGAGTCCCCACCACACCACACAATCCTAAATGATAACATGGGTGAGGTCCCTGAAGGGGTCGAAGGACCTGAGGCCGGGTGTCCTGGACAACTATAGCCATATGACGTCTTGTGTGGTTACCGCCTCATCACAGCTCCTAATCCCATGTGAGCAGTTCTCGGTGTGGGAAACAAGGAGTCAAATTCGGATTTCCCTATCATAAAAGGGTCTGATAGCTGGCATCACTCGAAGGGAGTCACCACTCAAAGATACAACAGACAGGATGAACCCCCACACTCAATGTTTGGGATCTACAATAGTGGTGACAATGACAAAGAATATCCACTGACCATGTTCGAAACACATATTCCTTATAGTGTGACCTGACATGGGAACAAAAAATGAGCGCCGACCACTGACCATCTTCACAACGCGGGAATTGTATCGATTTGTTGCTCAACATCCTTGAGGGTGTTGGTCTGAAGTGGTAGCAGAGCCCTTGGGCCAAGAATCCATTCCAGTTGGGGGTCCTTTTGGATGTTAAAGATGATGGAGTCCCAATCAAAGGAGTGGGTGAAGCATAGTTGTGCCCATGCATTTTAACATCAAGAAAGGCGGTGAAAGTGATGGACATCTCTGGGGAGCAGGACATATGGATGGATTTAGATGAGCTCAATGTGAATAAGGGGAACATCATGTACCATTCCATGTGTCCCGACCGAAGGGGGAATGGTAAAATTTGGGCTGGGCCAATAAACCAAATTTTCGAGCGTTCCTACATATCCTATGAGGACGGGAATCCAACCGTACGTAGTTCTTAAAGGCCATGAAGTTTAACATCATGCGGTGAGGACGTGGGAGACTAGAAGAATAAAGAGGGAGCATAAGGTGTGATAATCATAATCCAGACACGAGAGGGGGCCAAAGAATCCTTAACTACACTGTGTAATGATCCTCTAAGAGGTCTACCACCAGGGGGAATAGTCAAAGAAGAATGTTTGGGGGTTGGGCTCCAGAAGAAATGTTTGAGTGTTCCTACATATCCCATGTGGATATGAATCAAGCCACACATTGTTCTAGGGGTGCAATTTAACGTCATGTAGGATAAAATACAATTTAACATCATGCAGGACGTTTTATATTTTAAAGTCATGTAGGACCAGGTAGTTTATGGTCATGCAGGGCTAGCCAATTTTAGGGTCAAGCCGGACCCAGCAGTTTAGGGTCATACAAGACCATCATGTAGTTTAGGGTCATGTGGGACCGTCTAGTTTAAGTTCATGTAGGACCATACAGTTTATGGTAATGTGGGACCCTATTACTCCAACAAAGTATTGCTTGAGGAAATTGAAATTGGTGGGAGGAGTTATACACTCACCATCCATGGTCACCATTGAGTACGCACCATTGGGGGTAAAACATGTGAACAAAGAAAGGCCCTTCCCATTTGAGCTCCAACTAGGGTGGTTTCTTGCGATGTATCATTGGTGTCCAGAGGGCCAAAACCAAATCACCTTACAGGAAAGAGGGAAGGCGAACCTTTTTGATGAAGGCTCTAGCTACCTTATTTTGATGCCGTTCTAGATTGTGCAGAGCACGAATCCTATTTTCATCAAGTAATGATCATAGACCACTATTCATAATGAAGGAAACTGAATCTCGATAGGCAGGATGGCTTCTATTCCATATACCAGGGAATATGGGGTCACTTGTGTTGAATTACGAGTCGTCGTCCGATAAGCCCAAAGGGTGTTGGGGAGCTTGTCCGACCAACTATTCATGTTCTAAACAACCATTTTCTACGAAATGCTAGTGAGGTTCTTGTTGAACACCTCGATCTTCCCATTCACTTGCATTTGATAGCAGGAGGTATGGTTAGCATGGATGTTGTACTTGGCATACAACTTCTTCAACTCAGCTGCTCGGAAGTTGGTCACTACCACAAAACCGGGCAAGGCCAGCGCCAGCCTTTATCCGTGCTAACAAAAAATAGCTGATAAAAGTACCGCTTTATCAGCGATTTTTTTAGCGTTGAAAATGGGTACCCTTTAGCATCTCTTTTTAGCGATGTTAAAGTGTTCCCCTTTATCAGCGCTTTTTTAGTAGCGCTGAAAAGGGTCTATTTCAAAAAAATAATTAAAAATATATAATAATATTTAAATATACAGATATAGTTATATTGATATTAATATAATATATATTTTATAAATATAATTTTAAATATATTTTAGATAAGTATAAATATACAGTTACACTTAATATATAAGATATTTAGTGAAAATGGCTTATAAAAAAATTAAAAACAATTTAGTAAATAATTTTCTAATTACTATGGAGTAATAGTCATTTAATAACAATTTGAAGACTAAAAAAATTAAAAAAATTTAAAAAAGATCCAAAATATGTTGAAAACGCCACTTGAACTTCAAACGACCATAATTGTTTATCTGGGTGTCCATTTGAGCTCTACAGCATATCAAATGGACACCTGCGATGATCTATACGGGCTAAATACTTAGGAAAAGCCTTTATCACAATTTTCGAGGCCAAAAAAGGCCCAGAAGGCCTCCAAAACTGAATTTTTAGTCGGTATACCCCGATTTTTTAACATTTTGTGGATTTTATGCCACTTTTAAGGGTGTATTATTGGCATTTTTTGTTGGGGACTGAATTTATTCCAAGGTATCACATTCATATTGATATTACGTCTTTGAAATTTTATTGTTTTTTATAATGCACTACTATTTATAATAAAATATATAATAATATATACATATTTTTATATATTCACACAGAAATATTTAATTATAAATATAAATAATAAAATATATTAGCTTTATCTAAATAATTAATAATATCTATTTTATTTGAAATACAAATATATGAATATTTATATACCTATATATTAATCGAACTATATATATTAATATAACTACATATATATATTCATATAAATATAAATATATATATTAATATCAGTACAAATATATATATTAATATAACTATATATATATTAATATAACTATATATATATTAATATAAATATAAATTACTAGATGAATACAAATAGAGGAGTGGTAAGGGCATAGGCAGGCATGAGGGAAGTCTCGAGTTCAAAACCTGGTGGAGGCAGGGGCACGTGCATGGGGGTGGATTTGGGGGGCTAGTGCTGATAAAGGGTGGAGGGGGTGCATGCGGGCACTGGAGGGGCTGGAAAAGCGCTGTTAAAAGGGGGGATCAACCGCTATAAAAGCCCCCCCCCCAATTTGCATGATTTTTTAATTTTTTTAATTATTTTTAATTTTTTTAAATTGTTTAAATTTTTTTTACTTTTATCAGCGCTAAAAAGAATGCACTGATAAATTACCTTTTATCAGCGCTTCTTTTTACTGATGATAAAAGACCCCTTTTATCAGCACTTTTTTAGCACTGATAAAAGGGGTCTTTATCTGCGCTTTTTGGAGCACTGATAAAGGGGACCCCACCCCTTTCTTTGCTGGCAATAACAACACTTTTTTTAGCACTGTTAAAGGACATTTTTATCACTGATAAAAGGCGTATTTGTAGTAGTGGGTGTTGTTATCAGTGACGAAGGCATGAGGGACTCCAAACCAGTAGATGATATTGGAGCTCAAAAATTCAATGATAGAATGGGCCTTGACCTCCTTGGGAGGAACTGCCTCTGTCCACTTTGAAAATAAGTCCATAGTGGTTAGGATGATCCAACATTGGTGATTTGTCGCCGATGGATATGGTCCCATGAAATCCATTCCCTAGACTGTGAAGGGCCAAGAGTTATTGGTAGTGTGGAGAGGCTCTGGCGACCGATGCATAAAGTTATTATAAATTTGGCATGCATGGCATCTCTTGGAGAACTCAATGCAATCATGGATCATGGAGGGCCAAAAGTACCCCAGTCATTGGATCTGGTGAGATAGCTTTTGTCTGGTCTGATGATCCTCTTAGGAACCGGCATGAACCCTCTGTATGACCTGATAAATCTTGACTCTATGGATAAAACAGAGGATAACACCATCGAACCCATTATTGTATAGGATCTTCTCAAGACTGGGACCATCCTAGAGGGTAAAATGTAACACACGGTGTCATATTCGCTTGCGCTCGACCAGATCAGCCGGGTAATAACTATTTTTGAGACACTCGACAAAGAGGGCCCTCCAGTTATGATTCACTTCCACCAATGCATCTGGGTGACCTAGCGGTCCTGACGTGTTGGCTCCGATGGTAATATGTCTCACCTACATGTTGTCTTTGTCACATGGGGATACAGGAGAAATGACTCTCTGATGAGCCATGTTGATAATTAGGTCATCCTGCTCGGGCTCTACAAGCGATGTATCCAGGCTAGCTAGGGAATCAAATTGACCATTTTGAGAGCGAAGGACATTAGTATCTTCCGGCCAAGATGGGAACTGGGCCATTAGCTAGAGAGTGCATTTTAAAAATGGTACGATCTATGGATTTATGACGACTTAGTCACCGTTGATCTGCTTAATGACTTGTTCAGAATCCCCTTTCACATTCAAATGGGTCACATCAATCTCAATGTCCAGGTCGAGGCCAGGGATAAGAGCCTGATACTTTTCCTCATTGTTGGTGCAGCCTTCTGAAAACAGGAATGAGTACGGTAGAACATCTTGTTCCAGGGTAATAATGATGATACCCAAGCCTACCCTGTTGAGCCTCAGATCATTGAGCCTCCTACCAATGGGACTACGGGTAGCACCATCGAAGTGCATCTGCCATCACGACATGGCTTGTTCAACTGATAGGATCACCTCATCAGGGAAAATCGAGATCCAAGGATTGGTTAGGAGGAGCCGGATGGGTAGCAAGGAAGTATACCAATTCTTTCCACTTAATAGCTTTCTAAGGGAAAAACCTGATATCAAAATACTAGAGAATCACTTCCCACCAACGAGATGTCTTGTCAACATGGGGTGGTTCAAAATTTACTTCAGTGGGTCTACCCAAGACACTAGCTATACATCGTGGTGTTGCAAGTAATGTCACAATTTCTGTACTACGAATACCACTACAAGGCAGCTCATTTCAATGGGAGAGTATCTGGTCTCCGTATCGAGGAGTATGATGATGAGGTAGTAAAGGCTATTCTTCATCCCCTCATTGTTCTTATGGGTGAGGAGGGTGCCGAGAGATCATTCTAGGGAATTCATGTAATGGATCAGTGGTTTTATGGAGAGGAGTGGCATCAAGACCGGAGGCTGAAGCATATACTACATGATTTCCTCGAACGTGGTCTGACACTCTTCGTCCCATACATAGGTAGTGTCTTTCTTCATGAGCCGAGAAAAGGGCTTACACTTTCCGGCCAGATTTGCAATGAATCAGCATATGTAGGCTATGTGGCCTTGAAAACCTCAAATCTTCTGAATATTGCTCGGGGGAGGTATCTGGATTTTGTACTTGATCTTCTCTAGGTTAATCTCGACGCCCTGGTACATGAAAAAAAGTTTAGGAAGATCTTAGTGGTGACCCCAAAGGCACATTTCAATGGGTTCATCTTCAGGTGGTGGGAATGGAGTATGCCAAAAACATTCTTCGAGTCCTTTAGATGGTCCTGGAACTGGGGAGATTTGACCACCAGATCGTCCAGATAGAATTCCTCCAATTTCTCGATTATTGCCTTGAATATGCGTTGCATGGCCCGCTGATAGTTGTATCCTGTATTCTTTAAGCTGAAGGGCATGACGTGGTAACAAAACATACCTTATGGAACCCTGAAACTTGTAGACTCCTCTCCCTCGTGGTCCATTCAAATCTGGTTGTACCCGGAGTACCCATCCATGATGGAGAGGGCTTGGAATCTAGTTGTAGCGTCAATCAGGATCTCCATCACAGGAAGGGGAAAATCATCCATCAGATAGTGACTGTTGAGATCCCAGAAGTCGATGCAGACTCTGATCTGTCTGTTCTTCTTCATGACTAGCACAATGTTGGCTAGCCATTTGTGTACTGGGCCTCCTTAATGAAATTGACTCTAATGAGCTTGTCATCTTCTGCCTCTACTATGTCATTGTGAGAATGGTGCATCTTCCTGGGAGGCTATTTGAACCCGTGATGATTTGCAGGGTGACCGAGGTGGTAGAAAACTACCTGAGGATCTAGTCCTGGCATCTCGTCGTAGCTCCTAGTGAATACATCACGATGTTTTTTCAGGAAGTCTATGTATCTCCACTGCTCCTTTAAGGACATGGAGGCACTAATTAATGTAGGTCTCGGATCTACCTCGCTACCGAGGTTCACCTATACCAACTCACTGACCGTGGCAGAAGCGCCCTTTTAAAAGATGGGGATCATCCTACAAATCCTCTTTTTTTCTTGGGTAGGAGGGATCCATTGCTGGAGGAGCTTCGTTTGGGTTGAAAGATCCTGAGGAGAGGCTGGTACCATCCTGAGTGGCAGTGGTCACTGCATCTGGAGATTTCAGTGCTGCCAAAACCATAAAAATGAAGGTTGTTGACCCAATCCCATCTGATGTTCAGCCCAAAGGGCCACTCTGGATGATATCAAAGCAATAGTGGTGCGTCAGATTGAGCTAGTTAATTCCAGTCTGGCGGAACAAGAAAGTATTATGTATTTCCGTTGCCAGGGGAGAACATCCTGATACCTTATGGGAGTAGGGGGCTCAGGGATCACTGAGGCTTGATTCGTATAAGAATACGAAGTGACCTCCTTACATCACTTGGACCTGTGAATATGCTTCCCCCTTGTACCAGAGACAATAAAACATTTCCCCATATTGGGTTCGTAGCCTCCAATCAATGGATCAAGAAGACATAGGCATCATCCGTACTAGCCCAGGGGTCGGTTGCAACCAGAACAGGTTCAACCTCAGTGGCACGAATCTTCTTGTCCTTACTCTTTTAATAGTCAGCATCTAGGTAGCGGGCTTCAAAAGAGGCAAAAGGAGATGTGTCACCTTGGATCACACCCACTCGACCCTTGAGGAAGTATTTGAGGAACTGGTGGTACGATGAGGGAACCACTGTGTGCAGGTGGAGCCATGATCTGTCAATCAATTCATTATGCGTGGTGTCTTTAGAGACAACTATAAACTCGATACTTGAAACTAGGCCGACAAACTCGGTCTTTAAACAAATATTTCTAACTGAGTTCTTCTACGTCCTATTGTATCCTTGGATTTTCTGGTCGGAGGGAGTCATGTCATCTTCAGATAACCATAGCTTTCGCAGTGTGTGTGTCGGGATATGGTTAGTCCCAAAGAAAGTGTCAACAAGACAACAGAAAACCTCCACTCTATTGAATTGTCCAGTGATGTAAAGTGAGAGTATGTTCCCCTATATGGGATAACCTTCATCTTCTCCGAATAATGGGATAATGGCCTCGAATTCACCATTCTCTACTGATTTTTCATTAAAGGCCTCTGTAGTTTCTACCTCCATCTCGAACTTAAGGGGCTTCTTAAAGCCTCAGCGAGAGCCTCACGCATATCTGGCGACAGGAAAATGGCCTCAAGGATGGAATTCCTTGTTGAGATTCTAGAAAGAGGCTTGAGAACATCATTATTATATGACAGGTGTGAACTTCTTATTGAAAGAGGTCGCTATATGACAAGCGGTATGGTGGCCCCTTCCGGCCGGGCCAGCGGCTGACTGGTGCTGCATATATCTCAATGCCCACTAGTCGAAGCCTGCAGAGTGGCTATCGGATGAGGTCTGGGTGACTAAGACTGTCCTGTAGCAGAGCATGGCTGGTTACGGCACGGTCTAGGTGGATCTTCCTCATCCAGTAGCATAAACGGTGGTGGTGGTGGGCCAGATGACACCAGATGAGGAGGTTGTGCATGCTGAGGTATGTGATGGGCCTGCTATCGAGTCTCAGTGGCGTGCATGGATTTTTTGGAAGTGCCAACTGATGTGCCTTGACAACCCATATAGTCACAGCTTTTCTAACGTTAGCGTTGGCTGGGAACACTAGGGAGATCCGCCTGGTGCTCCTCGTCATCGGGAGTCATGTAGGGGTTTATGAACTCCACGGTGTTAACCGAAGTGTACCCTTGACTGACACTCGAAGCGTCATCCACTACTAGGAAGATCATGAGAGGAATACCCATCTCCGGGGGCATGAGTCGCCGAGATTATAGGATGACGATGGCATTGGCGGGGTGCGTTTCTTTCCCCTGTACTACCGGTGTTTTCTCTTCTGGGAAGAGGTCAGATAAGATACCGATGCAGAAGTGGTGGCTGTAGCTTCTAAAGGCTCTGGCCGATTCAGGCATGCATAGATGATACCATGTTCATGGGAGACCGTTTTTCGTGCCATCTAGTGGTCATACTTTTGAGACCCCCGGTTAGAAACCTGCTTCCACTCTCCCTCACTGTCGATGTTGTTGTCTGGCCTTACACAGACACATGACACTTGTGTCGGGGACAAGCCCGACCTGACTCTGTTGATATCGGACTGGTCTTAGAGCTAGTCTTTGAACACGTATTATTGCTTGAGAGTGTTCTCCAGGATCCAATGATAGGGGAAGTAGTTGGGGAGATCAGTGAGGTTCACCTCTTCTGGCCTTCTGCACTCAGGAAAAGGCACAATCCGCTGTTCCAAGGCAGATCGGAAATTTCCGAGAACCTGATTCTCATTAAATGAGTAGGTCTAGATTCTTCTGTCTGGAAAGCGGGGCCTTAGATCTTGGCCCTGACAAGGACCTCGAGGAGCCTGTCGAGGACGTGGATCCTAGTTATACCACCTAGGTGGGGGTTGCACGTTGCGTGGAGGCACCTATTGATTCTGAAGCGGACACTACTCGGCTAGAAGTTGTGCCTGTGGTGGCGGGCGAGGTTGAAGAAGCACCCCAATGGTAATAATTCCAGTAGTCTTGGTGCCTCTAATTGGGCCACCATGGCGGGATCGGCTCTGACATTCCTCACGGGAATTACATGGGGAAACAGACGTGCCTGGATGGCCTATTGCATGGCTTCTTCTAGGCATTGGGCCTTATCAGAGAAGTCTCGGAATCCCCCAAGGTAGTTTTGGGTGATCAAAGAAGGAAAAAGTTCTATTTTAACATTCCATACACACAACGTCTATAATTTCTCCTTAGTAAGTGGCATGTCAAGGGAGTATTTAAGCCCTTTTCAATGGGAGATAAAGTCCACAACATGCTCATCAGCACTCTGTTTGCACTTGATGAGGTATGCAATTCTCATTTTCCACGTGGTAGAGCTGAACTGGTAGAGTAATTGACTATGGAGGTCCTCTAATTTAGTCACTGATCTGATGGGCAGTTGGATTTACTAGACAAATGCAGGCCCCTCCAATGTATGCACAAAAAATCGGAGCTTGGTGGCCTCTTGCTGTGCCTAAGTCACTAACATGGGACCACACCATGAGGTGAAGTGGGATAGATGTTGTGGCAGGTCCCCTATCCCATTGATGTGGGAAAATGGGGGATTACCAAACCCGGGAGGTGCCATAATATCATCCACCAAGCTAGATATGGCTTTCTATCAGGTGGAAGTGCCACCTGTCGCATTTCCAACACATCAATGTGGGCAATGAGTGCTTCCATTAGATCATCTGGGCAGGGGTCCCTATCTTGACCTGGGTCCCTAACCATGAGTGCGTTGGCGGGTTCTTCAATATGGTACGGTGGCTCGACGACTAGTGGAGCGACCTGCGGGGCAGCTGGGGGAACTTGAGATGGGTTCCTTGGATTGTTGCGCCATTCCAGAGGGTTTGGTGAGACATATCGCACCCTCTTACCATAAGTTATGACCTCAACCCTGTTTGTGTGGGAAAGATGGTCAAGGCCACCTGGAAAAAGCTCTCCAAGGTGAAGTTATTCCTACCCCTACTTCCCTAGCCAAGGATTATCATAGTCTAGCCGTCAACCTTTAGCGCATTCATCAAGGAGTTCATCGACAAACTTCATATGTTTGTCATGTTGTTGCCGCTATGTGGCCTTCTCATAGTCTTCCTTCGTCTCCTTAACTAAGGGGGACGAGGTCAGAGTGTTTGGAAGCTAAGAGGTTCTCTTTACCCTTACCATTATTTCGGCTAAGGACTAAAGCCTCGGTGGGCATATGGAGACCTAATATATTCCTCTACTGGCGAGTAACTATTCCCGATGGATCCAGTAGTGGTGGAATGACCTCGGCAGGGGGGGGGGGGAGTCCCATCAAGAAGATCCAGCTCTTTCTCCTCGTCCACTATGACAACCATGTTGACTGTGACCCTACCTGATGGCATGTCCTCAGTATCACATAATGAGTCGGGTTGTCGATGGATAGGAAAAAAGAGAATGGAAACATGATTCCCCTAGAAACGAATTTGCACATGGGGGGAAGCCTCCTTGATAATCTTGTGAAGTAACTTGAAACTATGAATGCATTGATGTTGGAGGGCCTTACGACGGCCTGGTGACTCAGGGCACTGGGCCAAAGGGAGTGCAACCAGGTTGACAAGACGGTATTTCTCACTCATGTCCTCGAAATGCGATTGGATCCTAGGATAAACCACTCGCTGATGATAAAGGAGAAAGTGTGTCACCCAAAGGTTTTGGAAAAAACACTAAACTTCTTCTAGGGTGAGGGATTCCGGCACGTAGAAATATGGCACTACCACAGGCCAGAACATCTCGAGGAAGTGGTCCACAGCGAGGATATTCCACATGATCTTCATCTCATATTCAGGGTCTTGCCCTTGATTTCCCTAGTCGTCAACTGGGGGTGGTTGAGTAACTAGATACGGTACTGAGGTAGACCACTTGGAGGATCAGATAGCCAGTAGGGAATACTGCAAATGGGCTGACTGGCTGACGAATATCGAGCTGTCCTCCGAAGAGTGTAGCGACTCATCCACCACATTGCGATAGGAAGGGCTGACGGCCGTAGCTCCTGGCGTAGGGGCTACAGCTACTAGCGATAGTCTGCGCTACTACTCACTCACCATTGTACCCTAGAAAACCTCTTTGTGATCTCTAGTTGAGGTAGACATTACTTCCAGTGATGATGGTGGTGATTTCCGGACCATAACCTGTGGGGTAGCCAAATTTTCATCCTCCTGTATATACCTGCGGAGGGATGTGGGAATCCGATGGACATAGAATTACGGGAGTACTAGGATGATGCACCTCATTCCTGCCCCAGCCCTTGACTAGGATGAGTGAGGGGAGGGTTCTCACACTGAGTCATATTCTGCTTTGGAGTCTGAGAAGCGGACTGGTTTGATCACTATCCGAAACTTCCACAATTTTTTATTATAGAGGCGACGACCCACCTTCCTACCCCTAGATAGTTATTCTGGACAGAGCATATTCCTTGCATGAGGAGGTCCTTCAGCCATACTGGTGATGGGGCGGGGAGGACTTCTACTCGAGAAAGCCGGGGTGTGAGGAGCACCAGGGTAGATATCAAAAAGGATATGAGTAGGACCTCTAGGAGAAGTGATAGAGTGGGTAGGACCTCAACTCGAGCATGTACGAGCACAGATGGGATCCCCATGCTTGTTCTCTCTAATGACCTTAGCACAAGGAAGTTCCTCATACTAGTCAAGATGAACACGGCTAGGACCTCCGTGCTGGCAACTGGTGAAGTGGAGGTGACCCTCACTCTCCTAATTGTTGAGGCGAGGAGGTCCTTCGCCAGCTGATACGAGGACACAGGGAGGGTCCCCACATTGAAGACTGACTGTATGTGCAACATCCACATACCAACGGTTTGTGGCGGGAGGAATGACTCCATATCAAGTGTAGTGGAAATGGGAGAGACTTTTGTAGTGAGCGTCATTTCCATGGGGAGGAACCTTATTTGAACTGAAGGTGGCATGGTGCATACCTCCATGATGATCTTGGAAGCGGGTAAGTCCCACATTCTCCAAGGTAGCGGTACGGGGAGGACCTCTGTACTGGGTGGCATCGCTGCATGTTAGTCCACATCGTCCACTGCCAGTGCTGGCGACCAAGAGAGTCGACCCATCCTACCCATGGGGCGGTTGTGGCCTCGATCCAGGTCAGGCATATGAACTTACCTACTCTACCTATACAGGGAGCTTGGGATATGCATCGGCAGTGGCTCGGGCCACAGTAGCCACTGACATTGACACCCCTTGGCGGGATTCCTCTTCGGCATTCGCCCGATGCTAGAGTCGGGTTAGACAGACTGGAGCCGGTGGTACATGTACATGTCTTACCTACTCCTCGTGCAGTATGACTGGGTGGCGACGTTGATGCGGCCGGGTGGGAGCCCACGCTGGGAGCCCCTGGAATGGGATCCTAGCTGGGCTGACTCGGATGTCCCTGACCTCGTCGGCGTAAGTCATGGTGTCGTCAAGATGTTCTGGGGAGAGGCTCCCAATGCAGTTATATGTTGGAGTGGGGAACAGTGGCTCCCCACATGGCCCTGAGGGGTTGAGTTGACGATAAGGCGCAAATGCCTCTAAATCCAGGCGGGCCATATCCCGAGTCGGGATAATTCCCTCCTCCTCGTACCGGCGTACGTGGTCATTGATCACCCTTTGCTGGATGACCTTGGATGGGGAGATGGGGCAGGGGCATCCCATTGTCGTGGCTATTGAGACCACCATAGAAGACGTAGTGTCACATGGAATTGTTGCGCTGGTACTGCCCCTACCCCTGTGTCGATGTGCAGGTGGTGACCTATTTTTTGGTGCAGTAGCTTGGTTTCTGAAAATAGGGAGATTAACTCATCAGTGCTGAAAGAAAATGTAATTGACTACTAGTGCCCCATGGTCATCCCATCTTCCATGAATGGTATGAGGGGTCCACACTAATAATTTCACAGACCAGGACATCCAACATTCTACTGCCCCGACTTCTGGTGAGTTTCACGTTGGGCCTACTATTTATATAGCGGGACCCGGTGCAGAATATCTAGATCCCATGACATGCTAATCCACTGATGTCTCAAATGCTACTAATCTCCATATTGAGGAGAATACTTTCACGTTGGGTTCACCATTTCTTTTTCTGACTTTTTCACCGGGGTGCGCGTGTTCATCTGCTTGAGTAGGAAAGGTGTGGTTTTGTTGCCCCACATTCTCACTTTCCAAATGCGGGAGGCATCCATTCCATGTTCAGGGACATTTTCTCCATGATCCAAATGGAATAATGGGATGTTTTTTCTTATTTTCATGGATTCCTCCTTGGAACTCATCACCTAGTCTGGGTCTCCCTTATAGATTTAAGACATTGTTTGTGAAACTCTTCCTAGTTCCATATCTTTATGGACACCAGTTAATTACATGGCTTCTGTCATAACATTACAAAGGGTCCAATCAAGGTAGCAACCTTCGGTCAGGGGAGTAGTCACATTAGATATCCCTGACATTTCTGGATGCTGGGAAATTGGCATGTCTGGGTATTTTCCTATTATTATAGGGCTTATCGAGGGTGTGGAAGCCCGAGGAATCCCACATAAAACATGTGAAATCATATGACATAAGCATGTATTTGAGGTTTTTCTCAGCTTCCCATGTTTAAAAAATTGTATGCCGCAATTTTAACATCCAGGGGAGACAAATCAGACTGATCAGAACACTGATTAGAGTAGATCAGATGGGTGCAACCTCTAGAGAGAACACTGATGTTGGGGTCAATGTGTGGTTAGATTCCCAATTGATGTTGAGGGGAATGGGGAATGAGGTGGAATTATCCCATCAGGATGTGGCATCCTAGGTAAGAATCAAGATGGATAATAGAAACTTGAATGAATTGAATAGTGAATGGGATGGAACTGCCAAGAAGATGACGATGAATTTTGGCTTGAGACTCAAAGAGGCTTCCTACGTAACCTTGTGGCTCGGAATAAATGTACTCTTACTTCATCTAATGACATCTTACCTCTGCTTGGGGATTTCAATGGCTTAGCATTGGATGGGGATGTCGATGGCATACCACTAGACAGGGTCGCGACTACTTACCGCTGGATGGGGTCACAATAGCTTACTGCTGGATGGAGTTGAAAATAGCTTACCGATAAATGGTGTCACAACAGATTACTGATGAATAAGGTCAAACCTCAGGGAGGCTTCCTGTGTACCTTATCCAGGTGACAAGGATCAAACCCACGTAGTTCCTGTGGGATGGGGTTAGTTAACCGAAGTGGAAGAGGACCTAGGGTCCAATGGTTGTTAGTCTCGAGCCTCAGGGAGGTGTCCTACGTACCTTGCCTTGGAAAGGATCAAAGACCTCATAGTTCAGGTGGGAGCAATGGCTTACAGTTGACTGGGGGAAACAATGAATTACCGCTGATTGGGGGGGATAAAGGCTTACCACTAATTGATGTTCACAGTTTAACGTCATGTAGGACGGGGGTTAACCGATGTGAAGGAGGACCTGAGGCCTAGATAGATAGTGGAATTGAACCTCGTAGAGGCTTCCTATGTACCATTCCTTGGAAAGAATCAAATAACACGTAATTCAGAAGGAGTGGGCGAGCTGACGTGAAGGGGGTTGGTGAACCGACGTGATGGGGGTCGGAGCGACCAGGGTGTTGGGCGTGAACCTCGGGTAGGATTCTTACATTCCTCTCCTTGAAAAGGATCAAAGACCACATAGTTTAGGTGCTGGGAACTGATGTGAAGGTGGTCGAAACCAATGGGGTGTTGGTCTTGAACCTCAGGTAGGATTCTTACATACATGGACTTGGAAAGAATCAAAGACCATGTAGTTTAGGCGGTTGCGGGGCATACACTATAGGCTATCCGGAGAGGATTTCATGGTCGATTCTTACTCTAAGCCCACATGAGTCATGCTTAGTGAGAGATACAAGAGACAACAAAGACCTGACGATCACATCGTGAAAGGTGCGTCTGTGGGAAGTGATGTGGGGATTACACGTGGTTAGCAGCCCAAAGAGGAAAAAGGGGCTTACACGTGTCTATCGGTCCATGGAGGTGGAGATTGGGACTTACTCGAGGAGGGAGGCACGGGTGATGAAAAATCCCAGTGGGAGAGGGATTTGACACCCAATAAGAGAGGAGGAGGAGGGGTGCTGCCTCTTGCAAGGAAAGCTAGGGGCTTACACCCGGGTGGTTGACCTTTTCCCACAGATGGATGCCACTCCTATAAAGATAATTTCATTCCATGTGAGGAATGATCTTACTCCCTTGGAGACCAGTGGGACTATAGAATTTCCTAGATGCGGCACCCTATGTGCACGACACATGGAGAGGTCACAGTTTAATGTCATGTGCTGAGGACGATGGCGCTTGGCAGTTTAATATCCTCTAGTTCAGACAGGGTGGGTTTACTCCACACCCCTAGGACTTACATAGCTAGCACCCTTGTCACGACCCGTCCTCGGGGCCCATGCTGTGACTACCTCAAGCCCGCCTTCCATAGGCCAGGGGCTGGCGACTAGCACCAAGGCGTAATTCCCGATAAAAAGGGAAGGCATTGCCTTTGTAAAGTATACAAAAACCACAGATAAGAAAGAAGAAGAAAACACTAAGTAAAAATGAGGTACAATAGTAAGTGAGAAAAAGTATGTGGGCCAGAATACAAACCCAATCTGAAAGTAAAGTACAACTCGAAAGGAAAAACAGCAACTGAAAGTAAAGCCACATCGTCGAGCCATCCACTGGAAGTCCCACATGAAGGGTGGGTACTGATATCCTCCTCAGCTCCATGGTCTAGCTGTCCGCTCTGTGTACGTCCCGCCCAGTGGTCTACCTCCAGGTATCGTCTTTCTCAACAATCCTCCACCACGATCAGCGCTATCCGTAATCTGCATCCAACACAACGTAGTGCGGGCATAGCCTGTGCAGGGATGAGTATAAGCTAGTCAGTAGGGACCCCAAGACTCGTGAAGGTCTCCAAGAATCCACAAAGTATAATCCACAAAGGAAAACACAAACACGAAGTAACATCCAACACTACTTAGGTATATGCCCATACATATACCTAAGTCATCAATTCCAGTTCAGCTCCAACATCCGTGCCCAAGTACAACCCAGTGCACACAGGAATACATAACCCATTCCACATAGGAATTCACAACCCAATCCACACAGGATAGCATAACGTAATCCACACAGGATATCAAGTCAATCTTATCTAAGATAAGATTGAAAGTCAAGACTGAGCTCACATAGGTATACTTCATCGTAAGATGATAGATATGATTAGATTTAGCCACTTATTCATCTAATCCGTCGGACCTACAAAGTATCGTTAGGTACTAACCCCCGCAATGACCCACAAAGGATCGATAGGTACTAACCCCTGCAATGACCCACACAGGATCTGACCCACAGAGGATCGGTAGCACTGATCCACGTAGGATCGCTGAGTGCTGTAGTGGTCGCTGTCGAATCCATGGAAGATTTCTGTACAGTCGTCATCGTCATCGCAGTTGCAGCCCGCCGAGTGCTGTAGTGGTCGCCGTTGAATCCATGGAAGATTTCTGTATAGTCTTCATCGTCGTCGCAGTTGCAGCCAGATCTAGGGTTCCCACACACAGCAAGCTCGTTCGGGAGGGTCCGCTCCACGAGCTGAGGGGCTGAAACATCAACTGACACGATGTTCGGAGTTGATGTATCCAAAATTTCTTGTATCGTCAATAGGAACTCAACGTCCCAGACGGCGCGTCAATCAGACACCCGGTCTGAGAGTTATTGGCTTTTTCGTCCGAGGGGACCGGTTGGTTTTTAAGTCAAAACCAACCCGACCATACTCCTACTATATCCAAACCTCGATAGGAGTAAGCCACAAGGTCCATCTCACTAAGTGGAATCCAACAAAGTCGACGACACGTCAATTGGAGGTCCGGAGCTCAAGTTATAAGCGTTTCTGCTCCGAGGGCCCGGTTGGTTTTGTGTTCAAACCAACCCAGCTGAACCCAATGTTCTCTTAAACCTTTAGTGTAATATACTGAAACGACCTTCTCGATCCAAGGATCGCATCACAGCAGACGGTGCGTCAATCGGAGGTCCGTAGCCCATGTTATGGGTAAAAGACCAGAAGAAGTCCGAAAAGGGCGGTTTCGGGCCCTGACCGACCCGGTCCGAGACCCCCTAGGTCGGCCCGAACCGGGCGACCCGACCCGGTTCTGGTCCCGACCCTCTTGGGCGTGGCCCGGCCAGGGCGGCCAGCCCAGCGTGTTGTCGTGGTCCGCTGGCCTGCTCGGTGTGACCGAGCTGGGCGGACATGGGGGGGGGGGGGGCGCTGCCCCCCTATTTTAATTAAACGCGGCCCCACGTGGGGGGATGCTCCTCCCTTCAAGCTGGGGGTTACGAACCCCAGGTCTCTCCCCTGACCGGTCGGCCCGCTCCAGCCGCACGGCTGCTGCCGCCACGGTACCGTCGTGGTCCCGTCCCCCTGCTCCAACGCCGGCGGCCGGAAGCCGGCCGCCGCTCCCTATTCCGCCACGGCCTATGGCCGCATCCTTGGTCTGACAGGCGCGTCTCGATGGCGCCGCACCCCACTGCCGTGGCCCTACTCCGGCCGTGGTGTTTTCGTGATTCTCCGATGCGGCGCGACGGAGGCTGCGACCATGTTCGACTTCAACGGCGCGGTGCTACGGCGTCGCGCGTCCTTGCCGCATGATCCCCCGCGGTGCGACGACACCGCGCCATCTCCGTTCCAAACCACAACAAGTTCAACAACAGAATTAAGGGAGGAGGGTCGGACATGTTTGTGTGGTTCAACCCCCTCCCATTAATAGATAGCAAGCGGCTATGATTACGAAGAACGCTCGAATATTCATGAACATATATTCAAACCCCTACCTCGAGCGTAGTTGAACGAAGGCTGGCCATGGAATTGAACGTCGTGGGAGAAGGCTTCACTAAAGGAGAGGTTCGTTGGTGTCGTGGTACACAGTGTCGCGTCGTCGATCTCTGAGGAAGGTGTCTCTCACCGTTTCCCGTCGTCGGAGGTTGGCGTTTTTCGTCGGCGGCGGTGCGTTCTTCGCGTTCTTCGACGAAGAAGAAGAACTTCAATCCTTAGAGCTTTTCCCCCAATCCTCTCACAACCCAACAACTCTAATAAAATTATTGTTTGTCTTATTTTATTTCTCATTCCAAGTATTTTAAATTCAAAAACGAAGAAATCTATTAATTGAATTTATTGAGAATTTTAAACCGCCCAATTAATGAAGCGTTTAATAAATAAATAAATGCAAGAGTTGACTTTCATTTAAAGGGGGGGGGGGGTGTGGGTGCGTTACCTAATTAAAAGAGGGGTTTGAAGAAATGAATAGGTGGGGCTCATGTGGGCCCCAGCCCACAAATATCCTACCTAGTGGAGTAGGATATAGTGGGTCCCACTCCAACCACTTATCTTAGGTTAAACTAATTTAAATAAAATAAAATTTGTTGCACCATTTTAATTTATTCTTTTACTTAACCCAAAATTTTAAGTACCACACCCGAGAAAACACAACTCAAGAAAAGGTGTTCCTAAGAAAATGCCGGCGCTACAATTCCATCGGTGCCCTCGGAATTCGATTCCGAGCGCTGGTTCAAAAGTTAGGAAAACCCGCTCGTTTGTTCACTGAACTTACCCGAGCTAAACTTCGAAAAATGATTCTGGGCACACCGGGCCTCAGAATCAGGTTCCGTCAAAAACTGCATTCTTGTAAAATCCAAAAAAAAAATAAGAGAAAATTCCCCTTGAATTTTACGGGTCTTTACATTACTCCCACCTCAGGGCTTTACTTCCCCGTAAAGATACATCATAAACTAGGGGAACAAATGTGGTACTGTGCACGTATCTGAGCCTCCCGCTCCCAAGTGCTCTCCTAGAGGTTCCCGTGATGCCATCTGATGTGCACTAGAGGAATCGACCATCCACGTAGGACCCGCTCATGTTGATCCTCAATATCCACCGGGACCTCTGCAAAAGTCACCCCATCATCAATGTGCAGCTCCCCATGGTCAAAGATATGCGCCAGGTCGTGCACGTATCTCCTTAGCTAAGATACGTGAAAGACATCGTGCACCCGGTGCAACTGAGGTGGTAGAGCCAGGCGATAAGCCACCTCGCCAATCCTGCTGAGGACCTGAAATGGTCTAATGAAGCATGGAGACAACATTCCGCCTCATCCAAATCTCTGTAATCTCCGTCGAGGTGAGACCCGCAAGAAGACGTGGGTGCCATCCTCAAACTCCAGTGGCCTCTGGCTCCTGTCAGCATAAGACTTCTGCTAGCTCTGAGCTGTCCTCATCTGCTCCTAGATGACCTAGACCTTCTCTGTCGTGTCCTGGACCATATACGGTCTCACAAGTGCTGACTCCCCTGGGTCTGTCCAACACATAGGTGATCTGCAAGGTTGGTCGTAAAACGCCTTGTATGGTGCCATCCCGATGGTGGAGTGGTAGCTGTTATTTTACTCGAACTCCACCAAGGGTAGATGGTCCTCCCAGCTGCGACCAAAGTCAAGGACACATGCGCGGAGAATGTCCTCGAGAGTCTGAATGGTCCTCTCCGTCTGATCATCCGTTTGAGGGTGAACGGTGGTGCTCAGACATAGTTGTGTCCCAAACGCCTCTTGCAACCCCCTCCAAAGCCGGGATGTAAAGCGAGCATCTCGATCAAATACGATATATGATGGTACACCATGAAGCCGTATAATCT